>JAVSCE010016234.1:0-162579 GCA_032199065.1 Smutsia gigantea | reverse complement strand
CAGGTAAGGGATACACCCCAGAGTAGACAAGGACCCCCTGAACGAATGAGCCTGGGATTATGTTGAAAGCATCAGTGATTTTGCAGGTATCGACGAACTGATTCTGAGATTTATACGGAGAGGTAAAAGACCCAGAAGAGCCTACACAATACTGAAGAAGAACAAGCCTGGAGGATTTGACGTGACCTGACTTCAAGACTTAACTAATACAAAAATTAATAAAGGGAAACCTCACTTAACTGGAGTCTGGAGGCCAGAAGGGGGAGCTCTCACACCACCACTGCTTAGCAAGATTTGTCCATCTCAGACCCCAAGGGAAGAATCCTCAGCAGGAAGGAGTCGTCAACCACAGGCCCCAACAGGGAAAGATGTGCACGGCATCTCCTGCAAGAAGTTGACTACCTGCTCAGTCAGTGAAAAACCCTCACTGCCCTCAACTTCTGCATTTCTCTGGTGGACTTTCATTCAAGACAACCCCTCCCTACTTCCTCCCCATAAAATAAGGTCCCTCTCCTTTGCTGGATTGGCCTGTGTTCTGCTGTAGCTACTTGTCCTGAATTGCAATTCTCTTCTACTCCAAATAAACCCGTTTTTGCTGGTAAAATAACTGACTTTTATTTTAAGTTCAATACTGTATACTGTATATATGCCATGATCAAAAGAGTGTGATGTGGAAAAAACAGAACAGAAGACCAATGGAACAAAACAGCTAGAAAGAGACTCACATGAAAAGTTCACTGATTTTTGCCAAAGGAAAAAAGGTAATTCAGCCGAGCGAAGATGGTCTCTTCAACAAATGGTGCCAGAACAGCCAGACACGTGCACGCCAAAAAGGGAATCTAGGCACCTTCCACCCTTTACAAAAGTTAACTCAAAATGGATCACAGATATAGACTTAAAACCAAAACTATAAAACTGGAAGAAGACATAAATGAAAATCCAGATGACCTAGGACTTGGCAGTGACGTTAGAGATACACACACCACGACTTAGCAGTCAGGCCAGCCTCACGAACTTGGAACACGAAACTCCCAGTGTGGGAGGTCCCCCAAAATGCCCCCTGTGCCCCTTGTGTGGAAAACTGCAATTCAGGGGTCATTTAAATTTTCTGAGTCTTGGTTTGCCCCTTAAGAAAAACTGGATAGTAAGTTCTCAAATATTAGGATTAAATACTGTGTAGGGGATGAAAAAGTGTTCTTTGAAACCTCTTAAGGGTCCCTGGCTGGATCTGAAAATTAAGCTGACAAAGACAGATTTAGGAAAGAAAAGCTTACAAGTTTATTTAGTATAAGTTGTACATGATATGAAAGCCTTTATGAGAGAGTGGAAGCTGCAAGAGACTGAGCATTTTATGTGAGACATGAATGTTGATGAAAAGTGAACGGTGGTGCGGGAATGGGACTCCTTCAGGTGTGAGGCACTTGCAGTCAGCAGCAGCGAGGCCTTCTGCTGGAGTTCTGCTTGGTTCTGTCCTTAGAGATGAGGATGCGCTTTCCTCCCAGGACAGGAAGGGTGCGCCTCCCTGGGGGCTTGAGGACCTGAGCCAGGGAAGAAGAGGCGGAGGTCAGAGGGAGCGTCCACCCCTGGTGTCTTCTCACTCCTTCAGCTTCAGTATGCCAAGGCGCACACTGAGGGGTGTGGGGTCCTGAACCACTCACATGCCACGGGATTACAAAGTCTCTGAAGGCGGGACAGGCCGCTGGTGCGCTGGGTACAATTCTATCCTTATTAGGATGCGAGGTCAGCGGGCCTCTTCCTCCACCTCTCTTCCTGGACGCTCAGCTGCCCTGCAGCACTGTCCCCATTACTGGAGTCTTCCACCTGGCCTTCGAACCCATCCTGCTGGCGCCGGCCCCCAGCCCCGCTGGCCCCGGCCGGCAGGCAGGGACAGGCACCGCGCCGCTGGAGGGAGGAGCCGCGGCACACTGAGCTCAGGTTCTGCAGCTGCAGACCAACAAGAACCTGGGGCCCAGAGCGGGGGAGCCCTGGGCTCGGTGCTGGGCACAGGCAGGGTCCTGAGACACAAGAAGTCTGCCCAGGCACACAGCGACCTCCCTCCCCCCCGCATGAAGTGTTCTCAGGACAAAAAAATAAAAGAAAATAACTATGGGAGCTGAAGGAAACATTAACTGTTGGACATAATCATTTCACATTGTACATTTATATAAAACATCACATTCTGCACTTCAAATGTGTTCAGTTTTTATTGGACAGTTACACCTCAAAAGCTGGAAAAGTAAATAAATAATTCTTGCTCTTTCTGGAAAAAAAAGACACATGATGGGTCCTAGACATGCAGTGACACTCATCAGCCAAATCGCTCTCTCTCTCTCTCACACACACACACACACACACACACACTCGAGCACAGAGGCATCGCAGCTGAGATCCTCTCATGCCTGTGATTCAGACGCACCCTCTAACCGGCAGGACTTGTTTGACACACTGAGACTCCAGCACACTGACACAAGAGCGTGCACACGGAAAGCCCCCAACACCGGATCACGCCGCCAGTCACACGGACAAATTTGTAGAAGTAACAGATTTTGAGATAAACACAGAGAACACCAGACACAGTCACACAAACACAGAGGCCCCTGCGAGCTGCTGGGACGTGCCCCGCCCCCGCTGGGCTTGTCCTGAAGGGGCGGGACTCCAGGCTGTTGCCCCTGCCCGGGCCTGAGCTTTGCTCCGTGCGAGCGAGTCCTGAATGCCCGCCCATGTGGGGCGCTCTCACCACGTGCCCGGGACAGCCTCCCAGACGCCTCAGAGAGCTCAGGTGTGTGCCCCAGCCCCCTGCCCTCCTCCCGCACGCACGACCACACACACATACACACAAGCACACACAATCACACACATACACACAAGCACGCACACATACACAATCACACACACACACACACAACCACGCACACATACACAATCACACACAATCACAACCACACAATCACACCCACACATACACACAATCACCCACACATAAACATATACACAATCACACACATGCACAATCACACAATCACACATATGCAATCGCACACACATTCACACATACACAATCACACATATGCACACACAGCCACACACATACAACCACACACACAATCACACACAATCACAATCACATACCCACATACACAATCACACAATCACGCATATGCAATCACACACACATTCACACATAAACAGTCACACACATACAGTCACACAGTCACACACACACTCACACAATCACACACATACACAGCCACACACAACCACACAATCATGCACATACAATCACACACAGAATCACAATCACAATCACAGTCACCCACACACGCACACAGTCATACACACACACAGTCATACACACATGCACTGGAGTCATCAGAACACCGCCTAAGCCCTAGCACAGGCAGTTCCCGTGCTGGCTGCAATGTCACTGTCATCAGAAGGTGAGGGGCCAGCACAGCTGATCGTGCTGTGTGTGTGTGTGTGTGTGTGTGTGCGCACACGCGTGTGAGGGTAGTCCTGATGGTCACTGTGTGTCTAACGATCCTCCGGCCTCGTTCACATGCCCCAGCCACCCCAGTGCCCCCTGACTGGGCCCCCGGGTCCCTGTGCAGCTGCTGTGCTGAAGCACGAAGCTGTGGGACCTACCGGTCCTCCCTGCCAACCGCGCTGCGCCTGTCCCTGGACGACCGGCCCGAACCCAAGTGGGACTCATGGGGCAGGGCACCTGCGCTGCATCCCAGAAGAAAACCCAGCGACAGGGACAGTGGCCATGGAATGTGAAAACTTCTAACTGGGTAAAATGTTCCATGGAGAAAAGTATGTTTCCCTCTCCTTCAAGTACCTGCCACTGTGTGTCCCCCTTAGGCTCAGTCCCTCTAGTGCTGCCAATTTCCTGTGTGTGCTTTCAGAGGTAACATTTATTCATTTATTTGCTTAATTATATTTTAACTGATATATTTATATATGCTATATACATGTGTGTCTACATATACATATTTTTCCAATCTGCCATTCTCCACCTATTTTTTTGCATAAATTATATCCTATCACATGCATTCTTTATTGTTTTATTTTATTTACTCGACAAATTAGTATACTTTGAAAATCTTGCCACATTAGTACGTATAGATTTGCCTCCTTCTTTTTAATGGTGGTAAACTATTCCTGAACGACTTCACCATAATCTGTTTAACCAGTCTCTCACGGATGGGCATGTGCGTTGCTTCTGGTCTTTTCTCACTACCGACAATAGTGGAATGACCATCCTTGAACATGTGTCACTGCACACAAGTGGAAGCTTATTAGCACAATCTTTAGAACTGGAATTGTTGCTCAAGGTGCATGTGCATTTCAAATTTTGGATTGCTGTTGCCAAACTGCCCTCCACAGAGTACCAAACTAAGCTCCAACTAACAATGTATGACAGTGCATTTGGAAGGCCAAGTCAGTATACATTACAAATCTACAGTAATAACAACAGTATGATACTGGATTAAAAAGATATATAGACCAATGGAATAGAATAGAGTGCCAGAAATAAATCCATGCATCTTCAGTCAACTGATCTTTGACAAAGGTACCAAGAACACACCATGGGGTGTACCCTCTTCAATCAGTCATGCTGGAATAACCGGATACCCAAATGTAAAGGAATGAAATTGGACCCTTATCTCACACCATGTACAAAAATCAACTCAAAATGGATTAAAGGCTTAAACCTGAAACCATAAAATCTATCAGAAGAAAACATAATGGAGAATCTCCTTGACATGCATCTTGGCAATATTTTTTTTGGATATGACACCAAAAGCACAGGCAACAGAAGCAAAATAGACAAGAGGGACTACACCAAACTATGCAGAAATAAAATAATCAACAGAGTGAAGAGAACCTGTGGGATGGAAGAAAACATTTGTGAACCATACATCTAATAAGGGGCTAATATCCAAAATAGATATAAGGAATGCACACAACTCAATGGCAAAAAAATTATATAACCCAATTTAAAAGTGGGTGGAAGATCTGAATAAGCATTTCTCCAAAGAAGACACACAAAAAGGTCAACAGGTGTATGAAAAGGCACTCAGCATCATTAAATATAAGAGAAATGCAAATCAAAACCACAGTGAGGTATCACATCACATCTGTTAGGATGGCTATTAGAAAAAAGAAAAAAGATAACAAGTGTGGGCAAGACATGGAGAAAAGGGAATCCTTGTGCACTGTTGGCGGGAATACAAATTGATACAGCCACTATGGAAAAGAGCATGGAGATAAACACTGCGTGATCTCAGCGTGGAGCCGGAGTGACTCCAGCTTGTGCGGTCCATCATGTGCTTACCTTCCCAGTGGCCTTCACGTCGCTCTCCCTCCTGTGAAACGTTGTGAGCCTAACCGGATGCCTTGCTTTGTGCATCTGTTCCCCAACATGGCCTCTGATGGAACATAGTGATAGGCTGCAAGACACCAGACCCCTTAGCAGTAGTTAGTAGGTGAAGTTTCTGCACGTAGACCCTTTTAAGTTGGGCTGCAAAAGGGGCCCTAGGACACTCAGAGGGTACAGGAAAAGAGAGAGAAACCCTCCTTGAGGTCTGCTGCCACCCAAGACATGCCTCTGTAAGTAACCCCTTTATTAAATGTGCTTAAAACTTGTCTGCCTCATTCTTTAATCTTCCATCTCCCTTGTCCTTCAGAGGTCACCTCCTAGAGCCTAAACACCCAGTTATATGTGGAATCTAGGAAACTCAAACACAGAGGCAGAGAACAGAGTGGTGGTTGTCAGTGACTGTGGGTGATGGAAATGAGGTGTTGGCCAAAGTGTATGAAGTTGGTTATGCAGGATGAGTAAATTCTGGAGTTATAATGTACAGTATGGTTACTATAGTTAACAATACTGTATTGTACACTTGAAATGTGCTGAGAGTGGATCTTTAGTGTTCTCATTTCAAAATAAAATGGTAAACATGTAAGGTGATGGATTTTATCTTGATTGTAGTAATCATTTCACAATGTGTATATTTATCAAACATGTCATACACCTTAAATATATACAAATTTGTCAATCATTTCCCTATAAAGTTGGAAACAAACAAAAAGGAAACTAACACAGTGGGTGTCTGGGGGTGTAGCTGTCATAATCATAGCAAAAATAACTGTCATTTATGGAAGAGCAGCCAGGCTACATGTATTTCTTCTTTGAACTATGAAAACAACCCCATTTTACAAACGAGGAAACCGAGGTCAGGAGGTTTAAAATACATGCCCAAGGCAACATAGTTGACCAGTGGCAAAGCTGGGATCCCAGCAAGTCTGGATCCAGAGCCTAAGCACCTGACTGCTCACTTAACTGTTATATTGAGTACCTACCCGTATGCCAGGTGCTGACCTAGGTGCTGAAGATACAGTAGGGAAGCAAATAGACATAAATTCCTGTCAATGCAAAAGAAAGACAATAAAATATAAGTAAGGTATGTAAGTGAATCAGATGGTGGAAAGTAGTAGCATAGGGAAAAATTGAACAGAGAGTATGTGGTGTTTGGGAAGTGCTGCAATTTCAGGGTGGCCAATGAAAGTATCCCTAAAAAGATGACATTTGAACAAAGCTCAAGACAACAGGACATACTGACATCTGGAGGAGATGTGTTGTGGGCAGAGGGAATAGCTAGTGCAAAGGCCCAGAGATGGGGCCTTGTGTGATGCGTTTGAAGAACAGCAAGGACAGTGGATGGGACCCAGGGCAGAAAACAATTTACCCTAGGATTTTGGGGAGTTCGGTCTGTGACAGCCCCTCAACCATCTCTCCTGGATCTGGGGGACTGGTCAGAGGAGGGCATTCCTTTAGGTCCAGGCCAGAGTCACTGACTAGAGAGGTCTGTGCTTCCCACCAGGAGGGCTCTGCCCAGAGCAGGGGTGAGAAGGGACACCTGTTCCCTCTCTCACAGGTGGATTAAAGGATCATTGCAGGCCACTGGGAGTCCCTGTCCCTGGTTGTTTGGGAGGGTGGGAGAGAGGAGAACCTGCGCTTGGGCTCACTGCGTCACCAGCCCCACCCACTACCATGGTCAAGACCTAGAACGCCCCCTTCCTGGATGTGTAGTTGGAGATATGTCCCTAGGTACGTTAAACGCTCTGCTGTGCATGTCTGAAATTCTTAATAATTTCTGAACATGGGATCCTACATTTTAATTTTGTACTAGATCATGAAAATTATGTAGCTAGCCCTGGATAGATATTATTACTTCTGTTTTTCAGGGAATGAAAGCTCAGAGGTGTTGAAAGGAGCAGATAGGAAATGGGAAGCTGGGATTTGAGCTAAGACTTAGCCTGGCTCAAGGGTGGGTGCTCTTAACCACTGGCATAGGCAACATTTGACTTTAGGAGACCCATCTGGAAGGACAGCTCCTCCTGTTCTCACTCCAGGAAACAAAGCAGACAACATTCTGTCTCTTCCTTCTTTTCCAAATTAAAGGAGGGCTCCCCAAAGATGTCCACATCTTAATCCCCAGAACCTATGAATGGTATCTTCAATGACAGAAAGGACTTTTACTTCTTCCTTTCCCATTTGCATGCCTTTTATTTCTTCTTATTGACTGATTGCTCTACCTAGAACTTAAAGCAGTACATTGAATAAAAAGATGAGAGTGGGTGAAAAAGACATGGAAACCCCTATGTTTATCGCAGCACTATTTATAATAGCCAAGAAATGGAAACAATCTAAGTGTCCATCAGTAGATGAATGGATAAAGAAGAGGTGGTACATATACACAATGGGATATTATTCAGCCATAAGAAGAAAACAAATCCTACCGTTTGCAACAACATGGATGGAGCTAGAGGGTATTATGCTCAGTGAAATAAGCCAGGTGGAGAAAGACAAGTATCAAATGATTTCACTCATCTGTGGAGTATAAGAACACTGAAGGAACAAAACAGCAGCAGACTCACAGAACCCAAGAATGGAATAACAGTTACCAAAGGGAAAGGGATTGGGAAGGATGGGTGGGAAGGGAGGGATAGGGGGGAAAAGGGGCATTACGATTAGCACGTATAATGTAGGGGGGGGGCATACGGGGAAGGCTGTATAACACAGAGAATACAAGTAGTGATTCTATAGCATCTTACTACACTGATGGACAGTGACTGTAATGGGGTATGTGGTGGGGACTTGATAATGGAGGGAGTCTAGTAACCATAATGTTCATGTAATTGTACATTAATGATAGCAAAAAAAAAAAAAGATGAGAGTGGGCATCCATGTCTTGTTCCTGATCTTAAAGGAGATTGTTTCAACATTTCACTGTTGAGTATGATGACAAGTGGCCTTGTTATATATAGTCTTTATTATGTTGAGGTTAAACTATCCTTGCAACTCAGGGATAAATCCCACTTGATAGTGACCCTTTTAATGTGCTACTGAATACAGTTTGCTAGCATTTAGTTGAGGATTTTTGCCTCTATGTTCATCAAGAATATTGGCTCATTGTTTTCTTTTCTTGTAGTGTCCTTCTCTAGCTTTGGTATTGGGTAATGCTGACATTATAAAATGAATTTGGAAATGTTCCTTCCAGTTCCATTTTTGGGAAGGGTTTGAGGAGGACAGATGTTAATTCTTCTTTTAATGTTTGGTAGAACTCACCAGTAAAGCCACCTGGTGCTGGACTTTTCCTTGTTGGAAGGTTTTGATTACTGATTCAATCTCCTTATTCATTATTGGCCTGTTCAAAGTTTTTATTTCTTCATGATTCAGTCTTGGTACATTGTACATTTCTAAGAATGTATCCTTTTCTTATAAATTGTCCAATTTGTTAGCATATAATTATTCATAGTGGTGTCTTATGATTTTTCAAAAATTTCAGTGGTATCAGTTGTAACAGTTCCTCTTCCATTTATAATTTCGAGTCATTTTTTTCTTAATCTAGCTAAACGTTTGTCAATTTTATCTTTAAAAAACCAGTTCTTAGTTTTGTTGACCTTTTCTATTGTTTTGCATTGTGTTTGGAAAAGATACTAGAAATAGCTTCCATCTGCCAAAGTTTGTTAAGCCTTGTTTTGGGGCCTAATCTGGAGAATTTTTTTGTGTGCTTGAGAATGTATATTCTGTTACTGTTGGAAGGAATGTACTGTATATATGTATAGGTCCATTTGGATAATGTCAGTCCAATCCACTGCTTCTTTGTTTTCTGCCTGGATGATCTACCCATTGTTGAAGGTGGAGCACTGAAGCCTCCTACTATTTATTATTGTATTGCTGTTTCTCCCTTCAGTTCTGTTATTATTTGTTTTGGGGCTCTGATGTTGAGTACATACGTAATTGTTAAACCCTCTTGATGAATGGACCCCTTATCATTATATAATCATTCCTTTTTTCTTGTGACAATTTTTGACATCAAGTCTATTTTGTTTGATGGAGGACTAGCGACTGTTCTTTTTTCGTTACCATTTCATTTACGTGAAATGTCTTTTTTCAACCCTTCACTTTCAGCCTACGTATGTCCTTAAAGCTAAACTGAGTCTCTTGTAGGTAGCAAATATTTGGATCACAGTATGTGTGTGTGTGTGTGTGTCTAAGAATGTATCCATTTCTTCTTTGCCAGTTTGTTAGCATATAATCATTCATAGTGGTGTCTTATGATTCTTTAAGCCACTCTATGTCTTTCAATCAAGGAATTTAACCCATTTACATTTAAAGTAATTATTGATAGGTCAGGACATATTGTTGCCATGTTGTTGTTTTCTGAGTTTCTTTGTAGTTTCTTTGTTCCTTTCTTTGTCTTGCTGTTTTCCTTTGTGATTTAATGGTTTTATGTAGTAGTATACTTTGATTCATTCCTTTTTTCCTTATATTTTGTGTATCTACCTCAGTTTTAAAAAATATGTTTACCGTACTAATTACATAAAACATCTTATGGTTTTAATGATCTATTTTAAGTTGATAACTTCAATTGCACACAAAAATTCTACACTTTTACTTCTCCACCCACCCCACATACTTTGTTATTGATGTCACCATTTACACCTTTTCATATTGTGTATCCGTAAGTTATCATAATTATGGTTATTTTAAATGATTTTGTCTTTTAACTTTATACAAGAATTGAAAGTGATTATGCACTACCATAACAATATTCAGGTATTCTGTATTTAACTATATTCTTACCTTTACCAGTGACTTTTATATTCATATGTTTTCATGCTGCTAGTTAGCATCTTTTCACTTCAGCTTGAAGAACTCATTGACATCTCTGGTAAGGCAGGTCTATGGTGAACTCCCTCAGCTTTTATTGTCTTGGAAACCCTTTATCTTCCTTTCATTTCTGAAGGATAGCTTTGCCAGGTATAATATTCTTGGTTGACGGTTTTTCTTTCAACACTTTGAGTGTATCATCCCATTCTTTCCTGGAGTGCAAGGTTTCTGCAGAGAAATCTGCTGACTGTCTTATTGGGGCTACCTACTAGTAGTTTGTGATGGGTCTTGCTGCTTTCAAATTTATCTTTCTTTGATTTTTGAGAATTTCATTATTCTGTGTCTGGGTATAGATCTTTTCAAGTTCAACCTTCTTGGGATTCTTTGGACTTCATTAATCTGATGTTCTTTTGCTTCCCCAGCACTGGGAAATTTTTAGTCATTATTTCTTAAAATAAGCTTTCTGCTGCTTTCTTCCTCCCTCCCTCCTTCCTCTGCCCACATTTCTCCATCTGGGACTCCCATAATGCACACATTTGTTCACTTTATGCAGTTCTGTAAGTCTCTTAGGTTTTCTTCATTCTTTTTCATTGTTTTTTGCTCCTCTGACTGGGTAATTTCAAATGATTTGTCTTCAAGTTCCTGATTCTTTCTTCTGCTTGATGAAGTCTGCTTTTGAACTCCATTCATGAATTTGTCAGTTTAGTTATTGTATTCTTCAGCTCCCATATTTTTGTTTTTTTTTTAATTGTTTCTATCTCTGATATTCTCAATTTGTTCACATATCATTTTCTTGATTTAATTTAGTTGTCTATCCATGTTCTTTTATAACTTCACTGACTTTTAAAAGATTATTTTCAATGCTGTTTCAGGCAATTTGCAGATTTCCATTTCTTTCAGGTTGGTTATTGATTTGTTTTCTTCCTTTGTGCTGTGTTTTCTTGATTATTCATGTTTCTCATAGGTTTGCTTTGTTGTCTGTGCCCTTGAAGCAGCAGCTTCAAATTTGGGTTTGACTGGGAGAGCTCTTCATTGGCCAGCAAAAAATTGTTGATTTGAGGCAAACTAGAGACTAACCATTCAGGGAGCCCAAGTTGAGTCTCCAGATTCATGACTACAGCTTCATGAATGACTTTAGGTAAGACAGCAGGCCATCAGGCTGGGCCCAACCCAGACTGCTGAGCTGTGAGCAAATACATGACTGTTGATTGTTATTTTAAGTCCTTAAGTTTTAGAATTATTACATGACAATAGGTAACAACAAAAAAAGCAGTAACCAACTATATGTCTACTTGGTGGTTAGAGCCAATCTCAGTTATCACTGTAATCCTCTTTCTGTCTATTTTTCTAGCAGTAAGAGGAACACTAGGGGTGCTAGACCTAGGACTAGGGGATAGTCTCAGCCTCAAGTTCTATGGAACTATGGTGTCTCCTGCTGGAAAAACTCCCTTGGGCAATAAAACTAATCAACAGAATTCCTGATGGCTGGAGCGGAAAGCTAAAATTTTTAGAGTGGGTAATTAGATGTAATGGAAGGAAGTACACCTCTGTTTTCAATTCTTTGTTCCTGGAGTTTTGTTCCAACCATGGACACATTGTAGGTTTGAGACATATATCACATATGGCTAAGTGACTTCAAGGTCAGAAGGTAGCATCTCTCGTCAAAAACCCATAGGTTTGTTTTCCTTAGCATATGACTTTTTTTAGTTATTTTTTAAAATTAAACTACCATTGATATACAATCTTATGCTCAGGTTTCACATGAGCAACACTGTGGTTACTACATTCCCCTCTATTATCACGTCCCTACCACATACCCCATTACAGTCACTGCCCTTCAGCATAGTAAGATGCTATAGAGTCACTATTTGTCTTCTGTATGCTATACTTCCTTCCCTGTGCCCCCCACATATTGTGTGCTAATCATAATACCCCTTAATCCCATTACCCCTCCCTTCCAATCCACCCTCCCAACCCCCTTCCCTTTGGTAACCGCTAGTCCCTTGGGTTCTGTGAGTCTGCTGCTGTTTTGTTCCTTCAGTTCTTGCTTTGTTGTTATACTCCACAGATGAGTGAAATCATTTGGCACTTGTCTTTCTCTGCCTGGATATGCCACTATTTCTTATAATGATTATGGGGGTCTGTGGGATATACATCAATGGGAAGAAATTCCTTGGTTACTAGCAACGTACTGAGGTATACTATGGTACAGTGATTGCGTTGCCTCCAATTCTTCACTCCTCCCTGCATCTGTATCTTTTGTCATGTGGCTTTAGAATTCCTCTCCTAAAGGACTATTATATTCCCCACCCAAGGTGACTTGCTACGGCCAACAAGATGAGGTGAGTGACGGTATACCAGTTCCAAGTCTAAGCCTCAAGAGGCCTTCTGTATTTTCACCTGTTCTTTTGTACTTCTACCATCACCATAAGGAGAGGGTTCAGTGGTCTCAGGAGGATGAGAGATATACCCCCAGCTATAAGTAGCCACACTAGCTGATTGCCAGCCAACCCCCAGCTGTGGACAAGCCCAGCCAAGATCAGCAGAGCCACCTAGGCAATCCTGAGCTGATCCTAGGTGTTTGAGAAACAAACACGTGCTGTATGTCATGGAGGTTTTGTGGTTGCTCGTTATGCAGCATTATTGTGATTGATAACTGCTACGTATGGTACATATTTGGTATATGAGGCATGTACTAAGCCCACAGATGTTGATAAGAGTGGTGAACAAAGAAAAACCTAAATCCAGAACAACTCTCTGTTCCATTGAGAAAACATTGTCCTCTCTGATGAAAGGGATGCAGTGTGTTTAACCTGCCGCCATATAGGGTGGGGGTTGGATATAGTGTCAATCCTGGTTTATTTCATATTCATGCCTTCCCAGGAGAGGAGGAACTTGGTAAATCAAGTCAAGCATTTGGCAGGTGTAACTAGGAGATGTATAGCTTGGCTTGCCTGTAGAGACAGCATGGCATATCTTAATTGCTCTTCACATTGCAATGTTTCAATCCCCAAGAATTCATGTTCGTTTAGAAGCAATATCCATTAGTCCTTGGAAGGTTTGTCAACACAAGAATTATCTATGTAAAAGGCTGCAGCCTCCTATGTGGAAGGCAGAAGTGAAATATATAGATAATATAGATATAGATATATGGATATAATAGATAGCTAGATGATAGATAGTATGTATCTCAAAGTCTTTCCTCAAGGGTCCCTAGACTGTCCTGTAGCTCTGTCTGTAAACTGACTCAAGGAAACTGATTCAAGGATGTGATGACTCTATTGTTGGCCCTAGTCCACCTCTCTTAGACCTAGACTGGTTTCATTATATAAATCATTTTGGGGGATCACAACCAAGAATCTGTCAGAACTCCCCCTGACCCAGGATCTTATTACACCAGCCATGTTTCCTAGGAAAAGTGGTCCCCTTTCCAATACTTGGGTTCCTCCCATCACCATGGAAATCAGAGAGCATTTCAATTGCTGCCCCTCCCACAGGCCCCCTCTCAACTTTGTCTTGTGCTGGAGGACCTGGTGACATGAGTATTTCAAAGGGATCGGAGCTTCAGAGTTGTCTCAGTCTTTCCGAGCTGCCCACATGCCACCATCCCATTGCCAGGCTCCTGTTTCCCTCGTTTTGCCCACGTTTCATATTAGGAACAGGTGACACTATGGATTTAGCTGATAAGTCAGTGGATCAAGGTGTTTGTTGAAATCCTCCTATCCCTCTGATCTTGACATTCTTCCCTGTCTTGGGTTTGTCTGTGACAGGGGCTATCAAGCCCTTCACCCCAGGAAGTAGATGACTCCGGATGGCTGACCGTAGGCAATACTTAGGTTTTCCTGTCACACGCCTTTGCACACCAAGGCCCCCATACCAAGGCCCAAGACTGAATTCAAAGTACTCACCTTTTCCTCGGGTTTATTAGCTCCAACCCATTTTCTGGTAGTGACTTCTATATCACTTAGGGCTCTTTTGGGTTGCAAATAACTCTGGCCTAGTAAAGCAAGTAAGGAATAGACTGGAAGCATACTGGGTAGCTCAGAGAATAAGGGAAGAACGGAACCATCAGGCCTCCAGGAGGAGAGTCGCCCCAATGCTCTGGCGCCCTTAGTGGTGGAACGGCTTCCTTCAGTGTCCTGCTTGGGCAGCCTGGCTGGCCCCAGGCTCAGCCTTTGGTTGGGGCAGGGGCAGGGCTGGTGAAACAGTGAAAACTACACCAGTATCAAAAAGGCAGCTCACATAAAAGGGGGAATATTTTAAGATACAGTTCTTAAGGAACCCAAGGGGAGGAAGTTCAGCCAGGGTCCACAACCACTGGGGTGGGGGAGGCACCAGGAACCAAGCTCGGGCCTGGCCACGTGGCCTTCTTCCAGGTGGGTGTGTTCATAGCACAGGCAGCCCTAGCCAACATCACCACCCTTCATCTGAGTGTGACGGCATGAGCGTCAGCCAGCTGAGAGCAGGGAAAGGTCAGACCTCATGAACAGACATGGCGGCGGGGGTGTGATCACCCCTACAACTGAGGTGTGCGTGCAGGGGACTCCCTGAGAGTGTAAGTGTTGGTTGGGCAACCCTAAATGACGCTCACTCTTTTGCTCCCTCTACTTCCTTCTGTGATATACTCTTTAGGAAATCAGTCTTTAAAGACCCTCTCACTGACCTACGCTGATTGAGGAAGGATCATCAAAGCTGTGACCAAAGAGTCAAAGCTACCAGAGATAACCAGAATTCAACAGGGTTTCATTTTAATATAATTAAAAATTCTAAGAATATGGAAGAACGAAGGACTCTTGCCACTCTGCCAAATTTCACAGGAGTTAGAATTAAATAAAAAGTACACTTCGGTATCTTAAGAGTAGAATCCAATCATGTGACACGCAGGGCACTAGAAAGGGAGGAAGTACGTGACCATCTCCTTCGGGTCATGAAGCAATCCCGAACCGAGTACGGTGCAGCCCTCAGCAGCAGCCAACGGAGAGCCATCTGGCTGAAAGTCTCTGGTTGTGACGGAATTTCAAGCATGTTTAAAAATGACCTTACAGTTTATGTGGGATGATAACCTGCCAAATTGCATGGGATGTTTCTGGCGTTGAAGTCAGGCTAAAATAAGGGAAATTACTTCCCTAAGGATAAACACTTAACCGCAGAGAAGAGTTAGAAATAGATACTTTTAAAGAAATTCTAAACCACAATATTAACATTTTTATGTTAAGGGACTATTCTTGCTTGTGTTTTTGTTTGAGAGAATCTCATGCTTAAATGAGATTAAAATTAAAAATGCTGACTCAAGTTAACAGAAATATGCTTCTGGTTATTATCAAATTTAAAAACACTATTGGAAAATATAGCTTTAATTTTGTAAGTGCACTTACAAATGTGGGAACATGTCATAGTAAAAGATCCCTTAGAAGTAACTGTTGAAATATGCAATACTTTAAAATGGAGTAAGACCTGTATGTAAAACTTAAAGGAGCTTAAGGAGGCCCTAAGTTACTGGATTTACAATTATCATTAGAAACTGTATTTAACAACCCCAAACACTTAAAATGAACAAGAAAGACTGAGAAATATCTTATTTTTAACTTTATTTTTATTGTTGACACTATTACAGATAGAACAACCACATCATATTAACAAACCAAAAACCTGTGCACAGAAACAACAAAGAAAACATGTCAAGATATGTTAACCACAGTCTTTGGATGGTGAAAATATGGGTGAATTTTTCTACAATTCTGTAACTTCAAAGTTTCTATAATGAACACATATTGTGTTTATAATAGAAATATATGTAATAAAGGTGGACTACCAAAACACTACGATAAAGACCACTTGAGGAAACCAAGACAAAATATTTAACCACAATCCCACAATGATCACACAACTATTTCTTCATTGGTTTCCATATTTCTTCCCATCTTCAATGCTATGCATACTTACCATTAACACTCATATAATCACAGACTGGCGCGCAGAGCGAGATGTTAACAGCCGTTGTTGTTGGGTGTTGCGAATATGGGTGACTTTCTTTTCTTCTACTTTACTGAATTTCCCAAAGTTTGGAATGAGTATGTATTATATTTGTAATGGAAAAATACATACATAAGATTTAATACCAAAATACCAAAGATCATTCAAGGAATCTGAGACAAAATATTTAACCATAATCCCACAATGACAACACTAATTATTTTCTGTATTTTTTTCATTTTAGACTCTATGAGTACATATTTAACACTGTTATGATCACAGACTTGTGCACTGAAACAAGATGGAGGAAACAGATCAAGATGTTAACTGTAGTTGTTGGGTGTTCGGAATATGTGTGACTTTTTTTTTACTTAAAAATTTACTGTATTTTCCAATTTTTCCTCTGGGTACATATTATGCTTGTAATGGAAACAAACATAATAAACTTTCTGATCAGGACACTTTTATAAGGGATATTTGAAGATATTAAGATGAAAGTGACCAAATTCCACAAAGGTAACATAATAGCTATTTTGAATACAGTTTGACACAGTTATAATCATAGACCTGTGCACAGAAACAAGAATAGATTTAATAAGAGTATATCTATCTTTGGATGGTGGGAATATGGTTTTTTTTCCTCCACTTTTCTGTATTTTCCAAGTGTCCAATAATGAGTTCAAATTACAATCACAATGGAAAGATGACTATAAAACTTTTTAGTGACACTACCATAAACAACAATCAAGGAATTTAGGAAAATAATGCTCAACTATAAGCCTATGACAACGACACAACAGCTTTTGACTATAAGCACATTTTTAAACAGTTATAACTGTAGTATAAATATAATTGTGTCCTGTTTTTTCCATTTAATATTCCATAAATATATTTCCACTTCGCTACATAACTCTCCATGACTATCATTTTTAAACAGCTGCACCAGAGTCCGTGGATGCGTTCACTTAATCACTCTCCTGTTGTTTGGCATTTAAGTTGTTCCTAATTTTTCACTAACATAAGGTTGGAAGGAACACCCTGACATTTGGCAAGTTGCTTTCTGACAAGGTTCTCCCAATTAGTCCTGCTAACAGTGATGAACCCAAGATCACCCCTATGACATCAACGCTGGCTCCTGTGTCAAGGGTCCTCCTCGAATGCAGTGCCTGCCCACCTCAGGTCTCTTGGTGCAGCTGGCTCTCACCTACACCATGCCATCAAAGAGGGCCCCTCTTCCGTTCATTGCCACCAGCCTGGCCTTCCAGTGCCTGCTTCTGATGTCCCCCCCGCCTGCCTGCGCATCCTCCCAGGACTCCCTTCTTCGGCCTGCTCATTTCTGCCTCACTCTCGGCCCTACAACTTCCCTCCATTGTGGCACTCCCTACAGCTCTGACACTCCTGCCTCGAGGACTGACCATGCGGATCTAGAAGAGTGAGATGGAGACTAAGTCCCCCAGCAGGCATTTTAATTTTGCTTGCTCAAATTCTCTGCTCTTAACTTTTGCTCACTTAATCTACAGATCTGCTTTTTTTTTAATATATTTTATTATTTTTAATTTTTTTTTCCAGCCAACTCAAAGCCAAATAATTTCTTAATAGTGATGTGTGAGGGGAGGGGAAGCAAAAGGGGCACAGGTGGTCCACAGAACAAGACACAGGAGCTGCAAGCTGCGAGGCCATCTGTGGGTAAATGGGGACAGAGGAGACCAGACAGACACAACACTCCAGTGGATAGCTCAGAAATGCTTGGGAGGACTCCAAGAGGAAGGGAACAGGTGGTAATGGAACAAATTAAGGCTGCTGGGGAACCTGAGTCCATGTTAAGCGTGGGTTGATTGTAAAGAAAGCTTTTTTTTAAAAAAATGCAAGTTAGGGATGGGGCTGAGGGTCAGACAGGTGAAGACGAGGATTACGTTTAGTGACAGAAAGCTCTAAGGATCCTAGCTCCTGGGCACCCAGGGTGCAAACTGACTCGTGGCAGTACACACAAACAAGCCACATTGCTACATGTCACTTAAGGCAGGAAGCAGGCAAGGAAATGATGAGAGTTGATAGTCTGCATCTGTATTTACAACATGAGAGCCTCTCCCTACAGTTCTCAACCTTCATCAGGCACTACCGTGATCCAGTGATGGTTGCAACCCACTCTTTAAAGGCAAAAGACAAGATTTACAGGGAAAAGCTTCAGCTTTTGTGAATTCACTATCAAACACACATCAAGTTGATTTAAAAAAATAAAACACTTGTAATACTTTTGCATGAGAATCACTACAAGATAGAATGTGGCAACTGATTCATTTGGGTCAAAGGCCAATTCACATACCATACAGGATCACACAGCATGAGGCTCCAAAGTGCTGGTGTGAACAGAATGGCTGAAAAGGGAGCTCAAGGACTTCTCTTTTCAAACAGCAAAGCGTACAAGACTTTTTCATGCCTACACCTCTACAGGGACACTTAAGACTAAGGAACAGCACGCAATTACTCAAAAAGATAGTGATGGGGTTCAAATAACGCACAATAAATCTTTCTCAGGATCTAAGATGCTTATAAATATATTGTAATTTGTTGCTCTCTTCCTCCTCCAAAAAAAAAAAAATCACAGAGTACCAGGTACAGAACCTCTGCACAGTAAACTACTGTATGTCATATTAAATCCAAAATATGTGATTACTGTTCTGCTATGATATTCTATTTTATGTACATCTCAGGAAACATTTATATAGGTTCAGGAGTATCATTTACGGTCAA
This sequence comes from Smutsia gigantea, assembly GCA_032199065.1. Classification (NCBI taxonomy): domain Eukaryota; kingdom Metazoa; phylum Chordata; class Mammalia; order Pholidota; family Manidae; genus Smutsia; species Smutsia gigantea. The sequence goes on along the minus strand of JAVSCE010016234.1, from coordinate 143,675 downwards.
CTGGGGCAACTTCTGTAGTCTCGAAAACGCCTAGGGTTTCCCTCAGTGTGGCCAGACTGGACAGAAGGTAGGATGTGTGCTCTGGCCTTCCCACATGCCCACCCCAAGGTCTGGTGAGCTGAGGCCGAGGGAGTCTCCACCTTCGGTGTCTTTTCAGTTTGAGTCATCTGATGTTGTCAGGTGTGTACAGGTCAAGGGTAAGTGTCCTTCTGACATTCGCATGGGGTGGTGTGAAGTCTCTGTAGGTTAGTAAGAGTGGTGTTCTAAGTGGAGATCTTGCAACCTTCCCATTGGTGTTCTAGCCAGTATGGGTATTCTGGTGCCTCGCAAGGGACAGGCGATCACTGAAGAGCTGCCCGCAGACGTCACATCTGAAGTACTTGTCATGGGCCCTGTCATTGTCACCAGTGCTGGTGCTGGCATGTCCTGTGTAATGTGAGCTTTCCCCATAGATGTTTCCAGACTCAAATATTATCACCCTTGCATGGGTTTTCAGGTGCTCACTGTAGGCTGAGTGGGAAGTGAATGTTTCTCCACATTCCCTGCAGTCATAATATGGCTCTTCAACCTGAATCTCTTGATCTTCACCTTCTTCTTCTGGGTCTTCGATCCCAGCACCATCTGGCTCATCGGCATCTCCCTCTGGCTCTTCAACTCTTTCTTCTGGGTCTTCGATCCCGGCACCATCTGGTTCATCAGCATCCCCATTGGGCTGTTCAGCCTCCCCGTTTGGCTCTGCAGCTTCTCCATCTGGCCCTTCGGCCTCTCCGTTGGGCTCGGCGGCCTCCACATTGGGTTCAGCAGCCTCCACCTCGGGCTCGGCGGCCTCCACCTCGGGCTCGGCGGCCTCCACCTCGGGCTCGGCGGCCTCCACGTTTGAGCCCTGGATCCGCAGCACTTCTCGGGGAACAAGGACATTGGCTTCAACTTCCTGAGCTGCTTCTGCTGTTTCTTCTTCTTCAAGATGGAGCTTCTGATGTCTAGTGAGGACTGTGTTATGAATAAAGGACTTCCCACAGTCTTTGCATTCATAGAACGGTGAACCTCTTCTGGGAGGATCAGTAAGAAAGGAGGTGTGAACAAAGGAAGCCCCATAATCATAGGGCTCGTCTTTCTCATGGACTCTCATATGCTCCCTAAGATCAGACTGACTGCAGAAGGGCTCACCACATATTTTACATTCATTGTGCTTCTCCTCAGTCTGACCCCTCTGATGCCCACTGAGGGCCACGCCCGCACAGCCAGCATCCTCACTCCTCTGGCCCTGCTCTGGTAAATTCCCTTCAGTGTGAATTACCATATGTTCGTTAAGAACAGACCCATGAATGAAGTCTCGTCCACAAACGTGGCACTGAAGGGATGTCCCCGTAGGGGCATTCTTCTGTGGGCCACGAGACCTCCGTGGATTAATGACCAAAGGTGGCATGAAAGGCTCGTCATACCTCCTATGGTCAAAAAAATGATCTTGCTCGTGGATTTTCTGGTGCTCAAAAAGGAATGAGCTATGAACGAAAGATTCCCCACATGCCGGGCACTCATAGAGCTGCTCTCCATTGTAATCTTTCTGGTACTCACTAATGGAATGGGTGTGAATTACAGAATGCGTGTACTCACGAGTGTCCCTGACATACTCTCTGCCGTGAACTTTCTGATGGTCTCTAAGGTCTGCACGATCTGCAAATCCCAGCCCACAGTCCTTACATCCATAGATTGCATCTTCCCCCTCGTCCTCGTCCAGGTCATCCTCGTCATCCGGCTCAGCCTGAGGCTCTTCCTGCTGAGCCCCATCAAGACTGGCACCCTGAAAAACAGAGCCTCCCAAGAGCTTCCCACCATGGAATTCCTCCCGGGCATAGTTTGTCTGATGTACACCAAGGTCTTTGTTGGTAGCAAAGCATTCCCCACACTCCTTACATTCGTTGCGTGCTTGCTCTTCGGCGTAACCCGTCTGGCCTGGCTGTTCAACGGCTCCCGTCTGGCCTGGCTGTTTAGTGTGACTCGTCTGAGGGTCAACAGAGGTTAAGCTACGAATAACAGATTGTTCATAGTTTTTTCTTCCAGAGTGCTTCTTTCTATCATGAATCTTCTGGTGCTCAGTGAGGTCAGAGCTACGAACAAAGGATTCTCCACACTCTGGACATTCAAAGCATTTCTCTCTAGGGCGTGATGTGTGAGGTGCACCATAACGTAGGGAGTGAATTACAGAGGTCTCATAGTTCTTACACTCAATGTTTTTCTTCTTAGCACGAGCCTTCTGATGTTCACGGACATCCGAGTTGGGAACAGAAGATTCACCACCCTTCTTAAGTTCACTGGATTCTTGTCCAGTAAGGCTTCTTTGAGGTTGGGTGTGGGATACACTGTGTATAACAGAGCCCTTGAAGTCGTTACCCTTACTCACTTCGTAAGGGATCTCTCTGGCAGGAGTTTTCTGTTCCTTGTGAAGGCCTGAGACAGAAGTGGAGGATTCTCCCTTCTCATCACACTCAGCAAGTTCATTTTCAGAATGACTTTTGGGAGGCCTGAAAGCAGATAAGCTATGGATAACGGACCTCTCATATTTCCTTCCTTCAGAGGTATTCTCTCCGGCATGGACTTCCTGATAATCGATAACCCCTGAGGTCTGAGTGGCAGCCTCTGTAATCACTGGTGGCTCATCGGGCTTCACTGAACGGCGACTTTCCTGAGCTTTGGCAAAGGCTAGACTATGAATGACAGACCTCTCATTTGGCTTCCACTCACAGACATTTTCTTGAGAGGAAAATTTCTGGTCGTTGTCAGGGTGAGAGCTAATGGTGAAAGCCTTCTCTTCCTCCTCATCTTCAGGTGGTCTTGTTATGGTATGACTTTTCTGAGATTCTGTGGAGGACACATTGTGAAGGACAGACTTCTCGTACCCCCTGCCTTCATAGACATTCTTCCGAGAGTGAATTTTCTGATGCTCGCTGGGGTCTGAGCTGTGCCTGAAGGTGTTCCCGCCATCTTTAAAGTTGTAGAGCTTCTCTTTTGAATAAGTTTTCTGGCGCCTTTTGAAGGACTGACCAGGGCTAAAGGTCTCTTCACACACTTTGCCCTTGTTTTCAAACTGACTCCCTCTGGCATGGATCTTCTGATGTTCTCTCAGGGACGAGCTGTGATGGAAGGTCTCCCCACACACCTTACATTCGTACATTCTCTCTTTGCCATACATTTTCTGAAGCTCATTAAGGGATGGGCTGGGTTTAAAGGCTTCCCCACGTTCATTATCTTCATCGTTGCTGCCATGGATTTTCTGGTGCTCGACCAAGGCAGAACTATGCAGGAAGGTCTCCTTACACACCTTACACTCATAGAATTTATCCTTCCCATACATTTTCTGAAGCTCCCTGAAGGTCGGGCTCGGCATGAAGGGCTCCTCGGGCTCCTCGGGCTCCTCGTCCTTACACTCCCCGAGATCCTCTCTGGTATGACTCTCCCGCTGTTCAGCAAGGGCAGCACTCCTGTTGGAGGTTTCCCCACACTCCTTACATTCAAAGTGTTTCCCTCCAGCCTGTCTTTTCTGAACCTCACTGACAGCCACGCTATGGATGAAGGATTCACCATACTCATAGAGATTCTCTCTTGTGTGCATGATCTGGTGCTCAACAAACTCTGAAACCACACCAAAGGGCCTCCCACACTCATCACACGTGTAGGGCAGTGACCCAAAGGTGAACAGCTGCGGCTCAGTGTAGGCAGGGCTGCCAAGGCTGCTCAGGCCCATGGCTTTTCTCACTTCATTGCACTCAAAGGGCTTTCTCTTGGCACAGCCTCTCTGATCATGAACTGAGCCATTCCCATCTGTGTCAAAGTGGTAGCGTCTTTTTCTTTCAAAGACTCTCTTTCTAGAAACAAGGTTAGAGTTGAAATTAAAGCCTCCCCCAAAGGCGTTCCCTTCATAGCCCCTCTCCTGAATCACTGACTCCCTCTTGTTGAATGGAACTTCTCTCCAATCACTGTCTGGCCTTCTGGGGAACCTTTGAGGCCGATCATTAGATTCCCTTGCCCGTCCTGATTTGGAGTTGCATGAAACATCCTTGATGAATTTTTCCATTATCACCCCATGGGAAGATTCATCTTCGCAAATTCCCCGCCGATGGGTTGACTTTTTGGCTTCAGGCATAGTTTTCAGACCTGAAAAGAAACCCCAGCTATAAATACTGCCTGGTCCCTATGCTTGTGCAAAATAACAGATGGTGCGGATATAAAGTGTAGGTTTATTAATATGTATATGTGGTTCCCAGATTACTGATTAAAGTGGCCACTACACACGATCTGCCTAGTGTTTACCTCTACTGGTGCTTGGGTAGGCACTTCTCTTTGACCTCGATGAATGGCCTTGTGTCATGTGGGAGTGGCCATCGTCTTCAGCAAGTTGAACCCCTGTTCAAAAGAATAATATGAGCGTTCATACTCAAATAGGGGACCAACACGTGTCACTACTGTTATCTCTTTCTCTGAGCCACTAACCATGAAACAGGCCATACCCAATGCCCAATTCTTTGGGTAGCTTCTGTTTGCAGCCTCACTTCCTTACTATTCATTTCTGAGCCCATTCTAGTCTGAGTCTTATTAATTCTCCTGACTCCACCAAGAAATTTGTACAAAAACCTCCATATATGTCCCTAAATTTTGTGCATCTTTTTCGTTTCCACCTTCTGTAACCACCTCTCAAATAGTGATATTCCCTGTTTCTCACTGGCCTCCAATCTCCCTCCTGCCTCTTAGCTGCTATTTCTCCACTGGTTCTCCGAACACTGAGTTTGAGTTCCTCAGGGTCCCCTGCCTTATGTAACACTCTCGCTCAGCTCACTCTTCCCAGCGCAACATGTGCAGAGCCAACTGCCTATTGGGACTTCAGCTAGATGTCTTCCAGGGGAGTCCAAACTAGAACTCAGAATTCCACTCTAAATGTGTACTGAAAAATATCCACTGTCACCACTTTGGAAAAAGCATCAACTCTTGTGGCAAGAGCCGGTTCCCCATTCCCTCCTGCCCTGTACAATACATTCTTTACCCAAAACCAGAGTGATTTCTTAAAAACACAAACCTCTGCATGAAAATTTTCAAAAGCTTATTATCCTTAAAACCCAAAATATTAACATGGCTTTTAATATCCTACAGCTTGAAAAGGGTTAGGTGGCAGAGTGCTAGGCACCTGACTTGGCGTGGCAGAGAAACAGCAGCTTACCCAGCGAAAGCAGCTTCCTGTAGTTTTCCATGTTGTCCTGAATCGGGTTCTGTGGCTTCCTGTCCTCGGTAAGGTCCACAACATCCTGGTATGACGCCGCATCCTGAAATGGCGGACACAGACCATCCAATGCAGTCTGTTCCCACAGGTATCCCAAGAGAGAAGAACGCTGGCAACATGGGAGCTACACATACAAAGGTGTGCAGAAGTGCTCACAGCATTTGGGGTTCTGAGTGATCCAAGCCAAGTTACTAGGGGCCTACTTTATACCTACCTTGGTGCTATACTCTGAGGAAGATCCCAAAGACGCATGACACATATTCCTTGCCCTCATGCAGCTTATAATTTGGTTGGAGAGAAAAGACTCATGAAACAATTAGAGAACAATCAACAGTAAAGTGGGGTACAGATAATTAGTGCTAAATGGGTTTAGTAGAGGGGTCAGTCAGGGTGGGCTAGAACACTGAGCAAAGGTTTTGTAGAAGGCCTGGGTGGGGCCTTATGTGGTGGGTATGATTTTGACATAGAGAGGGGGATGGTGGGAAAGCTTCAACAGGCCATAAACATCAATTATGCACGGCGCATGCAAGGACAAGAAAGAAAACATGTTTCTGCAGACATTTTGACAGGGAGTGTGACAAGCCTCCCGTCCCACTGTGTCCTGTGCACACCTCCACTGCACAACATGGCTATAATGTGGGCTCTTCTGCACACATACAAGTTCCAGGTAACCCAGGAGTAACTTAAAGCACCGAGTACCTTTGTTTTACAGCTGCCTTTTCCATTTCAGTGGATACTTCCCTAAAAAGAATTTTAAAATTCCGTGCATTACTCAGGAGAGTCTTCTACGCAGGATCTTACAGGACCTTTTCTTATTGCTGCAGAATATCACTAGTGTCAGGGAACTGTAGTCCTAAGAAGTACAGCACCAAGGCCTGGAGACAGACTTAAGGAGACAGACAGCACCCTGGGAAACCCACAGGCTTTGGAGCCAGAGAACACTTCAGGGTCCAAGGAGGACTGCACCATTTATGAGCCATGCCGCCTTGGCTATAGAAATCCTCCTGAGCCTCAGGTCCTTCATCTGTAAAATGGAGAGAAGGGCAGCATGGCCTGACGTGGAATGCTGTGTGTGCAATGTGATGTGTTGTTAAAATACTAAGGAAGACTAGATAAAGGAAATGTAACTATTGCTAAACTATCAGGCAAAGATATTTTGATGTTATGTTTACCACAGTGCCATTGCTGGAAACGGGCGTGGGCACTGCAGCCACGCAGCAGGGCAGCCACAAGAGCGGTGCTGGCACAATGGGCACATCCCCTGCTGAGGCTGGGCGGTTGGGCAAAGGCGCTGCAACCAAAGAGGAAAGCCCCACGTATGCACCTGCTGGCGTCCCGCAGTTAAAACAATGACCAAAACTAAGCACAGCTCCAAACAAAGATGACACTCCTCCTTGGCAGGGGCTGAGAACGTCTAGGACAGCAAACAAGCCACAAAAGCAGTGCACCTACTGCCACGAACGCCAGTCACACCGTCTCTGCTGGGGCCGATCCCCTCCTGTCAGACAGCAAGTCCCTCAGGAGCACAGGCCAGCTGTGCTCAGGGCCGTGATAGCACTTCCGACGGTCTCAGCACAGGTTTATTATAACACAGCGGGAAGAACCGCGGCAGCAGCGAGGCATGTATGCTGAGACGGAAGCAACAGAGCTCCCTCCGTCAGGGCTGGCAGAGGGCAAACGAGGTCAAGAACTTGGGGGGAGGGAGTCAGAAGGGTCGCCATCCTTGGTGCTGACAGACCCCAAGGGCAATGGCAAAAGAGAAGGAATAGCCCCTATCTTTCTTTCCATTTGCCTAATCTGATGTACATTAAATTCTGAACTATGTTGTTCCTATGAAAGAAAAATGATACTTTGATGTAAAGCAGTTATTCACTTTGTATATGTAATCAACCATGGTTTGCACAAACCGTCGTCAAGTTCTACTTGAGAAGGTGCTGGGGGGACGGCAAACACTTCCTCGTCACAGCAGGACCTCTGCACGGGGACAGTTACTGAGATTTACACGTGATGCCAACAGTGATAGGAATGTTGTTTTGTGCACCCCCAAGTGTGATTTGCGTCATCTGCTGCTATGATTTCTCCCACACTAAGTTAGTAGGGTCAGTGGCTCCCAGCTCTGGACTACACAGACACGGGGCCAGCTCCACAGCACCAAGGAAGGGCATCTGGAAAGCAAGTTAAGACAAAACCCAACTACCAACCTCCTATCATGTTCATTTCATAAAACACTCCCCAAATAAGGACACTAACACTTCACATTTCTGCATAGATCAGTGAAAACTGAGTCTCTGGCTCACAGAGCAGTCCTGGGTAAACCACTGACGTTCATCACTGACCCCCTTCATGGGTGGCAAATGCATTTCAGAGGCTTCGTTTTCAAAATCAAGTTTAAGAGACTTTCTATGATTTAGTATTTTTATCTTGATTCCTAATATTTTGGTCAATTTGATTTCTACAAATAAGAAATCAAAATCAATGAAAAACTAGTGTCACAAACTTAGGGTATTTCCCTGAGACAACAAGGATGTAACAGACCCTGGACACGCGGGCTGGAGGGCTTCAGTCACCTTCAACCCTGCCCACCTTCTCCCACATTCCCTCCCCTATCAGCTATTGCCCTGCCCCTGCTGAAGCTCTGCTTTCAGCCTCAGGTGTCACCTCTCATCCTTCTCATGCACACCTGTGGGTGGGTCCTTGCTTGCCTCCAGGACAGAGGACAAAAGGCAGTTTTGTGGGCAGAATTCATCTCCCTCCATCATCTGACCCCAGCCTCTAAATCCCACCGCAAGAACCACTGCTAATACATCTCAGGGTACAGGGGAGGGACCCAAGCACTTTGCAAGGCTACAGGCACTAAGGCCCAGGCCCACCCACACTTGCAGCCTGTCTCCCACCTCAAGCCCTGTGCAGGCCCATCTGGCCTTAGCTCAGTTCCTGCTTCCAGGCCTACCTGGGCTCTCCCTGACCCCCAACACTGCACTCAGCCAGCTGCACCTCCCCTTCAGACATCAAGTGTTACTGCCTTCAAGACCCCCTTCCTTCCAAATCCAAATTGAGACCCCAGGACAATCTGTTAACCCTCTGTTTTTCCTTAAGAGCACTCTGAGTAGTGAGCAGTCATGTACATATGTCCAATGACCCTGACTCGTGCCATCGTTGAGTGGCCACCTGTTGTAAGATGCAGAGTCTGCAGGGCAGGGATCCTGGCCCCGAGGCCACCGCTGTGCTCTCCAGGACGCAGCTGAGGGCAGGCGCGCAGCTGCAGGAGAGGGGTGGGCTCAGGGCCCTGGGCTCCTCCTGTCATTCCAGGCCCTGGCGGTGCTGCAGTCCTCCTCCACACGGCCATCACCAGGGACTCCCCCTGCCTTCTCAAGGCTCGGCTCACATTGCCCATCCTTCTTCCCTTCACCCATTTCCCTAGCACACAACCTCTTAGAATGACTGCCGGAACTGCTGGCATTTAGGGTGTGCCACCAGGTGCCAGGCAGCGTGATAAACACTTCATATATACGCATGGAATCTTACTCCTCCCAGCGGCTCTGGTGAGCCAGTCACCACACCCATTTTGCAGATGAGGAAACTGAGGTTCATCTTAGTTAAGGAGACCGTCTGAGGCCGCCCAGCTAGCAGGAGGCAGGGCTTGTCTGCTCAAGTTGTTGCTCTCTGGCCAGTCTGCCCTGTGCATTCACACCTTTCTGGGATCCCAGCCAGGCACAAGAAAGATCTCCAGGATCATCTGCTTTCCTGGCTCGCTGGTGAACAGCCAACACTACCCACCTACCAGGCAACAAAAATGCTGAGTAGGAGAGAGTTCCTCTATGTGGGTGCATCAGAAAACAGGCAGCAGTTACCCTGGCCACTTGTCACCCCTGGGGACAGGCCTGGGCTCCTAGCAGGGAGTGCAGCCAGGTGGGATCTAGGGGGTGGAGGAACACGACCTCTTGGGAAAGGAAGGCCATCTCTGCCACGAAATGAAGCTGGTCTTTCCACAAAGAGGAAACCTAAGCATACCTGGGATCTCGACTCATAGTCCATCATGGAGCCCCTACGCTGGTGCTCTCTTTCCACGGCCAAAGCTGTTTTCTCCATCACAGGGAGGGAAAGGCCCCTCTGCGGAAGCCCTGGGAAGAGAACAGCCTCATGAAGGAATGGGCCAGCCCACGTCCACAGACACACAGCACTGGGCAGTAAGAGCCATCGCTTACTGCTTTGGGGGCTCCTGGCGGATGGCCAGCCGTCTCGGGACTCCAGCTCTCTGCTCCGGCCCCTGCGGTCCTGCTCCCGGTCCTGGTCCCAGTCTTGGTCATGGTCCCGGTCCCGGTCCCAGTCCTGGTCACCTGAAAAGCCAGACACCCAAGGAGCTGACACAGCGCTCTTCACACGCGTGCACCCACCCTGGGCCACACGCCTCCCTGAGGAGAGGAACACCATCCTTGCTGCCCTGTGCTCGATGGGCTGGATCCTGAACCGAGTCCCCAGACTCCCAAGCATGACCTGGACTCTCCACATCACCCCAGACCTGGTGCAGCTTTGCCTAAGAGGGCTGGCTTGGGAGCGGGTTCAGAGCTAGAAGCTCGCTCCCCTCCACTGCTTGTGCCCGCTTCCCAGCTCCTACCTGGTCAAGTCCACAGTCAGGGGTGTGGACTTCGGACCTCCCACTCCCCGGCTCACTCCAGCCGATCTGAATGTGCTTGTCACTCTACTCCTCCAAAGAAACAAAACACGTGTCCTCCCCTAAGTGCTGCTCTTTTAAAAAGTTCACTCACGAACAGCAAACAAGTAAAACAGCTTTAGAAGCCAAAGGGTGACGAGCTTTGCCCCTCCTGGGGAACTTGTGGGCACAGTCTGGAAACTGCCTGCAGCAAATCTCAAACAACTGTAAATACTGTCACATCGTTTAAAAACATCCCATTTCACTCCGTATAATGGTGTGGGCCTTGCTATATAAACGTGCCGTGGCATCAGGAGCTGGCTTTCTCTCAGGCCTCTGAGCAGCAGCCGCCCAGCGGAGGGCAGCCCCTCCGTCGCGTGGTCCTGATGCCCGGAATGCTTCTATGCCACACGGCAAACTCCCAGGGGAAAGGAGGCGGACATTTGGGAAAGCGCCCCGACAGCTGCAAAGCCTGACCAGGTTACTCACTGCAGAAAGAGTAGACGGAGTGCGGCGGTGGGGTTTCTGTCCCCTTCCGGCTCATGCTGTCTTCACTGGGGGCGTCACTGCCACCGTCGTCTGAGAGGACACCAGACACTGACTTAATACCATACCACCTCTACCTCTACTCTCGCAAGCTTCCCCCGGCGGAGTCCACCCCCGCCCCTCTCTTGCACAATCCCCTCCTCCAGCAGCTGGGAGGCCTGGTCCTCTCACGCCTCAGCGTCCCACCCATCCTGGTGGGGACGACGGCTGCGAATGCTCCCACCTCCTCTTGGATCAGAAGCAGCCAAGCATGGCTCTGCGGGCACCACACCCTTGGGTCTCACAAAAGGCAGCTCGGACCCAGGGTGCTAGCCACATCGGGTCTCCAGCTCTGCAGGAGCCCCTCACTCTGCAAGGCCGCCTTTCCCTCTCACACCTCAGGGTGGTGGTTCTTAGCCGGGGCAAGTTTTCTCTCAGGGGACATCTGGCAATATCACCCATGTGGATGGCATCGCGGGGCAGAGGCAGGGGTGCCCTGAGCCTCCTACGCCAGGACAGCCCTGAACACCGGCAGCGCTGAGGCCATACAGCCTCTGCTCAGTCTCACCTTCCAGCTCACGGGTATCCTTGTAGCTCTCGAGCAGGGTGACCAGCTTCTCACAGTTCTCTGGCTTTCTGGCTCGCACCCAAGGCTTGATCTTTTCTGGAAGGATGGCCAGGTACTGCTCAAGGACCAAGAGCTCGACAATCTCCTCCTTGGTGTGAGTCTCCGGCTGCAACCAATCGAGGCAGAGGTTTCGGAGTTTGATCAGGGTCTTCCGAGGCCCAACAAATTCCACGTAGAGGAAGTTCCGAAACCTCTGATGAAAGAATTCAGAGTCAGGTGCGCCTCCTCCTAGGATGGCATCCGGCTCCTCAGTCAAGTCACTGTCTAGCTTACACAGATCTGGGCCCCAGAACTTCTTGGGTTTGATGGTGGACAAGAACTTTGGAGGCAGCATTTCTGTAAGTACAGTGTTCGCTGGAGGAACCAGACATGAGTCAACGGGAAAGACGCAGCAGCCTGTGACAGTCAGTACTCAGGGACCTGCAGATTGTAGGGAGATACACACGTCCCAAAAGTTGAGGATCAGGTGTAGTGTGGAGTTGCCCGAGAGGGGCACCAACAACGTTCTGCAAACAGGCCAAGCAGGGAACAGATGCATAGACGCTCACAACACACAAGCACACAGGACACAAAGTTTGCCTCTGCATGGCAGTTCTCAGCATGAACTCTGAGCACCACACAGACCTGTTTGAGGAGTGAGCTCTGCTACTGGCTGTTCTAGGGACTCTAGGCAATTTGTTTAACATCCTAGAATCTGTCCCCTTATCTGCCAAATGGGAATAACAGACCCACATCCCTTTTAGAACTAATGTAACAAGTTTTTTAAATAAGCTGATATACCACAAAGACCTACCTCCCAATGCCCAGAGCATGGGAAAGGCTCAAGGCACTAGCTATTATTAAAACTGGATGTCAACTTTATCTCAGGAAAAATGGGAAGGGGAGTTAGGGGACGGGGCAATCCTGCCACTGCCGAGCACTTCTTCCCCAACACAATCTCAGAACATTAACAACACGCGCGAGATAGAAGACCGGAAGTGCTCGGCTCCAGGTAGCGGCAAGAGCTCTTTTTGCTCTTCACCAGTTTTCTCTGCACCTGTGCTTCTGCATAAAATGCGGCTATATGAATTAAAATTCAGTGAAATTTACAATTCAGCTCCTCAGGCACACTAACCACATTTCGGGTGCCTCCTGGCCAAGTTTCGGGGCCAGGAGGGAGATGTGCAGCGGCTGAGTCTGCCGGGGTACTCGAGGCTCCCTCCTCAGCAGTGCCTGCACTTCTGCACTGTTTGTCCCCAAACCCAGCCTCGGGCTCCTGGTCCCACCACTTCCTCAGGTGTGTTTTCTGAGACCCACTCCATCCATCAGGTATTCCCACCACTCGTCACATTTATTTTCAAATATTTGCATTAGCTTGCCTACCTCCCCACAGTGAACTTAACAAAGGGATCAGAGATTCACCCTTCCATCACCATATCCCTTGCCAACACAAAGTCGGGTATCAATACTGGCATGGTCTGGTAGAAATAATGGACATAAACCCGTTTAAAGTTGGTTTTGGACAGAGGCATGTGTTCTTACTATATTCCTGCAGAAAGAGCATAGCTTGTGGGGAGAGGAGGTGTCCTGAATCAGCCAGTATGCCCCTGTTCCCAAAGGAATGGGCGCCGTTCACCCTCACCTGCCTGCTCTTCTGCCAGGCCTCTTCCAGACATCCCCAGACAGCTGAGTGTGGGAAGCACCAGCTGGGGTCTGGGAAGCTCTCCTGCAATGGCACCTAGTACCCTGGGGAAGTCAAATGAAAACTGGCAGTTCATAGAAACCCTTCACAGGTCGTACACATACCTGATTTCCTAATTTATCCACCTAAACAGTAAGGATCTGATAAAGTGACCACCAGGCTTCTTCACGCTGTTACACCGTCTTTTGCCTCCATCTACCTTGCCAAAGATCTAGTTCATTTATCTCAAAAAATCTGACAATTCTCTGTCATTTTTCATTTATTTATTAGTTGTATTTTATTATCTGCCCCCTCCCTTTTTATAAAAGGTTTTCAGAATGAGTATAAAAGCTGATTTTCATTTTTTCTCCCCCTCATGGAACCAGTTAGGACTATACACCTGCCTTCACCTGAACTATTTTAGGTGCATGTGGGTTTGATCATGTAGCCTTTTTCTTACTGGTCAGCCATGGCTGGTGCAAGGAAGCAGGCAATATGGGAAAGAGCTCTAGGCTTGGTTGGGTAGGTTAACTTACCTGACAGTTTGTACTTCTGGCTCTACTTCCAAAGAACAAACCCACATGCAGCAAAAATTCTCTGCTTTTGTTTTAAAAGGAAAACCAGTAAGTTTAAAATTAAGTTTTTGGTTTTATTTAACGTCTAAAAAGAAAACAGAAGGTGTTTTAATTACTCAGAGCCTCAAACTAGTCTTTAATCGCTCGGGAATAAATGCAGTGAACTCAAGCCCGTGCGTTGTCTCACAGCGGTGGGCTTCTGCTCCGCGCCTGTGCGAACTGTCCTCCATGCGCTCCTCCACTGCATCCTCTGGAGCCTCAGGTCCGACCAACACAAACACACTTCCTTCACTGAAGACTGACGACTTGACCACTCCCTCCCTGCCTTCCCTGCCCTCCTTTGGAAGGGTGGGTGACAACAGAGAGGAGGGCACTAGAATTCACCCTTCCAGGCAGAATAATCCCAAAGCAAAGCAAATGCCCAGGCTCTGGAGAACTGGTGTGACATTTTGGATGAGAGAACACAATGTTACCCAGCACCTGGCTTGGAGGCACTGCCCCCAGTAAGAGCAGAGTCTTCAAAAGCCAGCAAGCCTGCAGGGGAGAGAGGAGAGGCAGAGTGCCCAAGGCTGCCCAGTGACATCCAGATTCAAAACTCTGGTCCCCTGGATGACACCAGCTCCACCTCTCAGAGGCAACAGGACACCCTCAGCTATGTAAATCACCTTTTTTGGAACAGGATCCTTTTTGGAACTTCAGAAAAAGCAGCTATCCACAGGAACAGAGTCAAAAGGCCAGGGACCTGCAGACATTTTAAAGAAAGAAATACATAGATAGTAAACAAGGAAGAAATGTAAAAACAGTGTCAGCGAATTAGCTCTCCAAATGGCTGTGTACTTAGATAGCATTAGGGGTGAGGCCCTGTGTATCATCTTCACAAAAAGGCTAATTCCCATGTCATATAAATTCAGGAACGAGAAATAGAAAGCTTTCCAATATTCTTTCTGAAACTGGAGTACTTCAAAAACCCCAGAGAAAGCCAGCAGGCTAGACTCATTGTGAAGCAGACACCAAGGTGCTGACGCTGCTACAACTGAACAGGATGCTACAGTGCTCTAGCCAATCACAACACAAGAAAAATCTGAGGCATAAAGAACATCATCACACTCTTACATGAGACTGTCCCACTAAGATACATTTTAGTAGGGAACAGACCTTAAAATAAGGAAGTCACTTATAACAGACATCCTAAATATGAATCAACCATAACAAATTTCAAAAAATGGGAAGAGCTCCATTACAAAAATAAAAAAAGATTTAATGAAGGAAAATACAACCTATATAAAATTATAAATGAGACTGCAATATTAAGGAGTAATCGGACACAGGATCATCAGGCGAGCTGTATGGATCTGGCACGGTACGGCTCCCACTCCTTCCCTGTATTAACCTGTGCCAGCGAGTGCCGTCCCACAGAGTGCTACGGTTGGGGAACTTGACGATGGTCCCAAAGCTGGCCTGCAAGAATTCCATCTGAAGCAGTATTTTGACTATTCATATATCAAAAGGCCAACAAACCATACACAAAATCTAAGCAATCTTTTAATATAATCAGAGGGTGAGGAAGTTCTTTTATAGTATGATGCCTAAAAGCAGAAAGAGGACAAAAAATGATAAACGATGGTCTTGTTTACACTGTCAAAGACAAAGAAGTGACACAACAACAAAAATAACCTACTTGCGACTACGACAGGAAGACTGACTCGCCGAGGAGCTGTACCGTGACTGCCGCTGGGCTGGGTATGGCTTGTTTCAATGACCAGTAAAAAGGAAACTAGCCAATCACTTACTTGGGGGAAAGGTCACACCATATATGAAAATGCTAAAACGAAAGTAAAAATAAAATAAATATATAGGATAAAACATTAATTTTTATAATCCTGGAGCAAGGAAGGGCCCTTGTAACCTAAAGTTAGGAGATTTTAAGGACAAGTTTAACTTTATACAGACTTCTCCCTCATGTTAATTTTTCTTCCTAGTAGGCATGCACCTAAAGTTTAAGGTACCCATAGATGAAAACCATATATAAGAATTGTAGTCTTGCAAAGTCTGATAGGGAACCAACGATAAGAAAATATAAACAGGCAAACCTGACTTAGGAAACAGGAAAATCCACCAGGGAACAGTTTAAAATAATGAAATGATTTAAGGAGCAACTTCCTATGAAATTTCCATGAGCAGAGTATTTGCCATGTTATTAAAAACATTTCTAGAGGACAGAAAAGAGAAGGAGGACTTCCTCCTCATTAATGAGACCATGTGAATGTCTGTGAGTATGCTGTCACAAGGCAGATGTAACTTCTATACTGAAAACTCACTCATTCCTTTTCTCAAGAAATTCAAGACTACAGTAAACAAATACGATCTTCATTAAATGTGCCCAAGATTTTCTGATCAGGCCAATGTCAGCAAGAGCACTGAAAAATGAAAGATTTTAAAGAAATCTTTAAATAAAACCTTTGAAAAAAAACTTTAAAAAACAGGAAAACCTTGAAAAAAAAATCAGACGCTACTTCCTACAATGGCAGAGGAAACTCATCTGAGAGTGAAAAAGGACCTTGGGAACAAAATAACCATACAGACAGACAACATACATTTCTGTGTGAAGAAGAAACTGACATGTTCATGGACTACTTGTGGCCATGGAAATTTTATGGAGGGCAATCTGGCTACTGACCGAAGTTTAAAATACGCATATCCTGCCCTACGGTCTACGGTCTGTGAGTTTACCCTGAGATATTAATGGCACATAGGCAAGAATATGGTCACTTTAAGTACTGTTAACAATGGACGAAATGTGGTGTATCATGTAACACCTACGAAGCCTTGTAAATAATGAAAGGTATGAGCTGACCTCCAGGGCAGCTAAGTGCGAAATGGTCAACAAGGTGTACCGTTTTCTGAGAAACCATAAAAGCAGATGCGCGTTTACTTAGCGACTTCCGGTAGGATATGTGAGACTGTCCATGGTGATTAAGGGAGTTGCCTCTGGGGACAGGAGCTGGGGTCCAGGCAAAAAGGGCAACTCACTTTTTCACTGTATAGTCTCCTTTTGGTTTTGTTTTTACTTATTTGATTTTACTATGAGCACGTGCTACCTAGTCAAAGAAATAAATTCAAAGTTAAAATAAACAAAAGCTCTAGCAGAGGCCTTTACAGACTGTGCCACTCACTGCGTGGATGCAGGCAGCACTAACACCCGAACACTGAGGGCCCTTCCTGCTTCCACCTGCAGGAAAGGCACAGCCTAAACCGGCCATTTGCAGATAACACGTCAGGCAATTTGGAAAACTCCAAAGAATTCTGAAGTTCTGTGACCCAAGAAATACTTAAGGAAATCATAGACTCAAGTTGAACATACCCTTCAGATCTCTAGGAACTGTTAGTCCATTAATGCAACACCATTCCCCCATCCTAGCGATTCCATTTCTGAAATGTGACAGACACATCTGCCATGTGCACAAAGATATGGTTCCCCAGTAACCACAGAGGCACTGTTCACAGCAGCATAGAATAGGGACAGGCAGGGGAACGCTCCAGCAGAGACTACTGAGAGGTCTCTATGCAGCAGGCAGACACAAACCATCCGCACTGTTAAAGCCAAGCAAAATAAAAACGAACCAAAAAAGCAAGGTGGAGGCGCGGGGGGAGTGAGTATTTTACAACACAGATGATGGTTAATATCTGAAATGTGAAAAGCTTTCAGAAAACAGGAAGAGAAAGATAAATGGCCCAACATGAAAATAAGAACATAGTTCATAAAGTTAGTGGTAAGAGCTAATATTTACATCAGAAATAAAATGTAAAATATTATGATGAACACTTTGGCCTATCAAATGGGCAAACACATCAAAAATAAAAATCAATGTTGATGAGAGGTGGGGCTGGTGTAGGCGTGAACTGTATTTCTGGGCCATTCAGCATAGGTTTTAAAAACATTAAAAATGCCTGTTCCTTCTGAACATCAAGTCTCCATTTAAGGACAAAGACAGCTAAGTAGAAAAATATCAGTAAGAAAAGAGAAAAGCTATAAGTCAGGTTTCCACTATGAGAACATCCTGTGCGGGCACCTAATTTCCAGTGTGTGTAAAACCATGAACATTAAAAACCTGCTGGTCAACAGGGCAGGTGATACCACTTTACACGTGGTGCCACGGGAAGCACCGAGCCTGTCAGAGAAGAGCATGTTCCCCTCACGTGTTGTTATACAGCCACGGTCCAGACACGGGATACACATCCTGTCAGAGCAACCAAGGACTAAACTCAGGAAAAGGGGACACTGGCCAACATTCTCCTGCGGGGTTACGTGACACCAGGTGGGCTCTATGAGGTAAGGTTAGGGCCCTCCCAGCCAAGGCCCTAACCCTTACCCAACTCACTCTGGTGTCCACTTGCAGTCCAAAGGGCAACTAAGAGTGGGGTCAGACGCTGTGCCAGGGCCTGCCAGGGCCCCACACTCACCCCACCCTTGGGAAGATGCAGACCCAGGTGAGCTTCTGGTGTGACAGCACTTTAGCCAATCAAAAGCGTAACTGCTCTGCCTACTCCGCCCCCCGCCCTCCCAGGCCAGCCCCTGGCTCCGTGGCGAGAGCCACGCCTACAGCTGAAGAGAACAAGACAGGAAGACAGCGGTTTGGAGATGGCTGCCAGTAGCGAAGCAGAAAAAGGAGTCGTGTGAAGGTCCCCTCCTGTGAAGGTGCGCCTGACATGTCAGTGGGACACTGAGGCTGAGGGGTACGCCCCTCGGCATCAGGGATATGCTTGAAGAAGCCCGAGCCCAGGAGAAAATGAGAGGGCCTGCACTCAGGCCCTACCACAAAGTCCTTATTATCACTGTTTTTATCTTCACAGGACTGGCATATAGGTGTTCAGTATTTTTTTACACTTAGATACAAAAACATTTAACAAATCCAATCTTGAAAAGTCTGAATAACAGCCCATGACCATGAAAGGCTATTTCAGGAGTACAAGGATGATACCCCAATTAGGGCACACTTACATATAAAGGATTAAAGGGGGGAGGGGACCCCATGGGCTCTGTTGTTACATGTTAAAAAAAATTGGCAAACTTGAATGGCCTCTCCTTATACATTCTTAGCAAAGAGTAAGACTAGGAGACCACCTAAACACAATGAAGATTTATCTCAAATGCAAGCAAGCACATTAAAACACTAAAGGTACCCCACTAAAGGTAGGGACAAGGCATTGAGGCCTCCCCTCCCCGCCCCCGAACCACCACTCCACACCATTCTGCAAGCCCTGATTAACACAACTGAAGAAAAAGAAATGAAGGCCAGAGGTGAAATAAGCATTATTTGGAACTGAAAACCTTGTGAGTAAATACAAGAAAAAAGTCCCATTAATAGCAATATAAATAAATTCCCATAAATAAAATCAATATAGAGTATGTGCAACTGCAAACAAAATTTCTAAAATGTATGGAAGGACATAAAACAAGTCCTAAAGTAAGTGAAGACACATGTTTTTAAGACAGGTACATGGTAACTGTTGTCAATCCTCCCTTGAACGTCTACTAACATAAACTAGGAACTTTATTAGGACCAAGAGATAAGGGGTATTTTAGTAAAAGTGACAAGAGAGGATGACCAATCTCTGATCATTTCCAGCAAGGCCTTCGGCAGCAGGAAAGACCCTAAACCCAGTGCTGGCATCTGGCATCCCCGTAACAAATTCTCTATTTCAACTACACATCTCCAGAAAGGCCACTAAAGCCAATGATATATGTTCTCTATTCTTGTTAAAATAAATCACCGCACTCAAATAAAAAAGCGCCCCTCCGAAGTTTTCATCAAACAGGAAGGAATGGAAACATAAAATCTTTAACAGAATGTTAGGTAGGCATTAAGTCATATAAGAGAATGTTAAGTAGCCCTTTTCAAGAAATTTTATAGCTTTATTTTCTAATTACGAACATAAAATATAGTACAACATTCAAATATTACAAAATACTTAATGTAGAAACTGCAAGCCACACCCACTGATCCAATCTGTTGCTATACTAAAACTTTTTAAATCAATCTATCTACCTATCTATCTATATATCTATCTAAACCATCCACCCATCCATCCATCTATCTTGTTTTTACCAAAATGAAGTCACACCGGGAACTCTGCACTCATGGGTATGTGTGTGTTTTTAAACCCAGTAATTTAAGATGGATGCCTTTCCATACCAGTACATACAGTTCTCTATCACTCTTTCTAAAAGCCACACAATATTCCATTCTATGGGCACTCCAGTTTATTTAAACTTGATGAAAATAAAATGTAAAAAAATGTTTAAAGTATTAAATGAAAATATTGGGTGTAAAGTTGTACGGTATGTGTGACATTCTTACCTGCAAACACACCCATTTGTAAGTACACTGAAAATCACGAGAACGTCCACACAATGGATGTAATGTAGTTTTCAGAAAGCAAAGCTATCAGTGGAGATGTATTTATGTGGAAATTCTTCTAGATATTGTTAAACAGCTGCAGTCTATACGTACCACTCCCCATATAAATGGAGACTGAGAGTGTGACAGATACATTATATGAACTTTCCAGAGGGCACATCACACCCTCCCCCCAACCACTGTCTCACACCCTATATACTTCGATCTAGTAGCTTAAGTTTGAAATGTTAATGAATTAGGCATAATTTCCTTTATGTTAAAAAAAAAAACTACAGAGGCACATAAACATATAGAAGTACGTAAAAATTAGAAGAAAACTTCCATATAAACTTGTACAGAGTATTCATAAAATGGGGCAATCTGTATTTTGTATAGACTATTATAAATGGGGAAAATCAGAAAAAAATAATTAATAAAAGATACTTCCATTCTTTTCACATTTCAATTTAGAATGTTAGGTTCACAATCAGAAAAAAAAATGAATATGTAGACTGAAAGAAAATAGACTGGAAACTGCTTCTCCTTTACCTGTCACTGTTCATAGGCACCCCCTTCCCAGCAGCCCCCAGGACAGGGCCCCGCCCACTGCTGACCACTGAGCCTCCTCCTCCGCTGCCCTGGGACACTCCTGGGAGTCCTCCACTCACAGGCTGTATGCCCTCCCTCCTCAGGCTGGTACACCAGTGATGGCATGCCACACCTGAACCCTGACCTCACCAACAGCTGTCTAGTCTCACAATTCCAAGAATTCTGGTCTCATGGTAACTCATCCTGGCTTGGAGGTGGGCTCTCACACACACTGGTTACTGAAGCTCCTCATCTCTCTCTGTTTTGCCAAAGGCAGGATTTTAAAAGGTCTGACCACATTCAGAGGAAAGGGCTGAAGGTGGGGGACACACAGGGACCAGGCTGACTCTGGTCCTAGGGGCCAAGGAAGGCCACCAATTCCAAGAGGAGGGAAGGAAAGGGGACAAACAATGGGAACCAGTAATAAAGTCTCACTCTCTACACTGTGCATTAGGGGCTTGCAGGTTTCTAGCTACTTTCCGACCTCCCCAAATCTATTCTTAAATACACTAAGCATCTAAGCATGCAATGCTGGACACATTACAAGTGTGTGTGCAGGTACGTTTCCTGTGTGAGCTGGACTGGAGGAGGTTAAGCGAGTTAAAGGTCAAGGCTAAACAAGTCATGCTTTGGGGCCTGCCCTTCCATGCCCTCCCCCTTTAAAAGAGGTGGGCCTGCTGGGCAACGGCGCTGCTTTCGTGGTCTCTGCAGGGGTATTACATCAACTTCTGAATATTTTATAGCACTTTACTTCTACTTCATGAGAATGGGTAGAAAACAGAAGCATGGGTCTCACAACTAATGTAACTGAAGCAAAGATGGAAATCACCAGGC
This sequence comes from Smutsia gigantea, assembly GCA_032199065.1. NCBI lineage: Eukaryota > Metazoa > Chordata > Mammalia > Pholidota > Manidae > Smutsia > Smutsia gigantea. The sequence goes on along the minus strand of JAVSCE010016234.1, from coordinate 122,547 downwards.
ATCCCTGCTGCAAGCTGGGGGGTCTCTGGTCTCAATCAAGGGCTCAGTGGGGCAGGGGGCCGTTGAACAGGGAAGCCCTCAATTAAAGAACATGTGTCAGAGGGTGGCAATGTGGCTGCAGCATGTGAGGAGACAGAAGGCAAGCCCATGACCCAGTGCCTGACCTCCAGCTCCCCACACCCCCTCAGAGAAGCTCTGCAATGTCCTCTTCAACCCCATTTCCGAGTACTTACTTTGGCCCCTCCTCTCGTGCCCCTCGTTTGTTCTACCCATCTCAACAAAGACGGCTGGAATGAGAACTGTGAGTCAGGAACTGCGGAGGTTACTTGGGTCACTTCTCAGAGACAGCATGGTGTGCAGTCTCTCCCCTCTCCTCCTTTGCTCTTTTTTCTGCCTCTTTCTGCAGACCAACATTCTCCACCTCAGCATGCATGTGGGGAAACTGCATCCCAGCCCCAGCCCCACCTCAGCCCCTGGGGCAGGTCCAGTGCCAACAGACTAAGTGGTCTGGGCCTCTAGTCGCCCCAGCTCTCTGAGTCTCCAAGTACACACCACAGCTCCAGTCCTTTGAGGCCAGTGGTTTTCAAACTTGGGCGTGCCAAGTCACCTGAGGTACTTGTGAAAAACACACCTGCCTTTCCAGGAGTGACAACTTGGGAGGCCTAAGGTCTGCTAGGAAAGAGGCATTCCCACAAGCATTCTAGGAACTGTACTTTGAGAGCCACTGCTCCAGGCTTAGGGGTCCAGTCTGGTCCAACCAACTGTGAATGGTGCACACAGACAACAGGGGCTGCTGGGAGAACAAATCTATATGGGAATGTAAGCAAGGAGTAAACGGCCACAACCTCCACCTCTGGTTTGTTAGGATCCTCTCAGATAATCTCTATATCACCCCAAGCTTACCTCTATCACATAAGCTTAGCACTTACCACATTGCAGCAAAATATCCTTATTGTTGTCTATTCTTGGTTTCCCCAAAAAATTTCAAAAGAGAGGGAACAGTATCTAAGAGCTTAGTTTTATGATCGGCACCCTAATGGTTCAAGACAAATGAGGCTAATTTAAAGAAACAAAATGTCTTCTGTGACAGTGTGACTTATCTGGCCATCACTTGGCATCAGTAACAGGCTGGTAAGGTCTCTTTGAAAGAGGGAGGGCATGGGAAGGCAGGCCCCAAAGCATGGCTCGTTTAGCCTCATCCGGGAGAGAACACGACTCCGGGCAGACCTAACCTGAATGGAGACTGGGGAAGGCAGGGCTGCCAAGAGGGGCTTCTGGCGACCTGGTGACCCTAGTGGAGAGCTTCCCACTGCTCAGCTGGGGGCACCAGCCCACCTCACAGGCCAGGGCTGTTAAAGCTGGGCCACGGCCATGGTTCCAATCCCATACTCACCAAGCACCCTTCTCATTATGGTTTTGTTCCCCTTGCAGGTCTGCTTACAGGGAGAAAAAGTGCTGATCATACATACTTTTGAGTATCTGGGCCCCTGATGCTTTCCTACCATAAATCAGTAAGCCCGAAATGAGAGAGCAGGAACATACTTCAGTCACACTACCTTTCAACATAAACTAGTGTCTGTATGGCTTACATAAGTCTCCTAAGCTTCATTAACGCAGACCTACCAGTGTGGGTCCTCAGGTGCAGTAAGGCTTCTGAGTCTCCAGACACGGGCTACCTGGAACAATCACTGGGGTCGGGATAAGCCAAGCCACCCCAGGGGCCCACCTTCACAGGGGTGATACACCACTGGACAGTTGCCTCTTTTGGTGAGCATGTTTTCCTACTGGCCATTTAATTGGAATTTTCACTTAGCAGAGAAGGCTGGTGGTATGTCATTCACTCCCAGGGAAACTATAAGTCCAGCATGATACTGTCCCAGACTAGGCAGTGTCGATGCCTACTGATGGAATGGACAACCTCTGGCTCTCTTGCTCAGTTCCCCACATAACATGACCACTGCATCTGGTCTGAATCAGTTTGCAAGCCGTCAGCACAGTACAAGTCCTACTGAGTCTCTCTCCAAAATACTTTTCTTAAATAATTCCACCTCACTTATCCCCCTGCTATGATCCTAACCCAAGCCGCCATCTCTCACCCAGACCCAAAGTGGTCTTCCCACCCCACTGCTTCCAATTCCCCTTCTGAACTCTGCAACCAGATATTTTTAAAACACAAATCTAATTATCACATCACTTCTGTGTTAAAATACTTCAATGGCTGCCCACTGTGATCACGCCCAGGTACCTACCACTGAGTGCAAGGCCTCACATGACCCAGCCCATATTCACAATTTTCCTCATCTCAGTACAACGTCACCCTATTCTTTCCTTTGCTGGAGGCATCCTGGACTTTCAGCTCCTCCTGGAATCCCTCAGGGATCCCTCCCCTCTGCTTAAGACTCCTTTTCCTACAAACAATACCATGCACTGTCCTGCAGGGATCAGCCTTAATGTCCCTGCCCATCTCAGGGAGGCCCCAAGTGGGCCATAGTGAATGTTCTCTTTCAAAGCCAGAATCACAGAATTATTTTTTCAATGTCTTTCATTACCCAATAGACTATGAGCTACAGGAAACACTTCCTTTTCCACTTAGGGACATGTCTGAGAGATAAATGGATAAATCTCTCATGCCTTCTTAATCACCCAACAAGAGAGAAGGAATAGGCCTGAAAGAGTAGCTGAGTGTTGAGAAAAGATGTAGGACACTTAAAATGATAGCATAAGGCTAAGAATTTTTGGTAAACAGACCATCTCCCACCAGAGTCCTGAGTTCTCAGAGAGCACGGGTAGTCCTGGTGTGGCTACATGGCGCATGTGCAGCAGGAAAGTATCAGGATGAGGAATAACACACTCATTCCAACACAGGCGGCACTGTGAGAAGGGAATCCAGCTCACCTGGACCCGGCCACCTAGCATCTAGATCTAGTCCCTCTTCCTCCTGCCAGTCATCTCTGAGACAGGCAGAAGTTCAAGAAGGAAGAGCTGGGGAAGGAGAGAAAAACATGAGACGCAAATTGACTTTGGATTCCTCAGGATGAGATGGTCCACAGCAAGTCATCATCATCTCCTGCAGTGGCAGAGGTCAAATGAGACCAGGAAGAACAGCTTTCCCTCCTAGGACAGCAGGCCATGGGCACTGCTCCCTGAGGTGCATGGGGTACCCTGGGCTGTAATCATAGTCTTTTCCCTATGAGGTTGTGTCAGTGGGTGTGCAAGTCAATCTCTGGGTGTCTTAGAACCTTCTTTAACAAGCAGAGCAAAATACTAAAGACACAGGCTTTGGATCAAGAAATCAATTCAAGAACCAAATTTCCTACTTATTAGCTATGTAGCACTGGCTATCCCTTTAAAGGCAAGAGACACATGTTGCAGGTAAAAACTGGAGGAAAATAATGGCCAAAAAAGTACTATTATTACTGCTGTTAATTACATGCCATACATAATGGTTAGCATCTTACTGGCTCAGTCCACACCACAATGCTATTAATTTTTAATTCTTATTTCACAGAAAAGCAGAGACTGAGAAAACTCAACCTTAGAACTCACGGAAAACTATTATAATCAACCTAATGTCATTTTGAAAAACAGTAACTCACTAATATTTTCCAAGGAGACCTTGCGGAGCAACAATATAGGTACCCCTTAAAAAACGGAGTCGAAACTCTAGTTTTGCCATTTAATAACCAGTGATGCAGGGTCACAAATCTAAATGCTGTAAGGCTTAAGTAATATGAAGAGACCTTAATGCTAATACTACCATTATCATTAGGCAATGATATCATTATTTAGCCTCATGTAATATTTTAGAGATCATCAACATATTCCCAGTGAATTAGCGCTATCATTTCAAGTCCCACTGTGCGTCAGAACATGTGTTCCATCAATTAGAGTCCCCCAGAAGAAGTAACTTCAAGATCACAGCTCTGGTTTATGTTAATGTTACCAGTCACTGGCGAGGGCATATTTAATTAGGTCTCTCCCACCACCTAGTTGAAAACTAAGGATCCAGTGTGTCATTTTCTTACTTAAAAAAAGAAAATGAGGAAGGGGCTTTAAACCTCCTTGGGTGGACCCAGGACTAACTAGAGGTGGCCCCCACTGGAATCTAGAGTGAATTCAGCCGAGATGAAAAGTCAGCGTTGGCAGTCCTCTAGAGGACGCTGTAACAGCGCCACGAGCAGCTCGGCGCAGGCACCGGCGCCTTGTCAGCAGGAGCTCCGCTGCCCCCGCCCATTCCCTGGGTCCACGCCCCTACTGTCCCAAGAGCCTCCCCTCTCCAGTGTTTCCCACGCCACACCCCCTCTAACCATCTGCAGAACATAATTCTCTAGTTCACACACACTCAGGCCTTTTTCTTTGCCTAAACTCCCTATTGTTCTCAGAGCTCCCAAACCCCGAATCTTATACCCACGGCCCGCCTCTATTTTTTCACTTAAGATCCTGCCCTTACCCAAACCTATTAAAATTCCTGAATTATGAACCCTAATTTTTCTGACACCCAGACTGTGCTGTTGAACCTTGTCCCCATATTCCTGGAGACCGCTGTGGTGCCCCTCCAGCCCGGGAGCAAGCACACAGGGCGGGCCAAACTGGCACTTGCGCAGTAGGCAGTGGAGATAGCAGACAGCCTTCCAGGATGCAAAGTCCCTTGGCCAGCCCACGACAGCCCCGTTGTCACTCAAGATGGCACCTGCGCGACAAACCTCAGTCCCTTTGGCCAGCAAAGGTGGGCAGGACTCTGCAGCCCCCGCCAGTCACGCAGAACACACAGCCCCACCGTCATTCAAGATGGTACCTGCGTAGTAAGCCTCAGATGCCACCTATCAGCCAACACAATGCCAGAGTGAGCAGGGCTTCGCAACCCCTCCTGCGGGCCCGCCCTCTGTAGCCAGCTCCGGATTATTCCAGATGGTTTCTGCGCAATAAGGTTCAGGTACCACCCATTGGCCAACTAAGTGACAGAGATGGTGGGACTCTGCAGCCCCCCTCCCAACCCACCAGTCACTCAGGACATAGTCCCTGCTGTTCCGCTGTCATTTGTGGTGGTGCCTGCATAGTAACTTTCAGCTGCCACCCCTAGGCCAACAGTGCTAGAGTGCGCAAAACTCTGCAGCCCCCGTCAGTCACTCAGGACACGACAGCCCCTCCCTCAAGCCTGCCCCTCTAACTCATTAGCACTCTTGAGGGCTTCTGCGAAGTAAGCTTCCACAGCCACCTACCGACCAATATAGTGCTGGAGTGGGGCTGGAGTCTGGAGCACCCATCAGGGCACAAAGGCCATTGGTGGGCCCGTGCTGCAGCCACCCCACGTCATTCAAGATGACGCATGCACACTAATCCTCAGCTGCCGCCTACTGGCCAACACGCAGAGGGCGAGTAGGCGGGGTATGTAACAGTCTCCCAAGACTGCCCATGGCCCCACCCCCTCATCCCAGTTGATGGGGTGCTTGCACAACACACTTGGGCTGCTCCCCCACCCACAAACCAAAAGATGGAGCCAGACACATCCCAGGGTGGAAAAGGTCTGGACAACAACCGGGAATGAGTGAACCTCTGCAGCCCCCTGACCTAGCCAAGGAGAAACAGCAGGTAGGCCCTGTGCCTCGACTAAGTTCCACAGTGGCAGCTGCAGTTGCTGCGGCAAACTTCGAGCACAGCACTGGTTTCTCCAGGTACACGGACACAGCCCATAAAACAACGCCCCAGTCACTAGCCGCGGCTCGGTCTCAGAAGTCAGACTTCAGACCCCATTCCATGCCAGTCAGGGTGGCACTGACACGGCAAGACTCTTACAGCCGGACTGTCAACCAGCAAAGAAGGTGCGAGATAGAAAGGACCCTGCAGCCTTCAATCACTGCAAAGAACACAGGACCAATTCAGCCACTGCATCCTCCGCGTCCCTTGGTCCTGCCGCGCTGCAGCCTGCTAGCCTAGATCACGCCTGCGCGGCAAACCTCAGCTGCCCCATCCAAGATGGCGCTGAGGTGGTAGCTCGACAAGATCGTCCTAGCAGGAGACCTGCAGTCACTACAGCCCCCGGCCCCGGCCCGTAGTCAACCAATCAGGACAGCACCTGCGCAGCAAACCTCAGCCGAGAGAGGCGGGCGGGGCTCCCCTGCCTGCCACCGCCCAGAAGTGCCCCGCAGGCACAACAAGGCCTTGGCCCCACCTCTTGCGGCCCTTAGCTCCTCCCGAAGCCACTGCGGCAAAACAAGTCCCACCCCCAAATGCTGGCTTGAACACAGGGGTGGCCAAAGGGGACCCAGACCATCAGGGACCCCAAGGAATGAGGACAGTGCTCCACAGCCCCCAGACCCTGCCGAGAAAAGTGGGGGGCTCCCCGAGAATACGCCCCCCTGCGCTCCTTAGGGACAGCCCGCCACTTCACCGGTGCCCCACTCTGGCAAGCTGGCATGACGAGAACCAGTCTCCACCAGAAAGATGGCACGGAGCCCTCCCCAGGCTCCAGGGCCAACTCAGTGAGGCAGCCCGCCCAAGACCCCGGCAGCTGCGGCAAGCGCGGCAGCCCTGACCCCAGACCCGCTAAGATCGCTTACCCGCCCCGCACCCGCTGACCAGGGTCCCGGCTGCGGCATGTGCCTGCTGTCCGCCCCCACGACCAGGGTCCCGGGCTGCGGGGTGACTGCCGCCTAACCCCGAGCTCCTACCGTCCTGACACGGATGTGCGGGCGGGGGCGGCCGGACTCACCTCACCTCACCTCACCACCGCGCCTCGGGCCGACGGCTCGGCCAAGCGCAGCCCGCGTGCACGACCTACGGAACCCGCTCGGCCCCGGGGGCCTGGCAGCACCGCCAGCCCAGGGTGGACATATCCGCTCTGCAGCTGTCCGCTCGCGACCTCGTCCACTGTGGCTCCCAGGCGTCTGCACAGAGCCTCGCAGCGCGACTCCTTGTCAGGCTCCCCGCAGGGGCGGGGCTCCAGCGCAGGCTAATCAGAAGCCGTGCTGCCTATCGGGGGGCGGGGGGAGCCCTCGCCACGCCCCTGAGCCCTGGCTATCTGGCTGAAGTTGTCGTGGCAACCGCCTGGCGCGAAGGTAGGAGGTTGACGTCAACTGAAGACAATTTGAGGGGCCCAAAGGGGTCTGAAAAATGGGCGTGGGTGGGTGCGAACTCCGAATAAAGAAAGGGGGTAACATGGAGAAGGGCCACTAACGATTTTCAAACGCAACACCAAAGAAAAAAAATACATACATTTGTCTAAAAAAATGAAAATCGTGTACATCCAGGTATAAAGACCAACAAGAGGGAGACGAGACTTTTCCGCGGGGGCACAGGAGGGAAAAAGACTAACTGCTTAGTAAAGAAAGACCTCTCAGAAACCAATAAAGACCAACCCAAGCCAGAAAATCCGGCGCCAAGGGAGGAGCCCGCAATTCACAGGAAACGCAAATGGCTGACGACCAGTGCGTGGAGCAACACCACACGGCGAGGGGACCCGGAGGGAGCAGCGCGGGGCGTGCGGGGCTCATGTCCACCGGGTGAACCGGTGAGTGTTCTCACTGCTGGCTAAGCATGAACATATCTGCAGGGAAAACGAAAAGGATGCAGGAGACTGCTGGCTGGCTACCTTTAGAGAAAAGCGACAGCGGAAGGAGGATGAAGGGATTTTTCCTTCTCCAGCAAATACGGTCTGAATCTCCCTGCTCGAACCACATTTCTTCTCTAGCAGTAAAATCCATGAGTTATAAAAAGCTCATTAATACACACTTTCATCCAACTATTCCACTCTCAACGAAATCGGCAGAGATGTACAAAAGACTACATGCAAGCATATTCGTGGAACATCATTTTTATCAGCAAAATGTACCCTGCAGAATTAAATTCTATTCTAGTAAAGCCAAAGAGTGCAAATTTATATGGCAAATTAAAATGTATGTCTTTAATTTTAAAGGAAAAAAATTCATAAGATAGTTAATTACAAAAAGCAGATAACCTAAGAGCACAAAGAATGTTAACTGTAAGTTAGTATAAATATAAATCAGGAGTTGCTTGCTGCATTAAGAAGCTCCTGGCTTGGGGTGGGTGATGTGTTAATCTCCCAAGTCTTTGTCTCTTCTTACCCAGCACGGCCACATAAACATAAAACCTAATGAAAACATAGTGTTTGGTATGTGCCTTCAAAACATATCCCCCGGCAGCCTCTACAGACATTCTAGAGGCACCACCAAAAAGTGAATGTGGTACTACCTAGGTCAGAGGTTTTCAAGTATGGCTACACGTTAGGATCACCTGGGGAGTGTTAAATGCCACAGATGCCCAGGATCCCAAGGAGTTGTTTATTTTAGAAATTCCCAAGTGATCCTAATGTCTGATTATGGTTTGGGAGGTGACTTTATAACACATACCATCATTCCTGTCTCCTTCTCAAAGGGCTCTATCTTCAATACAGGTTTCTCTCTGGATACTGGATCATTCATTCTCATCAGATATCACATGCTCTCAGGGCTCTCCAGCTACCATCCCTATTCTCAGCAATCCCCTTCCCCACCAAAAAACCCCTCTTGATAGAATGGCTTTCTGGCACTGACTCCACAGACGTACCACACATTCTCTCTCACTATGCCATTCGGCATCCTGTCCCTTCCACACCTTTGAAATTTCAGCAGTTCCTTATGCCGCTAGGATACTTGTTTGTAATCTCACTTGCTTTCACTAACATTCAGCATCCTCGTTAAAAGAAACAAATGATGATGACAAACAAAAACTCAAACTACTTTATTTTCGGTGACACTACACTGCACTGGTTTTTCCCTGGTTCTCAATGGACTCTTCAAGGTCATTGTAACTGGGTTCTGGTCTTGTCAACCTCCAAGTCCTCAGAACTCAGTCACTAGATTTCTCCATCGACATCCACTCTTAGGAAGTGGCATGATTTAAATACCACCTACACGCCAACAGCTTCCAAATTTAAATCCTCTGGTGAACTCTTCACAGAAGCCCAGGCTCATATATGTCTGCTTAATAGCTGACTGCTCCACCTGGATGTCTAATAGGCAACTCAAAGCATTTAAAACAAATTTAGTTTCCTTTTCCCTCTTTTCTATAAATGGTACCAGTTGTGGTACCCAAAGCTCTCACATTGTTTGTGATTCCCTTTTTCCTTACCACCAATATCCAATTCACCAAGCAAGTCTGCTGACTCTGTATTGAAGACACATCCCAAATTTGTCCCATTTTCCCTCTGCCTGATAGTCACCATGATTTCCCCACATCTTAGCCTCCTCGGATGACCACCTGCTTCCATTCCAAACCCTTCCCTCCCAAGTATTCTCTACACAGTATACAAGGTACTCTTTAAAGGGTGAGTAAGACGTCATGCTCCACATTGAATTACCTCCTGTCCCCTACCCCCAATAACACGTAAATATAAATCTGAAACTGTACCACAATCAAGGGTAAAAGAAAAGCCATCAGTATCTTTTGTCAAGAAGAGTGATAAATATTGGTGCTGTGAAATTTTTTTTTTATTATGGTATCACTGATATACACTCTTATGAAGGTTTCACAAGAAAAACAATGTGGTTATTACATTCACCCTTATTATTGAGTCCCCCCCATACCCCATTGCAGTCACTGTCCATCAGTGTAGTAAGATGCCACAGAGTCCCTATTTGTCTTCTCTGAGCTACATTGTCTTCCCCATGACCCCACACACAACATATGCACCAATCATGATACCCCACAATCCCCTTCTCCCTCCCTCCCCACCCACCCTGCTCCACCCCTCCCCTTTGGTAACCACTAGTCCCTTCTTGGGAGTCTGTGAGTCTGCTGCTGCTTTGTTCCTTCAGTTTTGCTTTCTTGTTATACTCCAAAAATGAGTTAAATCATTTGGTATTTGTCTTTCTCTGCCTGACTTATTTCACTGAGCATAATACGCTCTAGCTCCATCCATGTTGTTGCAAATGGTAGGATTTGTTTCTTTCTTAAGGCTGAATAGTATTCCATTGTGTATATGTACCACCTCTTCTGTATCCATTCATCTACTGATGGACACTTAGGTTGCTTCCATATCTTGGCTATTATAAATAGTGCTGCGATAAACATAGGGGTACACATATGCCTTTTTGAAATCGAGAAGTTGTGTTCTTTGGGTAAATTACTAGGAGTGGAATTCCTGGTCAAATGGTATTTCTATTTTGAGTTTTTTGAGGAACCTCCATACTGCTTTCCACAATGGTTGAACTAGTTTACATTCCCACCAGCAGTGTAGGAGGGTTCCCCTTTCTCCACATCCTTGCCAGCATTTGTTGTTGCTTGTCTTTTGGATGTTGGCCATCCTAACTGGTGTGAGGTGATAGCTCATTGTGGTTTTAATTTGCATTTCCTTGATAATTAGTGATGTGGAGCATCTTTTCATGTGCCTGTTGGCCATCTGAATTTCTTCTTTGGAGAAGTGTCTGTTCATATCCTCCACCCATTTTTTAATTGGGTTATTTGCTTTTTGGGTGTTGAGGCGTGTGAGTTCTTTATACATTTTGGATGTTAACCTCTTGTCACATATGTCATTTACAAATATATTCTCCCATACTGTAGGATGCCTTGGTGCTGTAAAATTTAACAATCTTTTCCTTCAGATTTCTGCTTTTTATACCTTAAGAAATCCCTCCCCACACTTTAGTCACCAAGATATTAATATAACCTTAAGTTTTGGGTTTTTAATGTTTACTTTTCTGTATGTTCTGTGGTAAGAATCTAATTTTTCTTCTGATATATATTATGTTTCTGTGTATCAGTGGGTTTGTTCCTAAACTCTCTGGCCTGTCCCATTAACCCATTTGTCTATCTCTGTGTGTTCAAACATTACATTAATTATTACAACTGCACAATATCTTAATTTCTGAAATGGCAAATGCCCCACTTAATTTTTCAAAGTGTCTCTGGCTATTCCATAGTCTTCTATCTTCAAATGACTTTTAGAATTAGCTTTTCTGATGAAATATCCTATTGCAATTTTGACTGACATTTTACTAAATCCATAGAGCAATTTAGAGAAAACTGAAAATGTTAGTCAAGACCTCCCACCTTTGACTATGGTCTATGCCACCCACTTACTCATGTCTTCTACTGCCATCAACAGTATATTGTAATTTTTTTCTATAAAGGTCCTATTTGACTTTAGGAGGTCTGTTTTTGTATTATCTAATTGATTATTTTGGGGTTATAACAGTGGCATAGCTTTTTGGGGGGGGATAACTTCAGATTTATAGTTTACCAAGTTGTAAAGATATCATAATGATCCCTTACTCAGTTTCCCCTGATGGTAGTTAACATAACCTTGATACATTGTCAAAATGAAGAAATTAACATTAGTATAAAGCTATTAAACTACAGACTTTATTTGGATTTCACACATTTTTCTATATATGTCTTCCTTCTGTTCCAGGATCCGATTCAGGACACCACATTTACATTTAGTTACGTCTCCATAGACAACTCTGGGCTGTGACCACTTCTCAGTATTACTTTGTTTTTCATGTCTTCAGCAGTTTTGAGGATTACTAGTCAGCTAGTCAGGTATTTTTTAGAATGCCTCTCAACTTGAGTTTGCCTAATATTTCTTCATGATTTGTCTTGGGTTTTGAGTTTTTGAGAAGAATTTTCTGCTATTCTTTTTATCTGTTGATTTTGTATCCAGTGAACCTGCTGAGCTCTCCTGCTGGTTCTAATAGTTTATCTATAGATTTTCCTGGTTTCTCTAAGATGTTAACATCTTTATCAATGACAAGTCCTTTACTCTGGCTGTCACGCCTCCTGCTGTGATCGTGCTTGGCTAGGACCTGTGGGGTGATACGGAACAAGTAATGTTCCAGAGGAGACAGGAGATGCTGCTTCTCTTTCACCATCAAGTAAAAATGTTCACACATTTTTTACAGAGCCTCTTTTTGGGGGGTTAAGGAAATTCCCTTAATTTCTAGTTTTCTAAAAATTTTAACATGAATAAGTTTAGTTTTAGATATAATGACTTATCTACATCTATTGGGAAGATTACACTTTATTATTTTATATGTTCCAGTTGATGTCTAAGGCAAATTTTCTGATGCTGAAACCTGTTTGCTTTCCTTAAACCCTGCTTGATGTGATTATGAGGGTCTGTTTATATACACATGCAGTTGGATACTCCTGCAGTCCACTGTACTTTTGTTTCTTGCACCTAAGTTTACTTGTTATAGTACCCTTGCTTGGTTTTGGTGTCAAGCTTATACCAGCCTTATAAAATGATGTGGATTGTTATCTTACTACTTACATTCACCACAGCAATAAATTAAAGCTAGAGATTCTCTATTCTAAATTTAGTAAAATTATCTAAATCTGAGGTCTTTTTGCATGGAATATATTAGACTTCATTTCCTTAGTTGTGGACTTACATTTCTGCTTTGTCATGAGTCACTTTGATCATTTATGTTTTCCAAGAAAATTATCTATTTCATTAAAATTTATTAACATAGAATTACTCACAGTATTCTAATATTTAATTTATTGGTAATCATGTCCCTTTTCTATTACTAATATCATTTAATCTATTCTTATTTTCCTCATCAGTTTTGCTAAAGATTTAACAATTTTATATCTTTTAAAGTGACTTTTGGTTTTTTAACCATATTCTTCTTTTCCATTTAATTTGTTATTATTTCTTTTTATATATTTGAGTTTCTTTTCCTAGTGTCTTGAGTTACATTTTTAACTCATTTATCTTAATTTTTAACAGGTATGCTTAATGCTATAGCCTTCCCTCCAAGTATCACTTGAATCACATTCCATATAGCTCACTATTGTTCAGTACTATATTACATTGTTTCCACTATATTTTCTCTCAGTGACATTAAATAACATGTTTAAGTTTCCAGATTCTTTAAAAATCTTTTGATTATAGGTTTCTAATTTAGTTGCATTACAATCAAACGATATGGTCTATATGTTATTATTTGAAAGTTAAAACTTCCTTTGTGATCTTAGGATATAATCAATTTTTAAATTTCAATGTATTAGAAAAAATGAGTATTCTCTGTTTGGTACCAATTTCTATTTATGTTCATAGGATCAAGCTTATTGTGTCTACATTTTCATTATTCTTTCTAATCGTCTGCTTATTGGTTCTAAATTATTCTCTTTTCTTGCCTTCTACTGACTTAATCAAGTTTTTTTACTCCTCATTTTTCTAATTTGGAAGATCTCAGTTACATTTCAGGTTTTTTTCAGATTCTTTGTTATCTATATTTAAATTACTAAGTTATAAAGACGTACATTTTTTTAAACAGAGTATAAAATAAAAAAGGATCCTGGCATACCTTAGCAATTCACTGAATGTTCTATTCCCACATAGCTGGCTATGGCCTAGAATTTTAGCTGTACCTTTTTAAACAAACCAAAAAAAAAACCCATTTTTACAGTCAATGATTAATTATACTTACTGATATTTTGAGAATTTATTCATTCATTGTTGTTTTTTTGAATTTCACTCCTTCCTTCTAGGTTCATTTTTTTTCTCATTGTAATAAAGTCTTTAAATAAGTCTCTTAGTATATAAAGAAGTGTATTTGTATTTCTAAAAATGGCTTTACAAGATATTTTTGCATGACAGTTTACCTAGAGATGGAATTCTCAGGTGACTCGTCTCTCCTTAGTTTGAGGCTACTGTTCCACTGTCTTCTAATGTCTAATGTTGCTGATGGGAAGGTCTGCTGTCAATCCAGATGTTCCCAGTAACTCTGGTTTTTCCCCACTGTAGCTTTCAAAATAGGTATTATGTAAGGATCTATTTTTGTTTATCCTGCTCAGGACTTATGACTGATGAAGGCTTTTCTTCCATTTTGGAGAAGTCTTGGCCAGTATAGCTTTTCTGCTATTCCAGCTCTATTTTTTCAACCAATTACAGTACATTGGCCCTTCTTAATCCATCATCCATTTACCTTCTCTATTTTTCACATTCTTTTCTGGACTGCTTTCTGAGTAATGACTCTTTCAAACTGCATCCAATATAGTGTTTCCCTTGATGTGCTTCACAAAGGCTGTATTTTTTTCATGTCTGAAATACTGAGCCTGTCCTTCTTATCTCCACCTTTGTCAAATGGATGAGCATTTTATGAACACTATTCTTTATCTTTCAAGAAATGTAGTCACACTAAAACTGTTTGACTTGAACTGCATTTTTCAGCAGTGAAATTAATGTCCTGTTGGTATCTACCCCTGCCAACTTCTCTTCCTCCACATCTAACATTTTTTGTTTATTTGTCTCTACCTTCGCCCTGAGAAACTTAGTCCTGAGTCAAATCAACTGAAGGCTCTGAGCCATGTGATAAAGGGATATATTAGTCACTAAGCAGGATTTAAGTCTAGGCTGAGTCCTCTCTGCATGGCTGTGTCTTTACCTCCTGCCACTGCTCATAATATAACCTGGAGCCTGGAGCCCTGAGTGACTGCTGCTGGTTCATTCGTGTCGGGAGACTCTGATCCCAGCCCGTTTAAGAGCCTGTGCCCTCAATACGCACAGTGTGGTTCTGGACCTCATTACTCCACAGCAAATTATTAACTAATCTGCCTATTTCAAAATCAAGTTCAGCAGGTTTACGTCTTCATGCCCACAAAGTCTTGTATTTTTCTGTTCAGTTTTTGATCCATACAGATGTCATTGCAAGTTTATATTAAAAAGGGGTTGGTTTGAAGTATGAACACAAAAACTCACAGCACCATCTCAATTAAAAATATCATCTCCTAAGCTTCCTACAGCAGTTCTCACTTCTTTCCCAAGTGTACAATGGAGTTTTCCCAAGGCTGTATGACACATGAAATTACGACAGATTTAACACTGAAGCTGTTTTCATTTTAGACAATGTTAAAGAGATTTGCAAAGACTCTCAGTAATATTTGTTTTGGGAATTAAGTCATTTTTCATTAAAAACGGTTACTTATATTAACATGTGAATTTACTGCTGTTATTTTAAAGTGAATTAAAATTAAAAAATTTTTTGAATTACACTTGAAATTTCGTTTTAATTTCCAAAATTATATATATTGATAGGTATAACCACATAAACAGAAGTCCTTTGGAGCCCTCAGTCATTTTCAAGAATGTACGTGGGTCCTGAGACTGCAAAGTCTGAGAACCTCTGGCCAACAATCAGTCTGCAATAGACTGGGCTACCTGGGGGTTATGACCACATGCGTTAGCAAAGAACTTTTACACACAGGGGTCTCTCAATAAATGCTTGTTCACCCAACAAATATCTGAAGGCCTACTACATGTAAGGCCCAATGCTAGGCCAGGTTCATGGTTTGCTGTCAAAGAAATTAAAATGGCCCTGCCTTAATGCATTTATTTGATAAGTATGCCTTTGAGCTTCAGTCTACCTGGGAAGATACAAATTTTGAAAAAATAAACCTTTAAAAACTGTAGTGAGGGCTTTGAAGAAAAAAAAACCAAGAATGCCGAGATGAGGAGGGGTGTGTTTGTATGGTGGTCACAGTAGCCAGGGGAGGCTTCTGAAAAAGAGAAGTTCAGTCTAGATTGTGAGAGAGCCAGCGGAAGAACAAGGGGAGAATATGCTAGACAGATAGAATAGCAATATGCAAAAAATAGAAAACACACCAGAATGGCTGGACGTTAGCAAGAACAGGATCAGTGGGCATAAAATGAGGCTCTACAGGTGTGCAAGAGCCAGCTCTGTAGGAGCTATGGGCCAAGATAACGATCTTCAATCTAATCCCAAATGGGATGGGGAGCCATTAAAGACTTTTACACAAGGTCTGGCAAGGCATAATCATTCCAAGATGATTCATGTTGCTGTGTGGGAACCAGGGGCCAGAGCTGGGCAAGAGAGGGGCAGGAAGACCCATTAGGAGGCAGTTGTCCAGACAAAAGACGACAGTGCTCTGATCTGGCATGGTGGCCACAGAGACAGGGAGAAGCAAACAATACAAGATGGGTTTTGAAGACAGAAAGAAAAATCTTGCTGAATTTTGTGTGTGTATGGCATAGAAAAATAGTATCAGAAATGACTCCTATGCTTCTGCTTTGGGCAACTGGATAAAAGGAAATGTTAAGTGAGTCCTTGAGTCACAGGTTTGGGCAGTGGAAGAGCATAAACTCAAGAGCTCTCTTTTGGATATGTTACATTTGAAATGCTTCTGATCAAGAAAGTGCAGATTCTGTAAAATTCTTTGCTACAGCTCTGACTCTGGAAGTCCTCTACAAAGAGCAGTTTTGTTGCATAAATAATCAGGTTAAAATAAGCACTACTTTACAAAATAAATAAAGAAACCAGTCTTTCAGCATTTAGGACTCTTGTATATACATTCAGTGCTGGATAGGTAAGAATCTCAGTGCACAAATTGGTATACTGTTTCTCAGGAAAGCAAATCTAACCAATTTTCTTTAAGGATAAACTTTTATTTTTTAACCCTCTCCAGGAATTTCATGGCAACAGAAAAACAAACATTCATATTAAACACAACCAAGTCTTTCACAAAAACTGCTCCTAAACTCAAACATTAAATGAACAGCTCCCCAAAGCAACAAATCACACAGAGGATTAAAGAAAGGCAGAGGACAACCCTACCACAGATCAGATGTTACAAAAGGAAAAATGTCCAGTCTGGCAGACAGTGTTAAGGTTCAGGACTACAAGAGTTGCTATATGCCAGGGAGTCTCCCCTACCCAACGTTCAGCTCACAGTACCTTCTCCCAGCCAGCAAAAGCATTCAGAAGTCGTTATCACATGCTAATCAAAATATTTATTTAGAAAATGCAGGGTTATTCAAAACACATATATTTTCTCAAACTGGTTTACCAGCTAGAAAGCTCTAATCCTGAACTGGCAAAGTGGTAGGTACCACTTTAGTCAACCACTTGATCAACAGGTACTGAATATCAACTACATCTAGATATTAGGGATACAATGATAAACACAAAGGAGACACAGTCTCTGCCTTCGTGAGGCACATGGCCCATGGATGGATCCAGACAATCAAATAACCACACAAATAATATGTGTAACAAGCAATAAATGGAATAAAAGATGCATTATGCATTAAGCATGTACAATGAGTCTGACCTGGACCAGGTGCTGAGGAAGGACATCCCATACCTAATTAACAGTGAATACAAAGGTTAGGAGGCAGAAAGGAACATGGAGAGCCATGGAACTAAAATACAGACTGGCATAAGACAAAGGTTAGAGAGACAGTCAGACCTTGCAGGGCCCTGTAGGCCATTTAAGGCCTGGACAGCCCCAATAACCACAACCTCTAGCACACTGCAGGAGTCCTCCAAGGAGAGACCAGTGCTCAAACCTCACCCAAGTCTCCTGAAAAATGGCATGACTGCCACCCATATTCACGTGCCAAACACCTCAGGATATGCCTAGAACGATATGGAGAAGTGATCTGACTTCCACAATGCAGATCATCAGGCCAGAAGAGAAAATATGTTCTCATATGGTTGCTTTTGCCACAAGCCCACCACAAGAAAAACCTAAAGAGAACAGGAAAAAGACAATAATTGAGATAAAAGTAAAACATAACTCAAAAAGCAGAAAAACAGCTGCAGATAAGAGATACAGACTTTACAAATTCTACATATTACATATAATAGAAAATTCCATAGCCTTAAAAATAAGAATGAGAAGTATCTCATGAAATGATCTTCAAGATACATTAAGTGAAAAGCCAAGGTGTTGAACACCGAACACAATACGCTTTATTTGTTTAAAAAAATGGGAACACAAACACACACACACACGTGCTTCTATATGCTTGGAAAAACTTTGCAAAGATTATTCACAAAACTAGTGACACTGGTTTTCTACAGGGAGGGAAACTGGTGGCTGGGAGATGGGATATGGGAAGGAAATTTTCACTGTATATCCTTTTCTTTTGCATTTTGAACCACAGAAATATATTACCTATTAAAAGTTAAAACACATTAATATTAAATAAGATTTTAGACTAATACTCAAATTTTAATGAAAAACAACATTTTCAAGGAAAATAAAATTTCCAAAATTACCAAAAGAATAGAAAAAAATCAGGAAAAATCTTCTTACAAAGACTTCCTATGTGTTAAGCTTCTCCAGTACATTTTAGTAAACTAGCACAGGTATCAGTACCATAAGTTCTATGAGATTAAAAATTAGTATTTACTATCACCTGTTGCGTGCTACATACAGCATCGAGCATTGCATGTATTTGCAGCTCATCCTTACAGTACCTCCGAGATAGATACCCTCATCACCTGCTTTACATAAAAGGAAACTGAAGCTCATGGAGTCTCACTCCAACTGGCATACCTAGTAAATGATTCCAGAGGTCAGATTCTTCAACCACCATGCTGTATAATTCTATGCTGACAAACTGGAAAAGCTTAAAGAAATGCATCATTTCTAGGGAAACGGAAATTACTTGAAATCTCAGTTGGACAGGAGGTGTCCTTCAAATGCCCAAGGAACAAATTATTCTTAGTGTGCACAAACTGTTCCAGGGCATTAAAAAAGACAGAAGGCTTGCCAATTCATTTAAGTAAATTAGAAGAGTAGCTTTCAAGAACATATTTCTTGCAATGAAAATGTGTTACCAGAATAGCTATCTTGTAGGAGCACTTGCTCTGTGTCAGGAACTGGGTTAAGTGCTTTAAAAAAATGTCTGGGAGGTGCCTGGAAAACAGTCTGGCAGTTCCTTGAAAGGCTAAACAGAGTTACCATAGGACCCAGCAATTCCATTTCTAGGTGAAATGAAAACCTACATCCACATAAAAACTGGTACATGAATGTTCACGGCGGCATTATCATAATAGCCAAAAAGTGGAGAAACAACTCAAATGCCCACCAGCTGATGAATGGATAAACAAAATGTGGTCTATCCACAATAGAAGAGAATGAAGTACTGACACAGGCTATAGCATGGGTGCACTTTGAAAACATTATGCTAAGTAAGAGGAGCCAGTAATAAAAGTCCACATGAAACATCCAGAACAGGTGAATCTGTAGAGACAGAAAACAGATTAATGGCTGTCTAGGGCTGGAGAAAGGGGAATGGAGATTGAGGGTTTCTTTTTAGGATAATGAAAATGTCCTAAAATTGTGGTAGTGATGTTTGGGGTGATGGTTGCACAACTCTGTGAATAAACTAAACACCATTGAATTGTACACTTTAAATGGGTGAATTGTAGGGTATGAATTGTATCCAGATAAAGTTGTTAAAAATATTTATCTAAGTGAATTCTTCCAATGATCTTAATGGAACTGGACCTAATCTACTTGTTTTATAGATGAGAAATCTTCCAGGTCACAGAGGATGTCATCTACTCAAGTTGGAAAAAGCCAGAATTCAAACCTAGGGCTTTCTGTCCACACTATTTCCTACTTCCCAAAACACAATCCTATGCAAATACAGTAAAAATCTTCAAGAAATGGCCCACTTTTTTGAGAAAACATAAACTTATGACTAATGGGTCCACAAGGGCAACCTCCTAAAAACAAATAATTCCTATAATGCTATCAAGCATTCCAAACCTAGAAGAGGGAAGGCTGTCCTTTAAGAACCTAGCAAATGGTTTTCAATCTCAAGTGGTTCTTATTGTAACAGCGCCCTGGAGGATAATAGAGTGATGGCTATCATTTATTAAACTCTCACAATGGGCAAGGCCTCGCACTAAGTACTTTATGTGCATTACTATGTTTAATCCTCATAACAACTCTATGCAATAGATATTATTATGATCCAAGTTTTACAGATGAGAGGCTAGCCTTAAGAGGTCTGTCTGCCCCAGGTACATGCACATAGGTGGTAGAGTCAGAGATCAAACCCCAATCTGAGAAAGAAGGGATTAAAGATGGCAGCATGAGAGGTGAGACACAGGCTTCCTCCTAAGACTGCATATAATACAAAAATATAATTAATACAACTAATCCTGAGAGAGCAACAGGAAAGAGGACTGCACTAGACTGCATATACCTGGAGAAAAGAGCAGACCTCACAGACCTGGGTAATGTACCAAAGCTGTAGCCCAGTGGGAACCAAGCCCTTCCCCCACCCCAGCTCACTGGCAGGAGGAAGAGAAACCCAGCACGGAGGGAGTGGAGGCCTGGGCCTGCTGAATACCTAACTCCGGAGATCTGCCCTGTGAGCACAAACCTACAGTTCACGGTGCTTGCATGATACTCTCGTGATTACGGGGTTGGAAAGCTAAGACAGGCAGAATTCCTGGAGAGACTTGAGATTCCAGCCACTTGTGGAAAGCAGAGATCCATATTCGGCTGCTCTTGGACAAAAGAAAGGTGGGCAGTCTGAGAGACTTCCTAACAAGGAAGCTCTTAGCAAGAGTGCTGCTAAAGGGGCAAGGATTGCACAGAGCTTACTGCTCAGGAGAGAGGACAGGTAGACAAAATTGTCCAGGTGCACTCTGCCCAGCAGGTTGGGAGCTTTCACGATCTTCAGGTGCTCCAGCTCCCTGGCTGGCTACACAGCTCCAAGGACCCCCTCCGTGATACGCCGCCTACTGCACCTTTCTCCCAGCCAGCCCCACCTGGCTCGCAAACCGGCAAACCCTATCCAGGCATGAGGCCAGCCAGAGGGAAGATCTCTCTACAGCAACTACAAACACAAAGTATAGAGGCTTATACCTGTGTGCTCAGCCCACTGGTTCAGGCAGTGGAGACAGGCATAGCATCTGGGTAGCAGGAAACAGCTCTTTCCTTCCCCCAGGCACCAATACCACTCCCCTGCAACCCTCGACATTGCTTCAGGGGCTGAGCAGCTCCAGGGAGTAGAGCTTCTGGGCACTAGAGGGTGCCATATACAAATATGAAATGCCAAAGGAATCTGGTTCAGAGTAAAACTATTAATACCACTCCTGAGAAAGATTTAAATGACATCAACTTCATGACTCTTCCTGAAAGGGAGTTCAAAATAAAAATCATTAACATGCTCATGGAGGTAAGGAAAGACATTCAAGAACTCAGGAATGAATTCTGGTCGGAGATCCAATCACTGAAGAGCACAATGGACGGTATTAAAAGCAGATTGGATACAGTGGAGGAGACGATAAATGAAATAGAAACTAGAGAATAGGAATACAAAGAAGCTGAGACACAGACAAAAAAGGATCTCTAAGAATGAAAGAATATTGAGAGAACTGTGTGACCAATCCAAACAGAACAATATTCACATTATAGGGGTACCAGAAGAAGTGAGAGAAAAAGGGATAGAAAGTGTCATTGAGGAGATAATTGCTGAAAACTTCCCCAATCCGGGGACAGAGATCGTCTCTCAGGCCATGGAGATGCACAGATCTCCCAAAACAAGGGACCCAAGGAAGACAACACCAAGACAAATAGTAATTCAGATGGCAAAGATCAAGGGTAAGGACAGACTATTAAAAGCAGCCAGAGAGAGAAATAAGTTCACATACAAAGGAAAGCCCATCAGGCTATCATCAGACTTCTCAACAGAAACCTTACAGGCCAGAAGGGAGTGGCATGATGTATTTAATGCAATGAAGCAGAAGGGCCTTGAACCTAGAATACATTATCCAGCAAGTTTATCATTTAAATTTGAAGAAGGGATTAAACAATTTCCAGATAAGCAAAAGCTGAGAGAATTTACCTCCCACAAACCATCTCTACAGTGTATTTTGGAAGGACTGCTATAGATGGAAGTGTTCCTAAGGTTTAATAGCTGTCACCAGAGGTTATAAAACCACAGTAAGAAAGAACAGCTAATTACTAAGCAAAAGCAAAAATTAAAATAACCATCCCCAAAGTCAATCAAGGGATAGACAAAGAATACAGAATATAATACCTAATATATAAAGAATGGAGGAGGAAGAAAAAGGAAGAGAAAAATAAAAAGAACCTTTAGATTGTGTTTGTAATAGCATATTAAGTGAGTTAAGTTAGACTCTTAGATAGTAAGGAAGTTAACCTTTTGGAAACCACGAATCTAAAGCCTGCAATGCCAATAAGTAGATACCTACCGATAATTACCCTAAATGTAAATGGACTGAATGCACCAATCAAAAGACATAGAGTCACTGAATGATAAAAAAACAAGACCCATCTATATGCTACCTACAAGAGACTCACTTTAAACCCAAAGACATACACAGACTAAACGTAAAGGGATGGAAAAAGATTATTTCATGCAACTAATAGGGAGAAAAAAGCAGGAGTTGTAGTACTTGTATCACACAAAATAGAGCTCAAAACAAAGAAAGTCACAAGAGACAAAGAAGGACATTACATAATGATAAAAGGGTCAATCCAACAAGAAGATATAACCATTACAAATATCTATGCACCCAACACAGGAGCACCTACATATGTGAAACAAATACTAACAGAATTAAAAGGAGAAATACAATGCAATGCATTTATTCTAGGAGACTTCAACACTCCACTCACTCTGAAGGACAGATCAACCAGACAGAAAATAAGGAGACAGAGGCACTGAACAATGTATTAGAACAGATGGACCTAATGGACATCTACAGAACACTCCAACCAAAAGCAACAGGATACACATTCGTCTCAAATGCACATGGAATATTTTCAAGAATAGATCATACACTAGGCCACAAAAAGAGCCTTGGTAAATTCAAAAAGATTGAAATTCTACCAACCAGTTTCTCAGATCACAAAGGTACGAAACTAGAAATAAATTAAGCAAAGAAAATGAAAAATCTCACAAACACATGGAGGCTTCTCAACATGCTCCTAAATAACCAATGGATCAATGACCAAATAAAAACTGAGATGAAGCAATATATGTTGACAAATGACAAAAATAATTCAACACCACAAAATCCGTGGGACGCAGCAAAGGCCATGTTAAGAGGAAAGTATATTGCAATACAGGCCTACCTCAGGAAAGAAGAACAATCCCATATGAGCAGTCTAAACTCACAATTAACGAAACTAGAAAAAGAAGAACAAATGAGGTCCAAAGTCAGTAGAAGGAGGGACAAAATAAAGATTAGAGCAGAAATAAATAAATTCGAGAAGAATAAAACAATAGAAAGAATCAATGAAAGCAGGAGCTGGTTCTTCGAGAAAATAAACAAAATAGATAAGCCCCTAGCCAGATTTATCAAGAAAAAGAGAGAGTCTATTCACATAAACAGAATCAGAAATGAGAAAGGAAAAATCACTACAGACGCCACAGAAATACAAAGAACTATTAGAGAATACCATGAAAAATAATACAATAACAAACTGGATAACCTAAAAGAAATGGAAAACTTTCTAGAAAAATACAACCTTACCTGGATGACCCAAAAGAAACAGAAAATCTCAACAGATCAATTACGAGCAACGAGATTGAACTGGTAATCAAAAACCTACCTAAGAACAAAACGCCTGGACCAGATGGCTTTGCCGCTGAATTTTATCACACATTTAGTGAAGACCTAATACCCATCCTCCTTAAAGTTTTCCAAAGAGTAGAAGAAGAGGGAATACTTCCAAACTCATTCTATGAGGCCACCATCACTCTAATACCAAAACCGGGCAAAGACACCACAAAAAAAGAAAATTACAGACCAATATCCCTGATGAACCTAGATGCAAAAATACTCAACAAAATATTAGCAAACCGAATTCAAAAATACATCAAAAAGATCATCCATCATGATCAAGTAGGATTTATTCCAGGGATGCAAGGATGGTACAACATTCGAAAATCCGTCAACATCATCCACCACATCAACAAAAAGAAGGACAAAAACCACATGATCATTTCCATAGATGCTGAAAAAGCATTCGACAAAATTCAACACCCACTCATGATAAAAACTCTCAACAAAATGGGTATAGAGGGCAAGTACCTCAACATAATAAAGGCCATATATGACAAACCCACAGCCAACATTATTCTTAACAGTGAGAAGCTGAAAGCTTTTCCTTTAAGATCAGGAACAAGACAAAGATGCCCACTTTCCCCACTTCTATTCAACATAGTACTGGAGGTCCTAGCCACAGCAATCAGACAACACAAAGAAAGAAAAGGCATCCAGACTGGCAAGGAAGAAGTTAAACTGTCCCTGTTTGCAGATGACATGATATTGTACATAAAAAACCCTAAAGAATCCACTCCAAAACTACTAGATCTAATATCTGAATTCAGCAAAGTTGCGGCTGAATTAATACGCAGAAATCTGTGACATTCCTATACACTAACAATGAACTAGCAGAGAGAGAAATCAGGAAAACAATTCCATTCACAGTTGCATCAAAAAGAATAAAATACCTAGGAATAAACCTAACCAAGGAAGTGAAAGACCTACACTCTGAAAACTACAAGACACTCATGAGAGAAATTAAAGAAGATACCAATAAATGGAAACACATCCCATGCTCATGGATAGGAAGAATTAATATTGTCAAAATGGCCATCCTGCCTAAAGCAATCTACAGATTCAATGCAATTCCTATCAAAATACCAACAGCATTCTTCAACAAACTAGAGAAAATCGTTCTAAAATTCATATGGAACCAAAAAAGACCCCAAATAGCCAAAGCAATCCTGAGAAGGAAGAATAAAGCTGGGGGGATTATGCTCCCCAACTTCAAGCTCTACTGCAAAGCCACAGTACTCAAGACAATTTGGTACTGGCACAAGAACAGACCCATAGACCAATGGAACAGACTAGAGAGCCCTGATATAAACCCAACCATATATGGTCAATTAATATATGATAAAGGAGCCATGGATATACAATGGGGAAATGAGAGCCTCTTCAACAGCTGGTATTGGCAAAACTGGACAGCTATATGCAAGAGAATGAAACTGGATTATTGTTTAACCCCATATATAAAAGCAAACTCAAAATGGATCAAGGACCTGAATGTACGTCATGAAACCATAAAACTCTTAGAAGACAACATAGGCAAAAATCTGCTGAATATAAGCATGAGCAACTTCTTCCTGAACACATCTCCTTGAGCAAGGGAAACAAAACCAAAAATGAACTCATGGGACTACATCAAACTACAAAGTTTCTGTATAGCAAAGGACACCATCAACAGAACAAAAAGGCATCCTACAGTATGGGAGACTATATTTGTAAATGACATATCCGACAAGGGGTTAAACATCCAAAATATATAAAGAACTTACATGCCTCAACACCCAAAAAGCAAATAACCCGATTAAAATGGGCAGAGGATATGAAGAGACAGTTCTCCAAAGAAGAAATCCAGATGGCCAACAGACACATGAAAAGATGCTCCACATCACTAATCATCAGGAAAATGCAAATTAAAACCACAGTGAGATATCACCTCACACCAGTGAGGATGGCAAACATCCAAAAGACTAAGAACAACAAATGCTGGTGAGGATGCGGAGAAAGGGGAACCCTCCTACACTGCTGGTACAAATGTAAGCTAGTTCAACCATTGTGGAAAGCAATATGGAGGTTCCTCAAAAAACTCAAAATAGAAATACCATTTGACCCGGGAATCCCACTCCTTGGAATTTACCCAAAGAACACAACTTCTCAGATTCAAAAAGACATATGCACCCCTATGTTTATTGCAGCACTTTTTACAATAGCCAAGATATGGAAGCAACCTATGTGTCCATCAATAGATGAATGGATAAAGAAGATGTGGTACATATACACAATGGAATACTACTCAGCCATAAGAAAGAAACAAATCCTACCATTTGCAACAACATGGATGGAACTGAAGGATATTATGCTCAGTGAAATAAGCCAGGCCGAGAAAGCAAGTGCCAAATGATTTCCCTCATTTGTGGAGTATAAAAACGAAGCAAAACTGAAGGAACAAAATAGCAGCAGACTCAAGGACTCCAAGAAGGAAAGGGGAGGGGTGCGGGTGGGCGGGTGGGAGAAGGGGATTGAGGGGTATTTTTTTTTAGTACACATGGTGTGGGGGATCACGGGGAAGACAGTGTAGCACAGAGAAGGCAAATAGTGAATCTGTGGCATCTTACTATACTGAAGGACAGTGACTGCATTGGGGTATGGGTGGAGACTTGGTAATATGGGTAAATGTAGTAACCACATTGTTTTTTCATGTGAAACCTTCATAAGAGTGTATATCAATAATACCTTAATAAAAAATTAAATTAAATTAAATTAAATTAAATTAAAAAAACAAAACAATCTGTCAGATGCCTGAGCTCTCAATCACTACTGGGTACATTTCTAGGCAATTACATGTGAAAGCCATAATAAGATGGATCATTCTTGAAAAGAAGGCAGATTTTTAAAAATCTTGGCAAATGTCAAGGGAGTGCTTTCTTCAAAAAGTGCTCTAAGTCCTTGCCATTTATAGGCAACTTTCTTCACACTTGCAAGGAACAAACAATTCCTATGCTTTATAAATTGAAGAGACAAAGTCTTCATTTTAACAACATAGCACTGGTGTTCTCAACCCCAAATATATCCTACTGTGAATAACAGCTAATAATGAGAATTTATATGTGTGAGGCATTTTTCTAAGCACTTTATAAAGTTTAGGTCATTTACTCTTCAAGACAGTCTGAAGTAGGTATGATGATAACCCTGCTTTACAGGTTGGGGAAAAGGAGGCACAGAGAGGCTGGCTACCAACCCAAAGTCACGTGGCTAATAAATGGTTACGATTTAAATGGAGGTCATCTAGTTCCACCCTCAAGCATTTCAGTTAGCATTTTTACTAACTCTCAGAAAAGAATGTGAGCTAGCTCACCTGTGATCCACTAGACTCCCAACACTGCACGAACTTTCACTTGTATGAGATCAACCTAACCACCTGAGGAGGTAGGTTTGTTAAGTTTCACCTGCTTGCAAGGTGAAGAACATGAGGCTCAAGTGCTGGGCAACTTGCCCAAATACATTCAATAAATACATACTAGAACCAAATCTTCCTGACTCCAGGTCAAACCACTAGTCACTGTGTCATGAAATTCTATGATAACCTAGAGCTTGCAGGTCAAATCCAGCCTGCTGTCCTTTTTGGGGCAATTCACATACAAAATGGTTGAATTGAAAAGTGTTTATAAACAGTTGAAAAAAGATCAAGAGAATATTTCACGACACACTAATGTTACATAAAATCCAAATTTCACTGCCCATTAAGTTGTACCGTACACAGCATCAACCATGTATAAGTACTGTTTATGGTTGCTTTTAGACTGCCAACGGCTGAGTTGAGTCATTTCAAGTCACCATATATTCCACAAAGCCTGAAGTACTAACTATTTGATCCTTTAAAGAAAAGGTTTACTGACCCCCGCCCCCCATTCTTTAGTGTTAAATTTAAAACTCTGAATGAAATGGAGGAATATATAAAAAGTGCTCCCCAAAAAAAGAAAAAGCATGGCTTTAAAGGGTGACTGGAGAAGGAATAAAATTCCAACTTTAAAGGTGCAAATAATTTCTGTTTCATAGCATGTTCCCAGGCCTAGAAACCAGGGGTGGGCTTTCCAGTTCCTTTCAATTAACAGATTAACAAAGGTTTACAGCCCCAAAGCGTTTGAATGGGAAAGAGCTCTAGTTATGAAAACAGCAGCAGCTGACAGGAGCTTTCCCTAGGCTGCCAGATGTTGTGCTACAAGAAAAATTCCCAGTTAGTCCCCTTGACAGCCAAGGAAGGTCAGGCGCCCCTGCCACCGAGCTCTGTGGGTGAAACAGGGGCTTCAGGAGGTTAAGCACATTGCCCAAGGCACCAAAGTAGGTCAGAGCTCACTTAACCCTTATTTCTGCCCACAGAGACCACACTCTTACCACCTATTTGACTTTTACCTAATAAAACTCCAAATATTAAGGAAATGCACAACCTCCTGAGGAAACATAAAGTGCCAAAACTATCAAAATAATGTCGGGGATGGAGTACCCAAATTCCTCTTGAGGAGGCGGGGGAGGGTATAAACTTCCTACCAACTACCAGGAAGCAGATACACACATACCTTGAAGATACTGTAGGTTTGATTCCAGACCACAATAGAGTAAATAATCACAATAAGGCAAGTCAAAGGAACTTTTTGGTTTTCCAGTTCATAAAAAGTTACATTTACACTATAGTGTAGTCTATAAAGTGTGCTATAGCATCATATCTTAACAAAAGATAATATATATGTTAATGAAAAATATTTCATTGCTAAAATATGCTAACCATAATCTGAGCTTTCAGCATCGAAATCACTGGATCACCACAATCAATATAACAATGAAAAAGCTTGAAATATTGTGAGAATTACTAAAATGTGACACAGAGACACAAAGTGAGCAAATACTATTGGAAAAACTGCACAGACAGATCTGCTCTATGCAGGGTTGCCACAAATCTTCAATTTGTAAAAAAGGCAGAATCTGCAAAGTGCAGTAAAGTGACACGCACTAAGACAAGGTGAGACTGTCATGACGTGCCAAAAATTCATAAATAACAAGATTCTCAACAAATTTTACACCCCAGCCGAGCAGGTTGCAAGAGCATCCATCTCTTGACCTCTCATCCTCTCTCCACCAAAACAGAATCCCTGAAAGATAATGATTGCCAATGTTCTCAGGGAGACTGTGCCAGGGCACTATTCTAAGACCTTCCACGCAATAACTCATCACCAAGGAACAATTATCCCCCCACAGACCCAGGCTGAGCGGTTGTCCACTCTCACAACTAGCAAGTGAGAGGACCTGTGTCCAAAGAAGCCAGGCAGAGAGCACGGTCGACATCCTTGATAGACTCCCTATGATTCTATGGTAATAGAACTGAAAATTCTAATTAAACATGCTCGACCCAGGGAAACAGATATTGGCAAAACCAAGTCAAACTTATGGTCGGAATAGGGGGCAGAGTCCCTGACCACAGTTAAGTCTTCCCGATTTAAACTCCCAGCAGAACAGTTTTGAACCAAAAAAAGCTTCCTTGGAAGGGACCAGACTGAACTCTGATAAACACTACAACATGGATGAACCTCAAAAGCGTTATGCTAAGTGTTAAGAAGCCAGCCACAAGGATTCCATTTTCACAAACCGTCCGGAAAAGGGAAACCCAAAGAGATACAAAGCGGTAGCTTGGGGCTGCGAACCAACGGCAAACGGGCTTGAAGGACTTTGCGGCAGGGGGTGCTGGAAACGCTGTCAACGGACTGCAGGGAGGGCTGCACAACTCCGCCAATGTGCTAAGAAAAAACGAAGCTGCGCACTTACAATGGGTAAGCTTTGACGTATGCAAACTGACATCTCAATAAAGCGGTTCCGAAGACATGGGGCGGGATATTCCCGCATCAGATCTGAGGGAAGGCCGCCTCTCGCCTTAGCGCTTCGCGCCTCGCAGGCTTGCTCTCACTCCAGTCAATGGTAGTCACTGCAATTCCCAGGTTCTCGGAAAATACCAGTGTGCAACCGGCGGGCCCGGGCTTGAGCTGCAGCCCTGGATGGCTTCTGGTTTCTTAAAAGACGATGGAGGTCTTTAGGCGGGCGGGCCTAGCTAGCAGCAGCCCCGCCGCGCAGTGCTGGGGAGGGAACCTTGGGGAAGCCCGACTTCCGACGGGCTGGGCCCAGCGCCAGACCTGACGGCGACGCCGGGACTACCGTCTGGAAGACGCCGAAGATTCGCCGCGAGGCAGGGGAAGCTCAGGTCCTACCAGGGCGTCGCGCCAGCATTGCCGCGTCGCGGGCCCGAAGGAGACGCCGAGAGCGGGGCGGGCAGCCTCCCGCGACAGCCCAAGATGGCACCGGAGCTCCAGGGCCTCCGCGCAGGCGCCCCGACCCGGCCTTCCGGTTTCGGCCCAAGCCGGGGCCTCGGAATTCCCTGCCTAGGCCCCACGCCCCTCTGAAGAGAACAGGCGGTGGAACCACGACCTCCATTTCCTACGGTCCTGCAGTCTCAGGTCTCTAAGTCGTGCCACGCTCGCGGAGGAGGACGGGGTGGGACCCAGCAACGGACATTTCTGTCAGCGAGTCTGCACTTACTGCGCACGCATGGCGTGGGCACCTGCGCAAGGGCTCTTGGGGGACGGCCCGTGCGCTGAGGCGAGCCGCGCGCGCTCAGGAACCCTGGGGCAGATGGAGAGCCACGGCCGTCGGCCGGGAGCCGGGCCGGCTGTGCGTCCTGACCGGGCAGTGACCTAGCCCTTTAAACACCGGTTTCAGCCTTGGCAGCCTTGTAGATCACGTTTGAGTCCGTCTCTTCATGTCCTGGGAAAAGAGCCACGGTTCTGGACTAGAGCGGAAGCTCGGAGCGCAGGGAGGGCGGGAGCCGCGTGCTGGCGCCCGGACGGCGCGGCCTGGCGCGGACCGGCGCGGACGCTCGGCCCTGCGCGCATTTCCCCCGCGACGCCCAGAGGGAGGCTGAAGGCCTGCCGCCTCGGGGCGGAGAACGTCCGCGAGATTGGCTGGGAAAACCCTCTCGTCCTGAGTCAGGGTCACCTCGTTTGAGGAGTAGATTCAGGAAGTAAAAGGACAAGGTAAGAGGACAGGATAACCCAGGTGAATCTGAGTTTCAGGTAAACACGAATAATGCTGTAGCGTTAGCATGCCCCGTTCGGGCGTGCTGGGCCTCCCGTTTTCTCTGGCACCCTGACGAGAAGGCAGCGTGGGAAGGTGGGGAGGGAAGATGGTTTCATTCCTCTTAGAGAACTGCAGAAGGGGGAAATGGTGTCTGGAGTTTATAAATAAGTACCTCCAAACAATCAGGAAGAATGGTGGGCTAAATGAAGACCACGCTTGAGAAACTGATTTATAAGGGGCCCCACCCTGTGCTAAGGATTTTGTTCACGTATTTTAATTGAAACCTCGTATCAATAGGATACCTATTACTTTTTTTTGGTATCATTAATCTACAATTACATGTGCAACATTATGGTTACTAAGCTCCCCACTTCATCAGGTCCCCCCCACCTACCCCATTACAGTCACTGTCCATCAGCGTAGTGAGATGCTATAGAATCACTACTTGTCTTCTCTGAGTTGTACAGCCTGCCCCCACGCCCCCCCCAACATTACGTCTGCTAATCATAATGCCCCTTTTTCCCCCTTGTCCCTCCCTTCCCACCCATCTTCCCCAGTCCCTTTCTCTTTGGTAACTGTTAGTCCATTCTTGGGTGCTGTGAGTCTGCGGCTGTTTTGTTCCTTCAGTTTTTTTCTTTGCTCTTATGCCCCACAGATAAGTGAAATGGTTTGATACTTGACTTTTTCCACCTGGCTTATTTCACTGAGCATAATACCCTCTAGCTCCATCCATGTTGTTGCAAATGGTAGGATTTATTTTCTTCTTATGGCTGAATAATATTCCAATGTGTATATATACTACATCTTCTTTATCCATTCATCTACTGATGGACACTTAGGTTGCTTCCATTTCTTGGCTATTGTAAATACTGCTGTGATAAACATAGGCGTGCATATGTCTTTTTCAAACTGGGCTGCTGTATTCTTAGGGTAAATTCCTAGGAGTGGAATTCCTGGGTCAAATGGTATTTCTATTTTGAGTTTTTTGAGGAACCTCCATACTGCTTTCCACAATGGTTGAACTAATTTGCATTCCCACCAGCAGTGTAGGAGGGTTCCCCTACCTATTACTTTTTACAAATATGGAAAGAGGCTCAGAGATAGGAGGTCACTTGTCCAGATTCCCATATTAAGTCACCCCAAAAATACTTATTGAGGACTGACTGTGTGCCCCTCTGGTATTTTGAGCCCACGTGCAGTCTGCCTCCTGATCTGGAAAATTCCAGTGTCCGCATTCTTCCCTTTCCCCACTCCAGCTGCAGTTTCCATGGTAACAGACCGAGCCTGCCTCTGTAGCTAAGGAGCTAAGAGCTCTTGAAGGGGAACTTGGGAGAACTATTGACGTTGATCTAGCATCGCTGGGCAATGGGGAGGACTGCGGGAAGCCCTAAAGCCTCCTCTGTGGGTCGTTGATGCAAGAGTTGTATGTGTTAAAACCTGCCCTTGGATGGAGTCTCTGCAAAAGAACAGAAAATTAGCAATGTGAACTCCACAAACACCACTATGTCATTGATTTCCAGACCGGAAGCCGTTGCAAGCACCAGTGACATTAACAGTTTATGTCTTCACCATTTATTAGTTCATTTAGTCTGTCATTCCATCAGTGATCAGAGGGAGGTGACCTGGGTCAGACAGCACTGTATCCGGAAGATATCACTGCTGTCAAAGTGTTCATGGCCCCTACCTGCTTGTTCCTTAAGAGTCCAGCAGGAGAGACATTTACTTATTTGCTCATTCCTCAGTATTTTCTGAGAGCCCATTATGTGTGAGTCATATCTTAGAATCTGGGGGTTACAGAGGTGATTTTAAAAATCAAAACAAAGCACTGTGTGGATGGGAACAACTCTGGTGGGATTGGGGGCAATCACAAACATAGCAAGTATTTGCTGAGGGCCTCGTGTGGTGCCAGGCCCTGTTTTGGGCAAAGGGACTACACCAGTGAACACAACAGATGTGGCGCTGGTCCTCATGGTACCTACATTCTGGTGGGACGAAAGGAAACATTTGTTACAAACCCCTGTTCTTTCAGTTACAACAAACAGGATATTCAACTCAAATTGACTCAAAAAGAATTTATTGGCCTACCTAATTGAAAATGCCTGGAGGTATAATTGGTCTTATCTGCATTTATAAACATAATTTACATGATTGCAGACCTCTGTGGTTTTTCTGTGTGATACTCCTTCCCCGTGCTTCTTGCCACAGGAGCCCTCTTTTCAGTGGGGAGCTGGTTAGTATCTGACCCAACCCTGCTCAGTCACTCTGATGCTATTGCTGTGCTCACAGTGATTGTTGGTTCAAGGATGAGAACTTGACTCCAGGTGGGCCGTCCAGAGACCGACCTGGAACTTTTCCCCAGGAGCTCTGAGGAATGGCATTCACTTTGCTGGGATGCTAAACCGGTGGGAAGTGTGCTGGGCTATAACCATCTTGCCCACCCTTCAGTGAGTAAAGCAAGAGAATCAGAGCCCCTTCACTGTCTCTTTTGATGCTCAGATTAGATAATGTTTGTAATGTGCTTGACACCAAGCCAGCTCTCAGTAAGTGTTAGCCATTGTTGCTAGTGATTCCCAAAGGGAGCAGAGAAAAGAAATCCTCTGTAGGGATGGTAAGACTGTGGGTTTGTTGACCAAAAGTAGATCAGGAGGTTTCCTGGAGATCATGGAATGAAAACAAAGAGGTACACAGTGTAAAAAAGTGTTTGCTCCAGGCCATGGTACAGTCCTTTGAGCTGGCCAGGACTCACTGCAGAATGCTTGGACAAACCCATGTGCTTTCACTGACACTGGCTTAGAACGTCTAGGCTGCTGTAAGAAAACACCATGGATGGCTTATAAAGAACAAACCTATTTTTCTCACAGTTCTGGAGGCTGAGAAGTGCAGGATCATGGTGGCAGCAGATTTGGTGTCCAGCGAGGGCCCAAATTCTGGTTCATAGATGGCTGGTTTTTTGTTGCATCCTCACAAGATGGAAGGGGGAGGCATCTATCTGGGCCCTCTTTTATAAGGGCACTAACCCCATTCATGAGGGCCCCAACTCTCATGACCTCATCACTTCCCAAAGGCCCCACCTCCTAATCCTGTCATCTTGGGGGTTAGGATTTCAACATAAGAATTTTCAGGGTCACAAATACTCAAGTCTATGCATACACTTTCTTTGGGTAAGATTCTTCAAAAGAGAAGATACATAAGTCATGATCTTTGCTGTTAAGGGCTTCACACTCAATCCAGGTAGCAGAGAAGTTTAGAACCAGTGACAGTATAGGTTCCCTGAGCTCCTGGGGCATCCTCCATTTAAAAGCCTGGAGGGAAATGGGGCAAGCCTCACCTGTACATGCATTTACATAAGAGAGGTTTTGACCATGCATGTGTTCAGCGTAGTGCTAGGTCCTAGAGATGTTGTATTGAACTAATGTGTCTTTTTTTATTGGAATTTATAATCTAATGCAGTAGTGAGCAAACTTTTCAGCAAAAGACCAGATAATAAATATTTTAGGCTTTGTGAGTTATAGGGTCTTTTTTGTGATTATGCAGCTCTGCCATTTTGTGCAAAATCTGCTATACACAATATATACATGAACGAAAATGAACATGGCTGTGTTCCCTTTACTAGGGATACTGAAATTTTAATTATGTCACGAAATATTCTTTTGATGTTTTCAGACACTTAAAAATGTTAAAACCATTTTTAGCCTACAGGCTGTACAAAAATCAGTGGGCTGGATTTTACCCAGGCTCATAGTTTGCCACCTCCTGGCTTCCTGAGAAACACATTTAACAGACAAATAATCAATGATGCATTGTTGCAAATTTCCTGCCTTTGTGGGTTCACCACACCCTTCACTAAGGATCTGGTCTTTCCCGGATGGAGGGAGGAATGGATAAATAGAGAGATGTGGTCACAATGTTATAAACACTCTGTTTTGGGTCTCAGCTCTTACTGGGTCAATTTCTGCCTTCTAGAAGTGCCGTCTTGCTGGATGGATGTCTGTGTCACCAGCCTGGGAAATTCACAACCTTGAGAACTTGCTATTATTGGGCAAGAGTAGAGGAGAAAACAATGAGCTTATGAATGATTCACGGCTGAACTTCTGTCTCAGGATATTAGACGACTTTTGTGGGTTTTATAATGTCTTGTGCACTGAGCTTTGTCCTCCAGTTAGATGGTAAAAGCCTCGATGTTGAGCTCACCATGCTCTTGTCCTGGACTGGTCCTTCTCTGTGTACCCTGGGTCCCTGGGAGATCTTACCCATCCATCTGCCTTTCACATCTCTCTCTTCCATCATAAACTCTCTTCTGGGCTCCTGAACTGTAAATCCACTTATGACCAGGACATTCCACTTAGGTGGCTCTAACATCTCAAATGCAAGGAAATTCAAAATAGATATCACAAGTCCACTCGACCTCCAGTGCACTTTTTTTGGATTTTCTCAAACTCACAAAATGGTGCTGGCAGTCAGAAGGCTCGTATCAAGAGAAAAGAGCGATCACGTCACCCTCCCTGCTGCAAAGAGCCTGTGGTCCTTCGGATGAAGACCACCCCCTCAGAGTTTCCTGGAAACTCCGACAGACCCCACCTCTGCCCACCACCTTGCTCCCCGTGCAGCTTACCCTCTCTAAGCCCCATGAGAAGGGGACCCTGGCTGTTCCTGCTTAAATGAGGAGTGTGTCTGGACTTCTTGGCAGATTCTGGGTGCACAGTGGGTGCCGAGAAGGTGGGATTCTTCCCCAAATCCTTTTTGAGGCACAGTTCAGTGACCTCCCAAGACACTGCTGGAGTGGGAATAACAAGCAGAACAGATGGGTCTCTGTCCAGCCATCCCTCTGGGGACATACACCTAAAAGACGTGAAAACGGACTCAGAGAGAGAGTTGACACCATGTTCTTAGCAACATTATTCACAACAGCCGAGCTGTGGAAGCAGCCCAAGTGTCCATCAGTGAATGAACAGATGAACGAAATGTGGTCCATCCACACAGTGGAATATGCTTCACCCTTAAAATGAAGGGCGTTCTGGCACCTGCTACAGCATGGGTGGACCTCAAGGACATGAATCTCGGTGACGAGAGCCAGTCCTAAAGAGACACGTGCTGTGTGATTCTCCTGCGAGGTCCCTAGAGTGGACAAATATGTGGAGAAAATAGGGTGGTGGGACCTGGCGCGGGGGAGGGGAGGGGAGTTACGCTCAGTGGGGACAGAGTTCCAGTTTTGCAGGATGAGAGGAGGTCTGGAGGTGGGAGTGGGGATGGCAGCACAAGGTGGGAGCATTCACCCTACTGAACCGTACACTTAAAAAGGGTGAAGATGGCAAACTTCATGTTACGTGCATTTCACTACGACTTACAAAACCAGACTGTGTCTTCACTTCCTCAGGGCCACACTCTCAAGGGCCAAATGTGCAGCCGTGGCCCTCCAGGCTGGAACACCTCCCTTCCCGTTGCCTCTCCTTCCGATTCCATCTACACCTTTCAGGACACTTCCTCTAGGAGGCCTTCTCGGACTCCTCCCAAGTAAGGGTGGTCCCAGTGGGGAGCTGGTGCTGGCTTAAGGCTCACAAGAACCAACTGTGTTCATCTCTTCCCAGAGCCACATCCGGCAACGTCCCGTTGTTAGCTTGCGATCAGCCACAGTGGGAGGATTTACTCCTGGGAAAACGGCAGGCGGTCCAAATCACGCTGGTGTTCTCCCGGAGAGCCCGTGGTCTGGTTACCAGCCCACCACTGGCTTCCCCTTCCCTGCTGCTCCAGCCGCCTGTCCTCCCCCAAGCAGCCTCCCCTCCAGCCCATTCCTGGGCCAAGTCTCGCCCCAGGTAGACCAGGCGGAGCTGGCCTGAGTGCTGGAACCCCATGGAAGGGCCCACTTCTCCCTGCTCCCACTGGGGAGCGCTGGTCAAAGGCCTCACCCCAACACGGCCTCCATGACTTGTGTCTCTATCTCTGGAAATCAACAACAAAATAATGGTAGACACACTGCTCACAGCTGTTATTCGGTCCAGCATTCCTACAGCCCTTGGCCCTTATAAACCCGGAGCCCCAGCCCAGAGCAACCTCTTCCCACCTTGCCCCGCCTGGCAGGGTTTCTCTGCATCCCTCCCATGCTGTGCTTGCCAGGCGCGTCCTCTCTTGGAACAGACCTTCCCTCACGTCTCAGGCTTCTACTTAAATGCCCACACTTCAGGGGGGCCTTTCCTGGGAACCCCAGCTCCAGTGGCCCTCAACGGCTTACCCAATGTCCATCACCAGAGGCAGCCCCGCCTCCATGGTTCCCCTCATATTTTGATGTGGATGACTGATGTCTTCTCCAGGTTATTTATATGAAGTAATATAAACGGCCTTGGGAGCCCTCCTCCCCACTCTTCTGAAGCCTCCTATGTAGAAGTGCCCGAGGAGCCAGCAGGTGACCCTGTTTCATTACCACCATTCATGTTTTTATTGTGGTTCGGTACACATAAAATTTACCATCTGAACGTTTTTAGGTGTACAGTTCAGTAGTATTAAATATATCACACTGTTGTGAAACAGACGTTCAGAACTCTTCCTCTTGCAAATCTGAACTTCTGTACCATTTAAACAACATCTTCCCATTTCCCCTCTGGTGACCAGCATTCCGCTTTCCATTTCTAGTAATTCAAATATTCTGGGTACCTCTTGAAAGTAGATGTCAGATTCCCTTTAATACATAACCTTGAAGTTCCCTTTAACACACAGCCTTGAACAACAGCTGCTCCTGAGTGTAGCTAAATTCCTTATCGTCTATAGCAGTTTCTAAGTTCAGTTTCTGTTTCTCAGAAGTCTCAAGGCCACCATCCTGCCCACCAAAGACCTGGATTCCTATATAAGCAGCTCCCCCCTTGCTGCCGTTGCTGCTCTCTCCTTTCCGAGACAGCCACTCTGCCTGTTTATCTTCAGCTCCCCTCCTTGCTGCTCTCTCTCTCTCTCTTTCCAGACAGCCACTCTGCCTGTTTATCTTACAGGGAATAAAACCACACTGACGGAGTTCTCGTGTCCTTCTTTGCGAGTGAGTGAGCCAGGTAGCTAAAAGAACCCTTTCAGTAGTACTATACAATATTTGTCTCTTTGTGACAAAGATGTTATTTTATTTGTTATAATTTCATTTCGCGGAGCATCATGTCCTCACGGTTCCTCCATGCTGTAGCTTGTTACAGGATTCCCATCCCTTTCAGGCTAAATGATACTCCATTGTATGGATGGACCACATTTGGTTTATGTGTCATCCACTTGGGGACACTTAGGTTGCTTCCACCTCTTGGCTATTGTGGATTGATTCTGCTATGAACATGGGTCTGTAAATGTCTGAGACCCTGTTTTCAATTCTTTTGGAAATATACTCAGAAAGGGGATTGCCAGGTCATATTGGTCTTTCTATTTCTCGTTTTTTTGAGGCAGCTCCATACTGTTTCCACAGCAGTTGCACCATTTTATAATCCCACCCATAGTGCACAAGGGTGCCCACTTCTCCGCATTCTCACCAGCACTTACTATTTTTTTTAGTTAACAGCCATCCTCATGGGTGTGAGGTGGTATCTCATTGTGGATTTGGTTTGCCTTCTCTGATGATAAGCAATGTTGAGTATCTTTTCCCATACTTGCTGACCATCTGTATATCATCCTTGGAGAAATGTCTATTTAAGTCCTTTGTCCATTTTAAGGTCAGGTTTATTTATTTATTTGTTTCTGTTGAGTTTAGGAGTTCTTTATACATACTTGAATCTGAGCCCCTTGTTGGCTAAATCACTTGCCAATCTTTGCTCCCATTCCATAGGTTTCCCTTTCCCTCTGTCGACGGTTTCCATGGATGCACAGAAGTCTGTGAGTTAGCTGTAGCCTCACTTGGCTACTTTTGCCTCTGTTGCTTCTTTTTGGTGTCCTGTGCAAGAAATCATTGCCTATCTCCATTCATTTAAAAAACTATCTCAGCTTTTGCCTGTTGGTCCCTGCCCCATACCCCACTGCAGGGAGGAAAGGAGCAGATCTCCGTGAGCCCCCATGGCTCCCCAGAATTTAGCATGGAGCCTGGGACATGGGCATGCAAAATACTTGTCGAATGACTGGATGCTCCATTCTTGATGTCTGGTGGAATTTTATTTATAGTTGACACACGACTGTCCCAGGCAGTCTCTGAATTCTTCTGGTTGGCATCAGGAAGGGAGAAAAGGACTTCCAGAAGGGACCCACCTGTCACTCTCCCATAATATGACACCTAAGGGACAGGCCGGAGCCCGGTGCCTCCGAGAGCGCTGCACCAAGAGCCTTCTTGCTCTCTGGTTTTCAGGGTGAGTGTGGTGGGCCCTTTCTGCTCCTGCTCCCTGCCCAGGTGCACAGGAGCCTGAGGTCCTCCGGGCGGGGAAGGCTGAGGCAGAGGGAGGCTGGAAGGGAGGCTGGGAAGGTGCCAGTTTCTGCCTGGATGCTCCCCGCTGCAGCTGGAGACAAGCTTCCCTGGGTCCCCTGCCCCAGAGGGAGGCAGAGGGGAAGGCAGGGCCCTGTCCGCCCCACTCCTACATAAGGAAACATCTCCAGGGGCTGTGCTTACTCCCTTCCTGAAGACAGAAACATTAATACGGTCAAGGCCCTGGTCCTGGACATGAAAGCAGTAACCCTTTCCCTTGGTAGACAGACTGCAGCCCCGGGCTCGTACTGCTGCAGAAGCTCTGTCGCGTGGGTGTCGGGCAGGGGGCTGAGGCGGCCCCGCTCTGCAGAGGCAGAAGATGAGGGGTCAGGGGAGGTAGCCTTCCTCCAGGCCCTCTCCACCTCCATGCCCAGCCAGAGGGATTGGGAAAGAAGGCTCCTGGCATCCCTCAGTCTGGAGTGGTGCCTGGGAGTGCCCGGGAGAGGCTGACCAGGCGAGAGGCCCCAGATCTGTCGAGACCTGAAGGTCATTAGAGCCGTGGCCTTCAAATTAGATTACTTGTAACCCTGCAGGGGAGCGCCCTGTAAGGGGAGCAGAAAGGCGGGAGAAAGAAGGCTTGATTAAGAGGAGCCATTTCCCAGGGACACACCCTGTGGCCTGCCTTCCACCCTGTGCAGCTGAACAGCAAACCTCTCCCCTTCCCCCAGCTTGCCAGGCACCTGGTCCTGGGGTGCCAGACAGGATGCAAGAAAACCCTGGGGATACCACAGCAAGAGACAATTATTGCTTAATGCAGCAGGGAGTGGAAATACTGGAATGTGCTTCTGAGCGAGTGCAGTTAACACATCAAGTAAAAGGAGAAAATGCTGTATCTTCCATTTCCCCGACATTTATCCGGACATGCAGGAGAAAGGCTCTCATTAGGTTTTGCTGAAAGATAATTGCATATTGTTGCCCCATCTTCACTATTCAATAAGCATTCAATTCCCTGCTCATTGTTTATCTGCTAGTTTATTCCCACCAGACATTATTTCACAGGGTAAACTGGAAATGAGGCCCATGCTGTGGATTCTGCAATAAGAGATTGACAGTCTACAAGATGACAATTCTATATGATGAGCATTTATCACTGTATAATGACATACAAGATTCTTATATTTATATGTAATTATGTGTAAGGTTATTATATAAAATATTGTGTTGTTTTTCATTACATATGTATGTGTAAGATTATTATAACTTTCAGGGCATGAGAGACACAGTCCTTCTGTAAGCCCTGCACTTTCCTGATAACTTTCTGCTTGACTTTCATCGCCTATTGTCTCCTTCAAGCAGTAAGTAACAATTGAACACTGTCTCACTGTAACAGGCAGTAACTTGGAGGGAAGCGAGCACTTTGGGAGCTGAGCAGTTTAGGAGTGTTTCTCACGGTGCTTCTCACAGTAACTCTGGTTGAATGCTTCCAGAGATCCTTTTTTTTTTCCATGTAGAGAAACTGAATCACGAAGGGGAAAGGTAATTTGTCCAACAGGGAGCTCACAGCAGAGCCAAGGTTTGAACTCTGGTGGTTTGGGAGGGAGAGTCCTGGGCCCAGCTGCTCACTGCTGAAGAGCGGTGCTCGCCAAGGGCCCATGTTCCCATGTGGCTGCAAGCCTTCCCACGCTCCCACACACCATCTGGGGCACAGGGGGCTGCCACAGTTCCCCACACTCCCCCATGTGTGCCTGGGCCCCGTGGCCGTCCATCCCTGCTGCCCTGTATGAACCGCCCTGCTCTCTCAGGCTGCCCTCTCCACCTGTCCCCTTCCCCCTGTCTGTTCAAGGGCCTCATTCTAGGAAACCAGTTTCCTCCTCTACTGGGACATCCCCATTGGCCCAGATACATCATAATGCTTCTCATCCCAAACGTCCACCTTGAACCCTGTCTCTATGCGGCGACAGAACCATGTCTCATCTCCAGAGAGCTGGCTCCACAGTCCCCTCTATGTGCCCATCACTCCTCGCAGCCCCATTCCCATCAAGCTTTCATC
Source organism: Smutsia gigantea (assembly GCA_032199065.1). Taxonomy (NCBI): domain Eukaryota; kingdom Metazoa; phylum Chordata; class Mammalia; order Pholidota; family Manidae; genus Smutsia; species Smutsia gigantea. Next base: position 81,677 of record JAVSCE010016234.1, on the reverse strand, counting down.
TACGCTGTCCTACTGAAAGGCCACTGACAGCCTCCTGTTGACAAATCCAACAGTTGAGCTTCAGCTCGTGGAAGACAGTGGATCATCCCCTCCTTCTCAGTAGAGTCAAGGTGCGACCCTAACTAGCTTCCCCTGCCCTCCATGACAGTGCTGTCCTCCGAGTCCTCTTCCTCTGTGGCCACACTGCAGTAGCCAGTCCCCAGGATGGCCCCAGGACTCTTCACTCCCTGGCGTTCATCCCTGTGGCCCCAGTTGGATGATGTGCCCACCTAGAAACAGCCACTGAGATCAAAGGAGATGCTGCTCCCACTGTCCACACCCGGGTGCTTTGCTCATTCCTGGAGTCAGCAGGTGGGGATCAGCCCCGCCTGAAACATAGACGAGAGCAAGGGAAGGGTCACCTCAGAAGACGTGTCGTGCACGCTTGGCAGGCAGACAGCACGGGGGTGGACATGTCTAAGCTGTTACAAGTAAAGGAAGAACGCACGTGTGCTCACGCAGTGAAGCACACTTATCAGCTTCATCCAGACCCACATTCATGTTTTCTTTCTTCACTCACATATGTCTGGTAGAGTCACAACTATTTCTGCCCACTCCTCCCTATTCAGCGTTCAGCAAGCAGGAGCTATTCATAGTTTATATTTATCGGGGTCGCCTAAACGAGAGGCACGGGTTTGTGCTCTGCATAGCTTTTCTTACTTTCTCCTCTCCACAGTCCTCTGAGGTCATGCTTCTTAAAAACCATCACCTCGGCTTCACAGATGAAGAAACTGAGGGGCAGAGAAGTTCAGTAACTTGCTTACAGACACAGAGTAAGCAATTTTGGAGCCAGAATTGGAGTTGAGGCAGTACAAGTCGAGATCCGTCCTTTACCTCCTTGTGTTATGCTTTGTCTCTGCAATTCAATTTGTTTTGAATAGAACTCTTATCCAACATGGCAGCAGTAGGCAGAAGTGCCCCTTAATAGGTCGTTCCCTCAAGGAGCAGCAGGTCGTACATTAAGGTCCATTTCGGTGTGTGTGAAGGTGCATCACTCTGATGGTGGTCCCTCTGCGTGGCCCTAAAGGACCCCACTGGCTGGAGGGAAAGAAGCCCCGTTACTCCTCTCAAGCCCTCCCCCCAGAATGAGGGTTTTCAGTCAACACATGGCCACTCTATAGAATGGCAGGGGCACAGCTGGTCTGACAGGAACAGCTCGAACTCGTTCAGGCAAAGGGGGGATTTCTTGGCCCTAGGAGCCAAGTCCCAGGGTGAGTGGGGTGACTGCCCTCAGGGTGATGGGATGCAGCCAGCAGCTGTCCCCCCGCCACCTGCATCTGCATGTTGGCAGGGAGCGGCCACACCAGCTCCCCCAGGAGGGCAGACGGTGCTCTTCCCAGGTTGTCTATTGCAGGGAGGCATCTTGTTCACTTGTCCCTAGAAGGTGGGTTCCTGACTGGCCTGGTTTAGGCCACATGCTCACCCCATGGCCAGGACACACAGACACTACAATAGGCCACCTTTGGTGGGAGTATGAGTGGAGGGAAAGCAGTCCCAAGATAAGGGGCAGGGTAAGTATCGCCCCCAGAGAAGCAAGGACAAAGGCTACACAGACCAGACCATTAACATCCACCTGGGCACCAAATCTTGTCCATGGGGTCTCAGGACCTCCTTCCTAGAGGAAGTAACTTCTGTGATGAGGCCTCAAAGCTGGGCAGGAACTTGTTGAAAAGTGATGAATGTGAGGAAGATGACAGAGTAAGGGACCCAGAGAAGCTTGTTCTGACTAGGGTGTAGAGGTGGTAGTGGCAGGGCAGGTCAAGTATGGCTGTGGAGGCGGCTACAGGACCCTCCCAGGCCTGAACTTGATCCTGAAGGTACTGCTTTGATGCATGTGTCAGCGTAAGGTTTTGCTCACCCAGCATTCACCCTTTTCCATTGGGAGAGCCCCGTCTCAGTGTGTGGGGTTCATGTGTGGCTGGTCCCCCTCCTTGACTCCTGTTGAGACCTAGTGAACAAGTCGGCATCCGTGCCTGCGCATGGTCTCTGTCTCCTTTGAGGGCTTCTCTTTGGCCCTGCAGCCCTGCACGTGAGCTTCTTCACCATCGGAGGATTTGCTCATGATTTACGATTGATGCAGCCAGCCCCTTCCCCAAAACTTGCTTCCCCCGAGGAGATAAGGAGCTATGTATAGAATGACGACTGGATTGTCAAGGACTTACAGGAACATCACGGCCAGACCCCCATCGACGAAGTGACTGGAGTCAACTGCCCAAGGACAAGGAGTCTCACCACCCTCCTCAGACCCTTGCTGGCATCTGGATGTCTGAGTCTGTTGTCACCTCCTGACCTCAACTCCTGTTCCCCCCTCCCTAATATAAAAGAAGCATGAAACCAGCCCTGGGTTGAGATGGTTCTTTAGGACATGAGTCCTCCATCTTCTTGGTCTGCTGCCTTTCCAAATAAAGTCGCTTTCTTTGCCCCAACACCTTGTCTCTCCACTTATAGGCACGTTGTGCAGTAAGTGGCTCATTCTTGGACTCAGTAACACTGTGACCTCTACCTGGTCAATAGAAGCCACTGTGTTTGGCTCCAGGATGGACATGTGACTCAATCTTGGCCAATAGGGGAGAGCCCTAGGAGTTTTGCTGGAAGTGTTGGGATTATCCTTGCCAGGACATTCAGAGCCTGGAGAGGGGAGAATGTCCTCTGCTGGACGTTCTTGAGGACCTGGGCCCACCTACGCCAAACTACTCCTGGGCTTTTCAGTTATCGAAATCACTCAACAGTTGTTATTTTTATTTGTTTTTGCTTTAGCAATTAGTAGCTCTGTCTCTTATCACTGAAGAAGTTTTCTAAGCAGGTGAGCGACAGAGTTACATTTGTGTTTTGGCAGGATATCCTTCTTGAGATTGGAAAATGATACCAAGAGAGAAAGCATGGAGACAAGCAAGCAGCTGGGGGACTAGAGTCCCCATCAGTGTGAGAGATGGGAATGGATGCATAAGAATAGAAACCACGGGTGAGATGGCAGACACACATATGGGGTAGACCCCACAAGACATGGCAATTCCTTGGACATGGGGAATGGAGAGGAGGGAAGGGTCAGGCATGACTTTAATGTTTTGAAACCAAGTGGTGGCAATGGCTTAGGATAGGGGTTTTTATGTCACATACATTTTGTATGTGATGAAAAAATAAACTCAGATTGGCTTAAAATATGTGGGAATATACTAGCTCAACATCTGTAAACATCAAAGAGCTTCAGGTACAGTTGGATCCAGCATTTCAAATGATGGCATCAAGATGTGATCTTTATGTCTCTGTCTGTGGGACCTGCTTTCCCACCACCTGCCCGTATTCTGTCTTGGCTTCCCGCTCCAAAGATAGCTATCAACAGGCTCAGGCATGGGTGCTACCAGCATGGCAAACCCAGCGAAACAGAGTGCCTTGGTGCCAGTTGGCCGGACCTGGAACTCGCGTCCATTTCAGATCAGGAAGTGATGTCATCTCCACTCAAACTGCAAGGGCTGAGAGTGGGGGTGACCGTGCTCCCCAACGAAAAATGAAAGCATTTTGACCAGAATAAAAGAGAAGGTTTGCTGGGTGGGCAAACCAACACTCACTGCAATGAGTATGAGATAACTTCCTGAGTGATGTGGTGGGTGGGTTTCTTTGGGGATCTGCAGGAAGTGTGTGGGATGGGAGTGGGGGAATCTTCAGGAAGCTCAGTGGCACTCTCGCTCTGGGGCTGAGGGCAGGGCCTGGAGACCTGCATTTAGCTGCCATCTCCGCTGGCACAGTTGGGGAAAGCCTCTTTGAGGAGATGCAATTTGATGTGAGCCCCATGACATGAGAAGAAGCCAGCATGATGGGAAGGGAGGGTGGCTTGGAGGTGGGAATTGTCTTGGTGTGATAAAAGAACAAAGTGAAGACCAGTGAGCAGTGCAGAACTGGGAGAAAGGATCGTGCTGGGCACGGGAAGCCACGACAAAGTGTCGAGCAGAATCAGTAGGGTGTGGTGCCGCACAGCTCTGTGGGTACCAGAAGGAGGGTGGACCAAGCAGGAGTCTGCTCATGGGAAGAGATGGAGAAGAGAGAAGCAGAGAATTCTCTGTCACCTTCCCACTCCGTCAAGGCAGCTTCTGTAAGTCAAATGTTCAACTCAACCAAAACTGCTATCATCACCCTCAGTTTATTGACAAGAAGCTGTGTGCGCAGAGGCATTAAACCAGCTTCCCAAAGCCACAAAACTAGGGAGTGTCTGAGCCAGGACATATGTGAAAAGGAAGACTCCCTTCCGGATACTGGACCCCAGAAGCCCCAGGCAGGTGATGAATCTCCTGGATTCTATGCAGCCTATTGCAAAGTTGGGTCCCTCTAAGCCCACATTGCCGAGAAGGAAACCAAAGACCCAGGTGGCCTGCTCACCTGGCCAGAGTTACCTGGACCCAGAATACCCCTCAGCTCCAGCTCCTAAGAAAAGGGGTTAAACCTTTCAGCCCCTTCATCCTTGGGACCTCAGCTTACATCCCACCCTGGAATTTTCCTCTGAGCTACAAAGCCAGGCCAGCTGCCAAGTCATATGTACATTGCCGGGTAGCCAGGCAACATGGTGCTTTTTCTGGGAAGGCTCACAATGTGGTTGCTGTTCTGTAGAAGTCAGGTTCCAGATGGAAGAAAGACTTTAATCTGAGTCTCACGGCTGTTTGGCACATCTCACTCCTAACGTCCTGTGGCGGCCAGCTCTCACCAATGCTTCAGTGTGGCCATTTTGTCACATTCTGTTTCTGATGTTTAAACTTCAGTCTTTTACCTGCTGGCATGCATGCCATGGGCAACTGGAGAGAAGGCTGGAGGGAAGTTTGGACACAATAGGGGCGCGCCCTGAGTGGTAAGATGGAGGAGACATGGGCGCAAAACGATGGAGGGGCAAATGAGGAAAGACAGAGAAAGGCCAGAGACATTAGGAGAAGCTCAAATTCTTGGGTAGTTAGGGAATGCAAATCCAAGTACCACTGTGCCTGGGTGAACTTAATCAAAATTAAAATATCGATAAAGGCCAGAGCTGGTGAGAGTGGACAGGAGCATGGCATCTGGAGGGCGATTTTATGGGACTTGTCAACATTCTGACACAGAAAACACAGTTCCAGTCATTAATCCTACAGAAGTGTCTGCAGAAGCCACATTTTAGTTGGGAGCTGCCACGTATTGAAGTTACTCTGTCCACCCGTCAGTGTCGGTGGGGTACAAATAGTGCGTCCACACAGTGGAGTGGTAAGTGCTGTCCAGAAGTTTGATGCAGAGCTCTACCTGGCATGGAAAGTTGCCTGGGACATCCTAGGGTCAAAAGACAAAAAAGTCAGATTGGTGAGCAATGTGTAGCATCTGAACTTGATCCTACTTGAAGGTTCTTGGAAGGAAAAAAAATAGTAATAGTGGTTAGCGCTGTGGGGTCAAGAGCGGTCGAGGGCAGATGGCTCAAAAACCAAAAAGGCCAAATTGCACCACAAGCTGTGGAACATGGCCCCCATAAAAGACAAGCTGTGTGCACACAGGTCCATGCGTGTCCACACACAGCCTTCTTTTGTACAAGATTTCGAGAAGGAAAAATAAAACATTAATAGCAATTGGCTATTGGAGGGATTTTCACTTTACTTTCTGCATTTCTGTATAGTTTTAAGTTACTCAAAGATTGCATACTATTTTTTAAAAATTTATTTTGGTATAATTAATCTACAATTACATGTGCAATATTATGGTTATTAAGCTACCCCCTTCATCAGGTCCCCTCCACCTACCCCATTACAGTCACTGTCCATCAGCGTAGTGAGATGCTATAGAATCACTACTTGTCTTCTCTGAGTTGTACAGCCTGCCCCCACGCCCCCCCAACATAACATTTGCTAATCGTAATGCCCCTTTTTCCCCCTTGTCCGTCCCTTCCCACCCATCCTCCTCAGTTCCTTTCCCTTTGGTAACTAATAGTCCGTTCTTGGGTTCTGTGAGTCTGCTGCTGCTTTGTTCCTTCAGTTTTTTTCTTTGTTCTTATACTCCACATATGAGTGAAATCATCTGATACTTGTCCTCCTCGGCCTGGCTTATTTCACTGAGCATAACACCCTCTAGCTCCATCCATGTTGTTGCAAATGGAAGGATTTGTTTTCTTCTTATGGCTGAATAATATTCCATTGTGTATATGTACCACCTCTTCTTTATCCATTCATCTACTGATGGACACTTAGGTTGCTTCCATTTCTTGGCTATTGTAAATAGTGCTGCAATAAACATAGGGGTGCATCTGTCTTTTCAAACTGGGCTGCTGCATTCTTAGGGTAAATTCCTAGGAGTGGAATTCCTGGGTCAAATGGTATTTCTATTTTGAGTTTTTTGAGGAACCTCCATACTGCTTTCCACAATGGTTGAACTAATTTGCATTCCCACCAGCAGTGTAGGAGGGTTCCCTTTTCTCCATATCCTCGCCAACATTTGTTGTTGTTTGTGTTTTGGATGTTGGCCATCCTCACTGCTGTGAGGTGATATCTCATTGTGGTTTTAATCTGCATTTCTCTGATGATTAGCGATGTGGAGCATCTTTTCATGTGCCTGTTGGCCATCTGAATTTCTTCTTTTGAGAAGTGTCTATTCATGTCCTCTGCCCATTTCTTAATTGGATTATTTGCTTTTTGTTTGTTGAGGTGTGTGAGTTCTTTATATGTTTTGGATGTCAACCCTTTATCGGATATGTCATTTATGAATATATTCTCCCATACTGTAGGATGTCTTTTTGTTCTACTGATGGTATCCTTTGCTGTACAGAAGCTTTTCAGCTTGATATAGTCCCACTTGTTCATTTTTACTTTTGTTTCCCTTGCCCAGGGAAATATGTTCATGAAGAAGTCGCTCATGTTTATGTCTAAGAGATTTTTGCCTGTGTTTTTTTCTAAGAGTTTTATGGTTTCATGACTTACATTCAGGTCTTTGATCCACCTTGAGTTTACTTTTGTGTAAGGGGTTAGACAGTAGTCCAGTTTCATTCTCTTATATGTAGCTGTCCAGTTTTGCCAACACCAGCTGCTGAAGAGGCTCCCCATTGTATATCTAAGGCTCCTTTATCATATATTAATTGACTATATATGTTTGGGTTAATGTTTGGATTTTCTATTCTGTTCCACTGGTCTGTGGGTCTGTTTTTGTGCCAATACCAAATTGTCTTGATTACTGTGGCTTTGTAGTAGAGCTTGAAGTCAGGGAGCGTAATTCCCCATTTTATTCCTCCTTCTCGGGATTGCTTTGGCTATTCAGGGTCTTTTGTGGTTCCATATGAATTTTAGAATTATTTGTTCCAGTTCACTGAAGAAAGCTGTTGGTATTTTGATAGGGATTGTGTTGAATCTGTAGATTGCTTTAGGTATGCATACTATTTTTTTTAATTTAAAAAATCTTTAGAACACCTTGAGGAAAGTGTCATAATCATGCACACACCCTAAATAAGTGTTTTCAGCAATTTTCTATATCAATCTCTCTCCACACACACACCCCTATGTCATATATATATAAATATATATATATGTTTACCTATATGAAAGGTTTATAAACACATACATGTGTAATGTTTGGTAGGTAGATATAAATATATAAAAAGTATTCCATTGTATGTACCTGCCACCATTTGTTTCCCAGTGACCCAGTTGGTGGGCGCAGTTTGAGCTGTCATGAATCAAGCTGCTCTGAGCACTTGTGTCCAAGTCTGCATGGGTACATGTTTGCCTTGCTCTCAAGTAAGTCTCTGGGAGTAGACTAACTCGCTGGCTCCAGTAGTGTATGCATGTTTGTTTATAGTCCACAGAACCTTGGCTTAGTTTTGGTGACAGCGTACCCAGTGATTTTTTTAATATAAGGATGCAAATAGTGTGTGCATTTATTCTGTACCTGAAATTCAAATTTAAACTGGTTGTCTGTATTTTTATTTGCTAAATCTGGCAATTCTTTCCCTCTCTACCTTCTTTGAGGTCTCTGCGCAAACGTCAAATCCCCAGAGGGTCATTGGCCGACACCATCCCCACCCTGCACTTAAACAGCTACCCTTACCCTATTCCCCAGCTTCACCTGCCTCAGGCCACTTCTCACAACCTGACCCTGTGCACTAGTTTGTTCAATTTCTCTTTCCCTCGACTACAACACTGGCAGCCCAAGGTTAGGGATTTTGACTTCTTGTTCACCGTTTTATCCCCAGTACTTAGAACAGTGCCTGGCACATAGTAGACATTCAAATTGTATTTCAATACATCTAAACCCCACTTCCTCTTGCTATACCAGAGTTCATGGCCCCTGCTGGTGGTTTTAAACTCAGAACAAATGAAGTCTGCCAGGATCATGCACACACATGTATCCATCCAAGCAGTGCATCCAAGGAAATGATTAACTGTTAAGCCCCCCTGGATCTATGCTTTACTTGGTCAGCACATTCTCTTCACAGCAAAGAGGCTCAAAGCCCAGTGGTGTTAGATAATCCCCACCACACCCCATGTAAAACTAGTCCTCTAATCATGTCAGTTTACAGATTAAGGATTTGAAGAAGGGAGCCGTTAAGGACAGATCAAGGTTGGATGTGAAGTTAGGTTTGTTTACAGAGTAGATGGTAACCAGAACCCAAAATAGAGATCAAGGGAAGTCCACCTGTGGAGGAGGGATGGAGGTGGTGACCTGACCTGAATGTAAGAGATCTGAGACCCGTCAGTACTGTGAGGTGGGTGAGATCTGGGCTGGGGTCAGCAGAACTGGTGGTGGCTGGGCCGTGCCTTAGCTAAGCTAACCTGCAAGAAAGTTAAGTGAGAAAGGGGGATGAGGACCCGCCACATCCTTTGTGGAATGCCTGGGTTCTGTTGGAAGAAATATCAGTTCAGGCTGATCTCAGCTGGACACAGGAGAAAAACCCACCCTGACATCCTAAATGAGTAAGGGCTTTATTCTTCTTTAATAACTGGAGATGAGCTGTGATGACTCCATGACTTCATCAAAGACCCAGGATCCTTTTCTCTTTCTTCCTCACCTTTCATAGTATAAAGTTTCCTCTTGATCACAAAAATGGCTGCTGCACTGCCAGGCATCATGCGCCTGTTCCAGGCAGAAAGAAGTTGGGAAGTCAAGATGCCCTCTCCTCATAAAGCTTTGCTTTTTTTTTTTTTATCAAGAATGGATGCCAAGATGACTTCTGTCCTTGTCTCCTTGGTCAGAACTAGCTCACCTGCCTCATTCATGCAGCTGCATGGGGTTTCTGGGGAGGTGTGTGTTTTTAACTGAGCACATTGCTGTGCTGAACAAAGTGAGAGTGTGTTACTATATTTTTAAAGAGTAGAATGAATACTGAGTAAGCAACCAGAGTGCCTGGTATGGCCAGTGATCAAGTGGGGAGGGAATTTAGAAGAAAATGGGGTATGAACAAGGTCACAGAAGCCAGGAGGGTCTGTAGAAAGAGAGCTGAAGACATTTTCACCTTTGGAGTCAAGTTCTGGAGACTGGAGAAGGGAATTAAAATCCCTCTCTTTTTTATCAATGGTGGGCCAGACATCCTGCCAAGCCTTTTCTCTCACTGGGTTTCTTGAACCCTCCCTGCCATCCATTGATCAGACACTACCATCCCATTTACAGAGGGCAGAACAAAGTCCTGCAGGAGTTAACTAGCTCTTGTCTCTGTTGCAATGGTTTAAAAACTTTCGTTTATTTGTTTAAATACAAGTCCACACACTTGATGCAAAGATCCAAGAAGTGGAAAGGAATACACATTAAATAGTGAATCTTTCCCTCCCTGCATTTCACCTCATTAGTTCTGCTCCCCGACCACCGGGACCAACTGCAACCCCTCTTAGTGATTCATGATTCACAGTTTCCATATTCGCAGGTTTGCCTGCTCCCTAAAATCTGTTTTAACCCCAGATCGATACTCAGTTTTCACAGTCACCCCTGTGGGTGTAGCGGCGAAAATTTTAAGTAACTCCACATGAGCATTTCCAGCGGAGGCTGAATGAGATGACCTTCTGTCTCCTCGCATAGCTCTAATGCTATAAACAAGTGTCCTTCCTGCAGCCTGTCCGTGGGAGTCACAGGCTCCCCGGCCTCAAGGGAGAGTGGCTGACTCCTGCACTTTCAGCAACACTGTATGTGTGATCAGCTTTTTTCCTTCGCTTGCCTGCTGAGTGGGAAATGGGATGTTGAGGTTTTATTCTGGGTTTCTCTTACCATGGCTGAGTCTGACCATCTTTTCGCACATCCAAGAGCCATTTGTGTTTCTTTTCTGTGGGCAGTTGGGGTTGAAATTCTCTTGAGTGGCTGGTTGGTTCATATCCATACGGCCATTTGAATTTAGACTCTAGGAACAGAGGATGATGGCTGGCTCTGTGTGGTACCTGGCTTCTAGAACAGGGCCTGGCCCAGAGCGGGGTGGTGACATGCACAAGCCTCACAGCTGGTAAACTGCAGTGCTGGAAATCGGACCAGATGTGTTTGACCCCCAGACGTCTGCCTTTGGTATTGTGAACACACCGCCAGGCACCCGGTGGTTTGTATCCAAGTCCTCTCTTACCTCTTGCTGTCTTTGCATGGCTAGTTTCCCCATCTCATCAATGACAAGACCACAGCTCTGAGAAGAAAAGGCAGCAGCCTCAGTATCACACAGCTCTTGAGGAAAACAGATTCGAACTGAGGATGGGCAGGTTGGAAAGTTGGTGCGAATCAAGACAGAGCCATTTGATTTTTAACACATGGCCTAGCTTCCAGAGGCAAATTCAGCTCATGAACCTACCTTGGGATTTTCTTCTAAGCCAAAAAGCCAGGTTTGATTCCAAAAAATATATACATTGCAGTGTAATTAACAAGGGAACAGTGTTCTTGGAGCCAGAGCGCCAAATGGTCAATGTCTGGGGCTCATCCACCTCCTGACGGTAAACAGATTTAAATACCCCATCTGTTTTGCAATTATGAACCTGTACCTGCTTTTAGTCAGAGTCTCTCTAATTTCAGGTCTGACAACTTTGTTTTCCTTTTCTGTTCTTTTTTTTCAAATGACATATGCCAGTATTTGCTTTTATTTTTTCATGTGCCAGGTCTGACTATTCTGAGTTAATTTATATACCTTCGTTTGTTTTGTCCTTCACCTGGTGGAGGGTCACCCTTTTTTTTTTTTTAGATAGATAGACGTGGACAAGAAAACGGATATGCAAGCGATGAGTACAATGTGATCATGTTTTCTTAAAAATCTGTTAGCTTGGAATCATTCCATTTATGTTTCTGTTTTGGGACATCAGAAAATCCCTTTGGGCAACTTCTCACAGGAGGGCCGTTGATTATGGTATCTGTTGCTGGACTTTAGCTTTTATCACCACTGTTTGACACTTCAGGGCAGAAAGTGGGGGCCCTTGGCAGCCTGCTCTTGTTCCTCCTGTGGACACCTGAACGTGGGCTGACAGATTCCCAGTGAGGATGGAATAAATTCGCTAGGTCTTGGGATACCATGCTAAGTGGCTTTATAAAAGTTGAAAAGTTGATTTTTTAAAATTTCTCTTTTATTTGTATTTTTAATTATAAAAAGTATTAGGTGCTTTTTGTATGAAGAAAACTGATCTCCTTTAATGCTCCAAGTTGATGGGAAAAGCCTGGGTATGTGTTCTAAATCTTTCTGCTTCTATTGCTGCCTCAGGCTTGATGGTATTTTTTTAATTACTTACCTAGACCTGCTCCTACTCCTCTCTTGCCTTACCTCTCCGTTTTTAAGTCCGCACACCCCTCGCTGACCCTCCCCAGGTGCAGTCAGGGTCCACGTGGTTTCATCAGCCTCTGTCACTCCACAGGGTCCCTGAGGACTTGGTATAAAAATGCCCACTTATAAGTTATTAGCATCCTAATAGGGCTGCTGTAACAAATTGCCACAAATTTGATCACTTAAAACAAGAAATTGTTCTCTCACAGTTGTGGGGCCAGAAGTCCAGCGACATGGTGTTGGGGGCAGGGCTGGCTCCTTCTAGAAGCTCTGTGCAGCTCTGGTGTTGCTACCAACCCTCAGCTTATGGCTGCATCCCTCGGGACCTCTATCTCGGTCGTCACAGGCGTTTGTCTCTGTGTGTCCCTTCCTTTTCTTATGAGGTCACATGGTTGGATTTAAGAACTCATAACTAATTGCATCTGTGGAGACCTTATTTCCAAATAAGGTACTATTCTGAGGTTCCACTGGGCGAGAATTTCAGGCGGCACTATTCACCCCAGGGCGGTGAGTGATCGGCGTGCTGTAATACTAAGCATCAGGACCCAGAGGAGATGCCCAGAGGGCAGGTGCGGGCAGGCAAGGGTGAACTCCACAGCCCCAAGAGGCTGAAGAGGAGAGGAGAGGGTGAAGCAGCCTGAGCAGAGGTGGAGGAACTCCTCAGAGAGTGGGGCGTGCAAACCAGGGGAAGAAAGGGCTCCCGGGAGGAGGTGTTCCAGGCTCTCACGTGCAACTGAGAGACTGGCTTCCGTGGAGCCTGAGGACAGCGCTGGTCTTGGCAGAATGGAGGGCCCCGGTGAACTCGACAGGTATGTGTGCGTGTGGGCTGCAGACAGAAACTCAAATCCAGCGGGTTCGGGAGAGAATGCACGACAGGAACAGTGGGCAGGTGTGGAAAGGGCTTTGGATGTGTTTTGCCAACAGGGCAGAGATGGAGCAGTAGTGGAGGGACAGGGGGTCTGAAAGCACCCCGTTTGTCTGCGTGCCGGTGGGCCCTGGTGGAGGCCAGTACAGAGCAGGATGCAGGGCGGCTGATGCAGGAAGGGGTGTCGGCCCAGGGACAGCATGACTGCAGGCAATGGACAGCATGACTGCAGGCAATGGCTTGCACACCGGATTTGCCAATTTACCGAATTATGGATTGCTTGTAAACTGACTTATATTAAATATTTATAAATGTGACACGAAGTCGTCCTAGGAGGAATGGTATTAACAGACTTCAAGGGTAGTTTTCTCTCTTTGCTGTCACGCTTTCATTTCAGTTGAAACTGATCGGATTTTGTTGTGGTTTGGTTTCACCTGGGCAAGTTTCTCCCCGCTGGATGGGTTGATCTGCAAATGAGCTTGGTCACACGTGCAGTTTGGGCATAGTTCTCATTTGGAGCATGGAGCATCTCTCAGATGTTTAAACCGGGTTGAAAACGTTCACTCCTGGGGGGGCTGGCTAACACATCTGTGTGTTAAGAGAATTTCAAAAAGCAAAAGGGCTGCCACGGAAACGGGTTGGAGGATAGAAAACTGTTCTGTCGTCTGTGACACCCCTGACATTCCAGACCCACAGGATCCTCTTTGTCAAATCCCCCAGAAGCTCGCCCTTTAAAAAGCCTCAGAACACACTAACCTTCAGTTTGGCCACGGAAACAGCTGCAGCCAACGTGAATCCGAACTAAAGCTAAACCACCCTACAACACAACGCAAACCTTGGGGCACCATTCGTACACCACAGGTGTCTCCAGAAGCTGTCTGCCAGGTGGAGCTGCTGACACTGTCAGGGTGAAGAGACATCTTAGCTTCTGCTGTTGTTAAGCAGAGGAAGCTGGTCCATTTGGCCATGTAGGGAATTAACCATGTGGCAAAGATGGTCATTTGGAGAACTGATTTTCAGGGACTTAAGAGCTGGTCGTGTCTGAAAATTACATGTCCCTTGTCTTGCCAGTGGGTTTCAGCCCTGCACAAGTTCACTCCTGATTCCATGAGACGGAGAAATGACAATGGAATGTTCTTGGGGTGAAAGGGTTGTGGGGAAGTTGGGGTTCCTATGGCCAGGATCCTCACTGAACTTAAACCACCTGAGGATGTAACTGGCCTGTTGCTAGGCCACTGCTTCCCCACCCATAGGCAAAAAGCTATTACTGTGCTATATAGAGAGCTCGGCCCAGTGCTCTGGGCGGAGGTAGAGATGCTGGTGATCAACCTCCTGCCTGGAGAACAAGCGGGGTAATAAACCCTTTCACCCCAAAGAAACGTTCTCCTGTCATTTCTTTGGTCACACTGAATCCATAGCGGACTTGCCGGGGGCTGAAACCCATTGGCAAGACAGGGTTTTACCCAACTTTACTCCCACAGTGTCAGGCCAAGCACTAGATTCCTATCCACCTCAAAGTGAGTCTGCATGCCGCAGGCCGGTCTCTGCCTCCGGGCCCCTCTGCCCCCGCCGCCTCTCAGTCTCTGTCCTCGGCACTGCCACTCTGCAGCCAAGCAGCCCAGAGCCCTGGGTATGGAGTCGGTAATAACTCATTGCCCTCAGGGGTGCAGTGAGCAGGCCACCAGGGTCGGGTGAGAATCCTGGCTGTGGGAACTTTCATTTTCTCCACACCCCCTAACCAGGTGTTGGGTTTTTACTTCTCTTTGAAATGTTCAGTTGCACCTTCGTATACATTCTTCTCCGCATATGACATATTTCAGGGTAAGATAAGGAAAGAAATTCCCATGGCTTGTAAGGAATGGAGGCCAGATTTGAAATCAAGTTGTTTGGAAACAAGCTGATGGGTTTCAAAGCAGGGTAGTCAGATTAAGAAAAAAAAAAGCGGGATGGGGGGTTGTCAATGCCAGAGGCTGTGTTGGCACCTCTCTCATCCCGGACTCTTGCCCCAGGCTACAGGCAGGCTTCCAGCCGAAGCCGGACAAGGAGCGCGAGCCGGAAGACTCCCCATGGCCTGTCTAGCCTTGGCTGTGCGGTGATGGGACGCGGACACGCCAGCCCGCGCGCCCCATCCCTGCAGCCTTTTTCTTCCAGTTCTCTCCTTGTCATTTTCATGTTCTGACAACCTTATCTTTTCTTCCTTTATTTGTTTTTATTGACTCATGACCGGCCTCCGCAGCTCTCACAGTGGCGTCTGCGCCCGCGCGCGTCCCAAGAAGAGAGAGCATGGCCTGTTTCCTCTGGTGCTGGTCACCAAGGTGTAGGGCTTCCTACACAGAATTTGATTTTATTCTTTAATCGGGAAACTTTTCACCTCCTTTCCCAGTTTTCCAGATGGATGGACAGAGGAAAGACCAAACACACAGGAGTTGGTAAAATTTGATTTTTTTATTCTTCAAATCTGATAAATGGAAAACCCTCTGAAAACTCCAGTCGTGTTTCCCTCTTGAGGACGTCTCACAGTATATGTTCCTCTGAGTTTTTAGCGTTCATGACCGTTCACATATTGTGGGACCTTGGTGTTAGGAATACAGGTGGAATTTTCGAGAAGCCCATGTGTGCACCGTGTGGCCTAGCAAAGTGCACAGACTCCAAACGGAGCTGCGGAGGAAACGCCAGAGGCGATTAGCTCAGTCGTATTTATTCAAGGCCAGTAGGGTCTGTGTGTAAGTGCATTTATTCTAAATTGTTCTGGTTTTGTTTTTAATTCGGAATAAATATGTTGTAACATAACAACCGAATGGTCTCTAAAGACAGTGAAGTGTTCCTGCCCCTCCAGGGCTGCCCCTGATTAACAGCATGGAAAACATTCTCCGCTCCTTCCCCTTTCTGTAAAAGCACATGCCAGCCTCACCTACACCTGATTTTGCAAAGATTAGAATTAGTAAGAATTACTGTTTTGTAAATAATCACTATCAACACAGCACAGAAGTTTTCCATTTTAAGTGTTTCCTTGTGGTTTTTAACTTGCATCTTGACAACAGTTGCGTATACTGTGTATTAACATTTGCTGAACAGTATTTGCCAGCCAGGTACTAAGTGCCTGCAGGCTTTCTTTTATTTGTTCCTCCCAAGAAAACAGTGGTGGTAGATTCTGGCCTCAGGAAGTTGAGGTTCAGAGGCGTGAAACGACTTCCCTAGTCACATGGCTGAAATGTGGCAGAGGTGGCCCTGGACCCTGGTTTGCATACACAGACACAGAATTGAGCTCTGGGCAGGACTGTTTCGGTTTGTTTTGGGTTCTGTTTTGCTTAATCATACCTCATAAACATGTTTCCATTTTTTAATACTCTATTCATTTCTTCATTAAAAAAAAAACATTGATTTCAGGACTGCTATATACCAGGCATGGGGTCTAATTAATACAGTAGCTACCCGGCTATTTTGAGCTCAAGGCCATTTGGGAACCAGCAGATGCAGGAGAAGCACTACAGTCAGGGCTCTGGAGGCCCCTCTCCTCTGAGTACCTCCTGGCCATGGAGAAGGCACTGAGTTAAATCTACATAACGACCTTGTTCACCATGTTTTTCCTGGCCACCTTCCCACGACTCGCCTCCCCCGCCCCAAAGCCTGAAGCCCCTTCTGTTTGTTGGTATGTGAACCCAAGTTCTAACGGGCACCCTGGGTCACGCATCCGGCTTAGCTGCTCGTGTGTGTACGTGCAGGACACACAGTTCATAAACTTCTGTTGGGTTTTCTCTTGAGAACCTGGCTTTGGCCAGTCTTGTTTGCAGGGCGCCAGCTGGAGAACCTAGGAGGGCTGGAGAAGGGTTTTTTTCCTCCCCTACACCAAGAGGATAGAGTCCCCGGATTTGGGACCAATAGGGCATTCTCAGCGACCTGACACCAGCGTGGGGGGCAGCTCCTGCTAGACCTAATTACCTCATTTCCATCTTTACGGGTGTGAAGTACTTCCAAGGGAGGGCAGCTGCTCTTCATGGGACAACGATTCTGTGGCTTTTCGCATATTCAGATCTGTGCGTCCATCACCACAGTCCGTCTAGGAACATTGTCACACCCCCGAAGAGGAGCTCTGTGTCTTCAGCGGCCACCCTTAGCCGTTACACCTGCCCACCCTGAGCAGTTGCTGCTCTCTCTGCCTCTAGATTTCTCTCTTCTGGGCCCTTTGTGCAAATGCAGTCGCACACAATGTGGTCTTTTCTGACTGGCCCCTTTCACTGAGTCCGGTGTTTCTGAGCTTCGTCCGGGTTGTAGTGAGTTAGCAGAACTTACTTTTGGTGGCTGAATAGTATTCCCCTATGGCCTAGGCCACATTTGGTTTCTGTACTCATCTGCTGGCCGGTGTTTGGGTGGTTTGCACCTCTGGATCATTGGGAATAGAGCTGTCATGCCCATGCATGCACGTGCTTTTGTTTGAAGCCTGTTTTCAGTTCTTTTTGGGTCCTGACCTTTTAAAGAGAGAAATGAGGAGTGCACACACTCACCCCTTGCCTGTGAAAGCTGGGATCTGAAGATTAAGCGTGTTTGTTGTGTCAGGTAGCATCTGTGCGTGAGCCCACTGATCTGCGTTTGCTGAGCACCTACTTTGCTCTGGGCCGTGGACACAACAGTGAGCAAGACAGAGGAGGAGCCCAGCCCACGCAGGCCTCAGCAAAGAGGACGCTCTTGGCCCTGACACAGGGGGACCGCTGGTCCAGCTTCCCCTGGAGGCCCGCGGGTGGGGCAGGGTCGGGGTAGAGGCCTGGGGGCCACTGTCACCTTCCGGAGACCAGTTGGGCATCGGGGAGGAGCAGAAGCTAACAGACACCAGGAAGCAGAGGGAGGGCTCAGCAGGCCTTGGCGAGCGGGCCCCCTGACGCAATCCTCCCCCCTCTGCAGGAGGGCCTGAGGCACAAGGAGGTGGGCCTGGGGGAGAGAGGGGCTGCTGCCCCACCCACCCCCACCCCATGCCTTCCTCCCATCCCACGGGGCTGGGGTCCCTCAGGCTGCCAGTGGACACCCACCGCGCGGGGCCTGTGCAGGCCTGAGTGGGCCCTGTGGGTGCTGCGACCCCGTCTGTATGACGGGGCTGTGCCCTGGGAGCCCCCCAGCTCCAACTTCCTCTCTGCCTCGCTGCCCCCCGAGAGAGACCCCAGCCACAGGGACCCATCTGCACCCATGCACCCCAGCTGGCTCTCACAGCTCTCGGCTGTGTTCCTGGTCTGCCTTGACTTCCGGAGGCTTGTCCTCCAGGAGAGCTGAGCCACCGTGCCCACCCGCAGAGCCTGGGGCAGAGCCCGCTTCCCCGCAGCCCCCCCATTTCTCAGTCCAAAGGGAGAAAGCAGCTCGGTTTTGGTTCTGAGGTCTGGATTCTGGTGCATTTTTTTTCATTTTTCTCAGCATTCAACTTTCTTCTCTTCTCTCTGCCTCCTTCTCTCTCTGAATGCTGCCATGTACCTGCATTTCTATTTGGAGGGTTTTCTTCCTTTTTGACCCCTCGGCATTGTGTGCTCTCAGTGCCTGAACACAGATGCTGTGAATGTGCATCTTGTGGTATTTTGCTCAGCTGCCCACTAAGTCTCGCTCATGGTGGGCTTTCCCCTGCACCTGATTTTTCAGTGTGTGTGGAGACAGACTTATTCACATTTCCTTTTGTGTCCATGGCTTCTTTGTTGAGTCAGACAGCATGTTCCCCACCATTATAAAAATACCCACTATGTTGTCTTACGGGAAAGCTAGCGAAGGAGCTCCCCACCCATTCCAGATACCCCCTTCCATCCTCGGCTCAGGGTCCTCAAAGCAAGCCCTGGACCAAAAAGTGAGCACAGGAGAGGGTCGTGGGAGGCGATTATTCCTGAGAAAAAAACAAACGATCTGAAAACCGTTAGGATGTCAGCTGGGTCCCAGTTGCCAAATGCAACCCCAGGGCAGCTACCCACCATGGAAGTTCCCCTGGTTAATGGCTGTGAGTGTCTGGCTTGGGTCCGAGCTCTGTGCACATGGACATCCAACTCAGGAAGGGAACTGCTTCCCAGGAACAGCACAACGTGGCCAGGATCCTGGAGACATTCATATCTGAACCGTAAAAGTACTACCAGCCACCTGCTTATGGATGTATCCCTGGTCCGTGTTTGCAGCTATGTGCTCTCTGGTTTTCTGGGATGAAACTCTTGAGACCTGGTGAGATGGGCATTGTCCCCAGTGCCCACCGAGGCCCGTGTCCACAGACCTCCTTGTGTACGAAAGGTTTTGCATGTTGGTTCACAATGGTAGTCTACTCCTAGGTGTGTTTGTTGAACTGAAGTACATAAACACTGGATTGATGTCTCAGTGAGCACATTCTCATTCCTGTTCCTCTGTACCTAACTTTATGAGTCCCTAAATGCATGCATTCAGAGGAGCAATGTGCCTACTGTGGACAGTGCGCAGACCCGCTGCCGGCAGGTCCCGTTGCAGTGCAAGCAGCCCTCCTACCTCCAAGCCCCTCCTACGTGAAAGGCTGGAGTTCCATCTGCTTGTCATAAAGAACCAGCTATGCATCTAAAGGGCAGTAGAATCTGTGAGGTGTCCTAAGGGTGGGACTCGGCTGGATTTCAGTTTGATACGTCCACTCTCACGCTCGTGAGGAAAATTAATTGAAGACCAGAGATGGGGCATGGAGGACACCCGTAAAGAAATGGCTACAGGACACAGGAGAGAGATGACGGAGGTGTGGCTAAGAGGCGGCAGGCAGGGAGATGGAGAGTGATGTCCATAAACAAAGTTTTTCTGGGACATGCTGACTTGTTACTGCCATCTATGGCTGCTTTCACTCCAATGGCAGCATTGAGTGGTTGAGTCAGAGACTACATGGCCCACAAAACCTAAGATACCTACTGTGTCACTACAGAAAAGGTTGGCCCACCCCAGGCGTAGTCTCATGGCCCGAATGCGCAGATGAAGAAATCTGCCTCTGAGGCGGAGTCCACAAGACGAGGGGACCCGCCGCGTATGGGGCCTTGGGAAGGGGAAGTGGCACGTTTCTTCCAGGACAGGTGTAGGACAGTCTCAGGCGAGGTGAAGGAGATACAGTGTGGTTCTAGAATTCATCCCAACAGCTGCTGTTTTCCCTCTTAAAGACATGGCTTCCAGAACATTTTAAATTATATGCATGGTCTGAATCATCTTTCTGTTGGGCAGTACTGCTCTGAAGGGAATCATGACCCAACCTTCTGATCAGCTAGGTTTCTTATCAGTGATGTGACCAAGCTTGAAATGTGTTGAGTTTGAAATGTTTGTTTTATTTTAATAATATTATGGAGGTGAAATTCACATGCTGTAAGATGAACTATGTTAAAGAGAACAGGTTGGTGGCATGATGTGCGACCCTCACCTCTGTCTAGCTCCAGGTGTTTCCAACCCCCAAACAGAAACCCAGCCCACCAGGCAGTCACTCCCCACCCATCCCCTAGGCCCTGGCGTTGGACTGTGTGCCGAGCTTGGAAGGAGGTCTGAGTGGGGAGGGAAACTGGAGGCACCGGGAGGCAGACGTGAGGGTGGAGAGGGACCCGCTGGTGACTCAGGGCCATGTTAGGTCACCCCTATCTGCTGGGAAATAACGGGGAAGACTTACCTACCATGGTGGATGTATGATAGATAAAACATGGAACACGTGGGTGTGAATCGGCAGTACAGGTGAGTGGGTCTCAAGCCTGACTGGCATTGGACACACCTGGAGGGCTCATTAAGGTCTGGCTGAGCCAGGAAATGTGGATTTCCAAGTTCCCAGGGGACGTCACTGCTGCTGGCCCTGGGGACTACACCTTTCTGGTCGCTGCCTAGAGAAATGATGGTCATCCCTACTTCCCTCATTTATTCTCCCATTTATTCCTTCATCCTTCCCTTCCACCTTTACTCCCGGGGAATTAAATTCTCCAAGCCATGCTTTTCTCACGTCAGTAGGATTTTTAATGGCCTGGAGCTGCTCTGGAATTAGGAGGCAGGGCAGGGGGATGGTGGGCACCTATCCTCCTGCGTCCTCCCTGCCCCCCACCAGTTGGCTCAGGCGCTCTGCTTTGTTCTTCTGGTACCTGCAGTGTGGGCGGCAGGCTTATTCATTGCCATGGAAACTGCTGGCTGGCGTGGGAGGGATGCTTCAGAGACTGGAATTTTACAGGCTCTAGAAGGAAACATGTATGGGTTCAAAAGAATCCCGGCATGTAGTTGTCATGTCTGTATGCTTCCTGAAAGAGGGAACAAGTCCAATGACAGCAGGAGAACAGACTCCTCACTGAGGGGCAGAAATCTGGGGAGTGGGCCTGGGGTCCAGCACAGGTATGCCCATTAACTGCCCTTGCTAATTGAGTTATGACTGGTAGACGTTTAAACAATACCTAAAAGCTGTAAACAAGCAGAGATCATGTCCAACAATCACAAAGAAGAAAATATCACAGGACATGTATTGACCCTGAAGGTATTAAGTCGATCAGTGGCATGATTAGATGGCTTCCTTCCATTATGCAATAGGCATGCTCTTGACATGTATTCATGTTGAATCTTGGAGCTTTGATCCACTCATTTAAACGGCTGCCGAGCATGCTATTGTGAGAATACACTCTATTTCACAGTTGACCTTTGAACAACTCGGGGGTTCAGGACGCTGGCCCCCACCCTGCACAAAAATCCACATATAACTTTTGACTCCCCCCAAGCCCAACTGTGAACAGCCTACTATTGATTTTATGGTAGTAAGTGATAAAACAGGCTAGTATCTACATATATTTTTCGCTTCCATGACATATATAACTTTTTCTTCATTTCTTTGCTATTTCCAGACTATCTGGTTCATCTGCAAGTTCTTCAAACTGTCACAAATCTCCAAAACATTTCCAATATGTCTATTGAAAAAGAGAACCCATGTGTAAGTGGGCCCACGAAGCTCCCGCCGGTGCTGCTCAGGCTCCGGCGCGCACCCGTCTCCCGCAGGCGCCCATCTAGATCCACACCCACCCCGGGTGTTCGCTCTCGCAGAACAGCACTGGAAGTTGGAACACAAGTATTTCTCAGCTGAGTAACAGTTGCAGTGTCCATTCTGGTATTTGTGTCCTTGCTTACATGGAGAATTTCTCCAGGGTGTGTGTCCAGTGAGGGAACTCGTAGTTTTAGCTTCCCTGGATATTACCAAATTGTTCTCCCAATGGGGAGTTTGTTTTCTGTTTCTCCCCTTAAAAGGAGGCCCCATGAGGGCAAGACTTTTTCTATCTTTGGTGTCCGTCATGTCCCAGTAGTTTTTGGATGTCTGATAGTTGGTACATACTCAGTATGTTTTCTAGATAAATGATGAATGAATGAGTTATTTTGCCCAAAATTGGGATTGTGCCACATATGTGAGCTTTTATTCTTTTTCATATAATATACTCTCATAACATTAAATATTCTTCTCAAAAGTTTTGTTTTTATACAGTTTGCTGGAGACACCCTTGGGGATGCGTTCCCAGCTTGTTTTGATTTTCTCGCCGTCACAGACATCATGACCCCCATGTAAGTGGTTTTGTAAGGGTTCAGAAGGGCAGGCGTAGATTCCCAGAAGTGGAGTGATTGGACCAAAGGACACCTGCATTTTAAATTTCTATAATCCTTGCCAGACATTGGCCAGGAAGGGCGGGCTGTGCGCCAGCCCCTCCGCAGCCTGGTCGGCCAGGAGGGCAAGTGCTGCGTCATTCTGGTCTTGAAGTCTGGGCTTTGGAACACAAGGGAGTACTGAACATCTGACCAGGAGTCTATCCAGGGTGGGTGGGGTCTGAAGCTTCAACAATTTGGGGGAAAGAACACAAAGTGACAAATGTGAAAACTTGCTGCAAAAGTGAAAATTTATTTAGAATGAGTACAGAAATCATAACGAATCACTCAAAATACCACCACATTGCTCAAATCCCATAGTGTATCACAAAGTCATAACATGTTTTACTACAGGCTTAACACACCTCATATAGTACTTTTTCTCCTACATGTTTTTTTTTCCTGGGGGGTGGTGCTGCAAACTCATCCATTACTGCTTCTCATAAAAACGATTTTGTAACATAATTTTTGTGGGGGGGAATAGGAAGACAGGGTAGTCTTTGCTCTAGGATGGCTAAACAAAAAGACAATTACTGTATGATTCGGTTTCTGTGAAGCACCGGAGTCGTCAGGTTCACCGAGACAGGAAGTCGGGTGGTGGTCACAGGCACGGAGGTCGGAGTGCACAGTTGGCGGCATCTAGTGGGTGCAGAGGCTTCGTTTTGCACCATGAGAAAGTTCTGGACGTTGGTTGCACAACATGGACATACTCAACAACCGAACCGTACACTAAAACATGGTTCAGGCAGCAGATTTTATGCCATCTGTGTTTTACCACAATGAGAACATTTCTTAAAGATAAGATGACCCTGAAAAGAAGATGGTGTAACTGTTGCAACTCACGAAGACAGTGAACAAGCTCAGGCCCTGCAGAGGATGGAGAGAATGCTCCACAGACACGCATCCCTGCAGACTCATCAGTGTCTGGGAAGATAGTTGCCACTTTCTGCTTTCAGATCTCAGAACCGCTGAACAGTCAGGTGCCGACTGAGAACGGTGTTCACATTGGGTCATGGTCACTCAGAGTTTGATTTACTTTGTGGAATGACGTCTCCAATGGATAGTTTCTGACAGGCAGAGACATGGCCCCAAAAAATCCCAGGTTTTTCCAGGATAACAAACCCACAGCTCACCCTCTGCTCAAGGCCTTCCTCGTTCAGGGTCGACTTTGGAACTGGGCTTGTGCTTGGCATCTGGCTTAGAGCATTTGATTTTCCGCTTTGTGTTGTAAACATTGTCCCTGTCATTTTAATTCATTCTTTGTGTACAGTTTCGTTCAAATAAGGCACATTTGTTTTCCCACCATGGGCACAGTAACAGCTCCCATGAAATTGTTATCTAAGGAGTAAATATTCCCTCTTGTCTGGCGCAGCGTGCTTTTGAGTGTTGCTACCATCCGAGGAAGACAGCCTCCTGTGCTCTGTGTAAAGGCAACGGCCTGTCGGGGGCCGCCACGTATCCACCCACCCTGGAAACCTCTTTGATGCGAGTAGCGCTGGTCTCCTCAGAAACGCTCACAAACAAAACTTCAGGCTTCGAAAAGACTAGCCTGGCTGCCCTAATAGACTATATATCATCACTGCGTATTCAGCAGATTCTTTGTGAATACTTGAGATCACATTTTTGGGGGGAAAACAATGCCAAAAACCAATACAGTATTGCATGGAATTCGGTTCATAACGAAAGGTCATGATGAAAGCACATGGTCCTTATTAAAACCAGCAGATTTCACGAAAATGAAGCTAGTGCTGACCTCCGTGCACAGTTGTGGGTGACCCACAAATTGGGTTTTTTATTTGCTATCATTTCCATTTTCTTTCTGCTTTTAATTTCTTATCTGGAAGCCCTTGTCCTTGTAGGAAGAAAAAAAATGTCTCTTGCAGTTGTTTTCATTTTCTGTTATCTGCATCCCTTGTCACAAGTCTCTTCCTTATCACCATGATTTTGCCTAACAGCGTTTTGAGTTACTCTCATAACCTCAAGTGCCTGCCAATCTCCTTTCTTTCAGACTGAAATTTGGCTTCCGCTAGCATACCTCCTTTTTTTGGCATATTTGAATTCTGATGTGATTGATAATTCCAGAAGAATATATACAAAGCTGATCTGAAATTGAATCATACAGAAGAGCTGTCCAAATGCTTTTCAAAATTGCGTTTATGTTTTGTTGGGTGATGATGAAAAATTGTGCCCTCAGACTGCTGTTCCACCATGACTGGTGAATGGACAGGTTGCTTAGCGTGTGCGGGTGCAGTGTCACCGGAGCACCTGCTTCTGTGGGTCACTTCTCTGCCTCGGCAGGAATGCCGTGTGGCATCTTGGCTGGAACCATGAGACTTCCTCAGAACCAGATGCATTAGACATGCATCTTCACAGGCAGTCTGTCTGGCTGTTCGTCAGGTCGGACCCAAGCAAACAGGGAGTCTGCTCAGATCTCTGTCACACTTTCCCAAGATGATGTAATCACAAACACTGCCCTAGTGGGTTCGCTGCTGACAGAGGAGAGCTTGAGTCCTGACTAGGCAGTAGTGAGAGCTCAATTCTCCACTTAAAAATGCTACACGTCTTGTGTTTAGAAGCTTTTCTCACAAATCAGCTCCTGCTCTGCACCTTTCAGACCCAATTTCTTCCTCACAGTTGTCAGTTCCTGGTGCCCTGCACCACAAGACATGTTCCCAGTGTCATAGGCTTCTCTGAACATTTGACACAGGGTTGGCATGATGCAGTATTTCTGGGGCTGTTCACACACCGGTATGGTTACTAACAACTTTATAGTTATTTATCCTAACTGTGTAATATTATGTATTATATATATATAACTATATATAGTTATATAGATACAGCCTTGTGTACATCTCTACATATATTACTTTATAATAACTAATAACACAGAAATACGGCTGCCAGATAAAATTTGAACTTCATGCGAACAATGAACGCTCATTTAGGACCAGCATATACTAACCACAAGCTCCAAATATTGCACAGGACATATTTACACCAGAAGTTATTCACTGTTCATTGGAAATACAAACCCAACTAAGTATCCCATATTTTTGTTTCCTAAATCTTGCAACCCTGAACATACATATTTTCCACTGAATCTGCCTCCACTCACCATGCCCTTGGCTAGGCCTCAAAAATGCCCATGAGCTCCTCAGTGCCATCTGACAGGGTGTTTTTAAGGAGGAAGGCATCAAAGTAGAAACAGATGGTGATTTCAGCCAACTGCATTTAAAAATCTCACTTTTGCAAACTTTATGTACCACTAGACTTTAAGAAGAAGCCAGATCGAAGCTTGGAGCATAATCTTCATTGGAAATGAACACAGTGTGAACTGACATTACAAGCTCCACCCCACAGTGGTTTTTCTATTTTGTTGTTTGTAATGGGTTGAATGATGGTGTTCCCCATTCATGTCCATCCAGAATGTGACCTTACTTGGAAATAGGGTCTTTGCAAATGTAATTAGCTAAGTATCATGTGTGAGTCCGGGGAGAGGAAATCCCGGGGCAAAATACCTCTAAAAACCGAAATCAGTCAAAGGGAGAAATAAAGTTTAAAACCCATTTTTGCTTACAAACTGCAGTCCAGCACCCGTCTCTCCCCGTTGCTGAAGAAGCAAGCCAGCAAGCAAGCCCCGCCCCTTAAACTCTCAGGTTCAAACACGCCCCCGGTTGCCCAGGTAATTACCCACTGACAGGGAGATGAACTTCTTTCCACCCTTGAGGATATGCAAATGCACTAAAGCCAGGCTAGATACTCTGGAAATGTTACAATTTTGTCCACACTTGAGATGAAATAATCAAACCGTGTCCCTGTAAGAGAAATGAGAGGGACGTTTGGACATAGGATGGTGTGAAGATGAGGCAGAATTTGGAACAGTGCATCTGTGAGAAAGCAATGCCGGGAGCCACCCGCAGGCGGAAGAGGCGGGATTCTCCCCCCCGGAGCCCTGGAGACAGTGTGGTCCTCCTGACTCCTTGACTTTGGACTTCCAGCCTCCAGACAGTGAGAGAATCCACTTCTGTTATTTTAAACAACCCTAGTGGTAATTTGTTAGGGCAGCCCTAGAAAACGAGTCTGTGCACAATGATTTCTTACTGATCTGTGAGTAAAATTTATATAACTGGTGGTTAGCAATAGGGATATGCTTGAAATATGTGTCGGGAAAAGTTTTGCCTAGTTAGTGATTTAAATATTTCTCGTGGCCGGCGTGTCAGTTTGCTGGGACTGCGGTAACAAAGCATGGGGAGTGGGCGGCCTGAACAGATTGTTTCCCAGCTCTGGAGGCTGGGAGGCTGCGGTCACCTCTGAAAGACCCCGTCTCCAAATACAGCCCCATTCTGACGTCCTGGTGGCTAGGACTTCAACATAGGAATCTGGGAGGGACAGTTCAGCCCATACCAGTGGGATTTTCAATTCTGTGTTGTCAGACTGAACATAGGTTTTCCTTATGACCCTTGGTTTCCCACTGTGTTTAGTGAGGTCTCCTTTAGCTCCTGATTTAAAAGCATTTGCCCATGTTTCCAGTGCTGAGCTGAGAGAAAGGGGCCATGGACCCTGTCTCTGGCCCAAACACTGCCTTCTGCCCACCCTCCACTCCAGCAGAGGCCCAGGGCTCAGGGAGCCACAGAAGGGGGCAGGCATGAAGGGGGAACAGCATTCACGTGGGACAGGAAGTCCGTCATCCCGCGAAGAGGCTGCTGGAACGTCAACCCTGAGCCCAGGCGCCAAGTCAAACTACCCACCTGGAATCCTTCCCTGGATTTGGGAGCTGGAAGCTGGACCGTAACACACACACTCCCATCCAAGTCCGAAGGGACTGGTTTTCTCAGGAGCAACTCGGTGTGGCCTCTGTTCTACAGGTGTCTGTCCCTGAAGCTCTTCCCTCCAGGCCAGCTCACTGCCTTTGCACCTCTCTCCCCTCAGTTCTGCCACCCTGGAGAGGCCCTCCCTGATCTTGTCATGACCCCAATCTAGTTTTCATGTCAGGACGTCATCTTCTGTGGCTGTTTTCAGCCCACCTCCTCTGTTAAGACAGAAAGTCCAGGAGATCCAAGACTGGCTGGTTTCTGTGAATCCCCATCTCTAGATGGTGAGAGAGACTCTAGGAAAACTCTAAGATCAAATCATAAATGCAGTGGAACTTTCTGAATGAAGCAATGCCTTTCCAGGGCAGAGGCTCTGCCAGGGTTGGTGTGTTCCTGTAATTCCAGCTCCGAGCACTGAGGAGGGGCTCAATCCATTTTTATCACAGGAAGGAATGCATGAATGTATGAATGGAGGGAGGTGACGCTTATGTCACTGGAGGTTGTAGGAGATTGGTGATTTCTAACAGAGACCTCAGAGAAGCCAATTTAGTTTTGTTTTGCAAAGACCCTGTCCCAGGAACCAGGCTTCCTGCAGGAGGATGTGCCTGAGGCCTTGAGGGGCCTGTCTGCTGGACCCTCCCCCCAGCCGCCCCACCCCCAGTGAGGCTCTTGCAATTTAGCTCCTCTGCTCTTTCATCCCAGAGCTTTGACGCAGCCGCGGCTCCTGCCTCAGGCTGTTGCCATGGAAACTGTGCCTGGCGTGGGCCAGGAGCCTCGCTGCGGAAATGAAGAGCCGCAGTGCCTGGAATTTTCCAGCCTCTAAAGGTGGTTCACTCTAGATGCCAGCTGCCCGACCCGGGAGCCACTGGTGTCGGCGGCCACTGAGCACTTGAAACGTGGCCAGCCCGGACTGAGATGGCTGTCGTTGAAAAACACTGGATTTTGAGGAGCTATTGCAAAAAATAATATTTTTTAAATACCTCATTAAACATTTTGGTATAGATTAGGTTCACCTATTTTATTGTATTTGATTTTTTAAATTAAAGAGGATACTAGAAGACGTGGAGTGAGTTATGTGGCTCAAATTCGTGGCTCATGTTCGGGAACAGAGAAGTGAGTGCACGGCTGCTGGCCGGCACTGGGATTGTTGTACCCGCACTGGTTTCTATCCGGCTTTCTTCCTCAACTTATTTCTGAATAGTTCATAAATATCTTAATTGAAGGGTTTATAGATACTGTTTTCAGTTGTGAATGAAACTGGGAGTTAATTACAGTTCTTCAACCCAGGCTTTAAGATACCATTTCTATTTTTAAAAAGGAGCCATCTTTCCTGACGCTGAAACGCCGCGTCACTGCTGCACCCGACACCCTGTGTGCCTTCGGCGCATCAGCTTCTGCCGTCCCATTCCCGTCAAGACGGCCCCCTGCCCCCGGACAAACCTCCCTGACTCTCATGTTGACTGGATTCCCAGGAGCAGGTCTCTGAGTCCAAGGGCATTCACGCCCACTGGGTGCTCTGACACCCAGTGCTGAGCGGCTCCCACGAAGGCGGTGCCTCCCCACGTTCCCACTCCCCCAACTCGCCGACTCAGGGGGCCATCGCCGTGCTCATCTTCGTCACAGCAATGGCAGCTCATTTGGGTCGGGACCTCCGGGCTTGTTATTTTTAAACTGTGGTACAGCACGTAACACATGGCATCGAATTTACCGTCTTACACTGCGGAGAGTGCACGTCCGTGGTACTAGGTGCTCTCACGCTCCTGGGCGGCCGCCGCCTCCCGCCTCCCGCCTCCAGGCCTCTCTCCATCTTGCGGAACTGAAACTCTGTCCCCGTTAAACACTAAGGCCCCCACCCCTCCCCAGCCCCTGGGCCCACCACCCTGCTTTCTCTATGGATTTGGCGACTCTAGGGACCTCACAGAAGGAGAATCACACAGCACATGTCTTTTTATGACTGGCTCATGTCACTCAGTATCATGTCCTCACAGTCCATCCATGCTGTAGCAGTGCCAGGATTTTCTTCCTTTTTAAGCTGAATGATATCCCACGGTTTGGATGGACCACATTTGGTTCATCCGTCATCTGTCGCTGCTCCCCGCTTCCAGCTGTTGTGCATATACAGCTCCAGTTCTTCATCACAGGAACGTGGAGCACCCCTTCTGGTGCTCCAAGCTTCTGCAATTTCTCTTTCATGAGCCCCCTGTTTGAGTCCCTTTCCTACTTTCCTAATTTGACATCCACCTTTTCCACGAGCATTCTTTGGATATTTTTGTCGATAGAATTCCTCCAATTTTACAGAATGCAGTGATTTCACCCAGGTGGTTATTGTGATAGGGGTTTTCGTGTTCTTACATCTTTGGTGTTTATGGAATAAGGCTTAATACTCTTTGACTTTGTGTTTGCTGATGTTCTTGCACTGTCTTGAGTAAGGCGTCTCCCACCCATAGTCACAGAAATACTCCCCTGTATTGTGCTGGGCTCTGAAAAGAACCCTCTGCCTGTGTCCCTCCTTCTCCCCAGAAACTCTAGTCCTCAGGGAGATCCTGGATCCCAGTGTCACAGGAGGGATCTGGGCCCGATCTGGATTCAGCTGGGACACCTGTCTAATTGGGAACTTGTGGTCCTGGGAAGGAAGCACTTTGAATGTTGCTTCCTGGCCCAATCATCAGATTATATTTTAATTCAAAGACTCCCCATGGTTCATGAGCTCAGCGCTTGGCTGTAAACCAAGCAATACATACATTGCCTCCCCAGCAGGAAGTGGTTGGATTTCGTGGAAACAACTCAGTGTTGACCTCTGTTCTGAAGGCATAGGTTTCCAAATCGTGAAAATATCCAACACCAGCCCTCTCTTCTCCAGACTATTTCCTTCCATGTTCTCCTGTCTTAACTTTTTTCTTAGTTTTCTGGGGTGAATTCCCAGTCTCCTCCTCTTCTGAGGACCGGGTGTCTGTCTTGGGTGCTGGCCCCAGACTAACTGGAGCTCGTGTGTCCACGTTGCAAATGTTTACACACAACAGCCATCTGGTTCCGGATATGCTGGTTTAAACCAAATCACACAATGCGCTGAAATCATGCCTGGGTCAACCAGAGGATTCTGTTCCATCATGCATGCACATGCATACATAAGGGCACGCACATATTTTCAAAGACATCATTTGCACTTTCGTAAAGGCAATCCTGAGTCAGAACATCATGCAAAGAATCTCAGTGAGGCAGCTTGCCCCCATCTGAGTGCATCCCCCACCGCCCCCAGGACCGCCTTGGAGGGAATTCTGGAGGACCAGGTGATTGTGGGAGGGGAAGGGTTCTTGTGTACAGAGCCATGGGGGTCCACTGAAGAGATTCAAGCAGGGGAGAGATGTAGTCAGTTGCCTTTGGGACCTGTTTTGTCTTGAAGTGGGGAAAGGGAAAATATTTACATTTATATACATATACGTGTATATATGATATATGTATAATTATATAATATGTATATTACTTGTACTTATCTAAATATATGTATATGTATAATAAATGTATATGTTAAATTTAACATACAATAAATAACAGCATGTATAGTAAAATATATACTGTATTTTACATATGTATGTTTAAAACCGATAACTGGTCAAAGAGAATGAACATTTTTAGGGCTCTGGACTTAAGTGATCAAATTTTCTCCCAAATCTGACAGTCTAGTGAAAAACGTGGGTTACATTTTACTGTGTTTTCCAGTCTTTCTTCTGTGCACATCTCCATATTACAGTTTTACTTGGAATTGGTGTGATTTTTTTCTTGGCAGTCTAGCATCTTTTTTATTTAACACATGAGTGTTTCCACATCATGAAACACTTTATGACTTTATTTTGAGAGTGAAAAAGAGCTTGCCTGTTTCTCACCCCACCCCTGGTTTATATTACATCATTTTATTTTATCATGGTAAGAACACAACATGAGATCTACCCTCTTAACACACTTCTAAGTGGACAACCCAGTTTGTTGGGATCGCTAGAGCTTATTCATCTCGCTTGGCTGAAGTTGACTATTAGAAAAATGCTACCTGCTCATCGGATTCACCTAACATGTAAGTAGGGGAGAGAAGACTCATCTTGTTAATGATGAGATTGACTTTGAAGCAGTCAGTGTGTAGAGTTAGAAGTCTAAATGCACATCTGGTATGGGATGGGTGTGGAATTCAGGAGGGAGATCTGGGCTGAGCGCAGAGCTGTGGGACCTCTAGGATGAGCGGAGCCAGGAGAGGATGGCGGTGCCCAGGGAGAGGGGGGTAAGGCCACGCGCTCTGGCCACAGCGTAGAGGAGCTCAGCATGAAGGTCATTCCTGCCCAGGCGGAAGGTGCGAAACAATGGAGCAATATCGTGAGCCCAAAGTCACCACCCAGCTGAGCACACACACTTCTCCAGCGTTGTTGTGCCCACCGCTTATCTGGGAAATCTCAAAAAAAATGCAGGTTTATCAGTCTGTTCATGCTGCCATGACAGAATGCCAGAGGCTGGGGGGCTCAAACAGCAGGCATTTATCTTCTCATAGTCCGGAGGATGGACGTCCAAGAGTAAGGGGCCAGCGGGGCTGGTTTCTGGGGAGCCCTCTCTCCTTGGCTTGCAGACGGCACATTCTAACTGTTCCTCACAAGGCCTTTCCTCTGTGCGTGCTTGGTGTGTGAGAGAGACACACACACACACACAGACGGAGCAGGGAGGCACTGCGAGCTCTCTGGTCGTCTTCTTTGTAAGGCCACTCTCCTTTTGGATTAGGGTCCCACATTCATGACCTTATTTAAACTTAATGCTGCCTGACAGGCCCCATTGTGTCACTTGGGGGCCAGGGCCTCAACATATGAATTTTGGAGAACAAGCCCATCCCAACATTTATATACATATACATGTATATATGATACATGTATAATTGCATAATAATTAGGGTGGGGGCCTGAGACACTGCCTGTCCACAAAGGCCCTGGGGAGGGAGGGACTACACAGCCAAGCAACAGGGCGAGATGGATCGTCCTGGAATGTGACGTGTGGGCCACCTGCACGTGGCCCGGGACAGTGCAGACTCCTGGGCCCACCCAGGTTGTCTGGCTCAGAAGCTCCGGGTGGTCCCGACACAGCTTTCATCCTCACCCTCCCTCCAGCTTCCGAACAACCCATTCCCATCAGGATTTTCTCTGGGTGGACAACATTTCAGCCGACAAGAAGCTGAACAGGACCCAGAGACCTGGTTCCAGAAGAAATTGGTTCTGAAAGTGGGGGTCTGGGTTGAACCCCGGCCAGGGGCATGTGGCACACCTGAAGTCCTGGTCCCCCCACCAGAGTCCGAGCAGGGCCCCCGCCCCTGGCGCCTGGGAGAGGCCTCTCAGGCTGTTGTCATGGAAACAGCAGCCACGGGTGGAAGTGGGGCTGACGAAAGAGCTGCTGAGACTGGAATTTTCTAAGCCCTGCAAAGGTGTATACATGCAGGTTCAAACAACGCCTCGAAACATA
Organism: Smutsia gigantea; assembly: GCA_032199065.1. Lineage (NCBI taxonomy): Eukaryota > Metazoa > Chordata > Mammalia > Pholidota > Manidae > Smutsia > Smutsia gigantea. The sequence goes on along the minus strand of JAVSCE010016234.1, from coordinate 49,189 downwards.
ATCTACCCCCTTTTGAACAGAAGGATAAATATACCCCGTCCACCATGAGTCAATCCATAATAGCAAGTTCTCTTTGCAGGGCAGACACCAGGCAAGCACCCAGCTCACTGAGTTTTCCCCATTATTTAAACTCAGCTGGCGCATAACAAAGAAATGTGAGCGAGAAAAGGTGAGGCTTTCGGATGGTGGCAGGGAATGAAGAAAATCCCAGTGAGCAGTGACGACTGTGGGTGTCCGGGGCGTCTCACGGACAGCGAGGGGGGTGAGGCCACGGTGCTGCCCTCCAGCTAGGTTATTTTTGCTTCAAATTGGCTTCGAGGTGTACAGATGTATGTGTACCCTGCCTTTTTCATTGAACATGTTATTGTGACGTTACAAGATCTGTTTTAGGAAGAAAAAGTCTTTGATTTGATGACCTCATGTGCCGTCGGGATTCCAAGTTAATACCTTTGTGCACCAAACTGCAGTGTTATGTTTTTCAACTTGGTCCGTCCGAAATGATGCCTCTGTTTTGGGGTTGGGCTCCCGTTTCTGTATTAAATACCTCTTTTATGTTACTTGCACATGCAAACGTCTCAAACATTCACACTCTGCCCGTGTTTCTGCTCAGATGTCCAGCTTCTCTTCTGACTTGACTATGTATTGACGTGAGTGACCATTCTCTCCTTCAATGTATTTCACCTGGGGTGGCCATTGAAGTCTTGCTTATGGTGGGGGTCCCCCGGCCCAGCCCCTCCTGCACACGTTTTCAGTGTTTGTGGAGTCAGATTTAAACATTTATTGTTTCATTATCATTGACTCTTGTCATGTTTAGTAAGACGTTCTTCATCCCGTAACTTCAAAAGTATTCTCTTTGGTTTTCACGCCATGTCTGTGAGGTAGAGGCCATGAGCCCTCTCCCCTGCCCCTCCCTCTGCTTTCCCTGCTTAGAACTCCAGGCTCAAGTATCCGGTGGGGGTCATTAACAAATTTTATATTGATCACTTGTTGCAATGCTCATTTTTTTGATGGGTGGAATTAAGTGAAATGTATTACTGACATAAAATCCATTTACTTTAATAGCTAGAAGTAAATAAGGATAGGGAATCATAGTGGCTAACAGAAAACAGAAATGGCTAAGAGGAAACTCAGAGTCATGGACGCAGCTCCTACAGCGTTGCTCTAACGACCTTGAAGACAGCCTCAGTTACTACAGGAAGGACATGGGGCCAATTTAAATAAATAGCAAAGAGGCTTAAATGGTAGAAACCTTCCTGACTGGAGTCTCAGTCCTTGAGAAGTAGTTTGAATGTCAACATCTGGCCCTGCAGCCAGATAAAACCTCAGTTCAACAACCCACCATGGAATTTTTCCCTGATTAATGAGCTAAATGCTGTACTGGAATCCAAGTGATATATATGTTCCCATCCAACTCAGGAAGGGACCCGCTTTCTCGGAAAAAGCACAAACCAGCCAGTGTTCTGCAGACCTCTATTTCCAAGCCTTACAAATATTGAATACTAGCCATCCGTTTTGCAGATCGTGTCCGCATCCATCATTCGTCAGCCCCCCACCTTCTAGGGGGAAAATGCTGCCCCCTTGTTTTCTGGGTTCCCATCAGGAGGGTCTGTCAGGGGTCCTTGTGAGTAGATAGGAGTTGTGTGTGCGGACATTTTACGTTGTAACACACAATGCCAGCCCACTCCCGTTGACTAACAGCCTGTGATACATTCAGAGCAAAACTTTAAAATAAATGAAAATAATTGAGTTTAAAAAATTTTAATAACAGCTTCATGGAGATGTCATTCCCACACTGTACAATTGACCTGTTGAAGTGTGTGATTCAGTGGTTTGTGGTGTATTCACATTTGTGCGACCATCACTACAATCCATTTTAGAACATTTTATCATTCCAAAAGGAAATCCCTTGCCCAGTGTCAGCCCCCATTTCCTCTCGACTCCCCCCAGCTCTGGGCCACGTACTAATCTACGCTCTGCCCTAGATTTTCCTATTCTGAATCGTACAGTGTGTGGCTTTCTGTGTGTAGCTCCTTTCACTTAATGTTTTTTAGTTCATTCACGTTGTAATGCATTATCAGTACTGAATTCCTCTTTCTGGCTGAATAATATTCCATTGTTTGGATATGTCACCTTTTATTTATTTGTAAGTGGGTGGACATTTGGGCTGTTTTCATTTCTTGGCTGTTATGAATAATGCTGCTGTGAACATTCATGTTCAGGTTTTTGTGTGGATGTATGTATTCACTTCTCTGGGGCATACACCTGGCAGCGGTCTTGCTGGGTCATAGGGTAGCTCTATATTTAAACTTTTGAGGGACTGCCAGACTGTTTTCCAAAGCCGCTGCACCATTTTTTATCCCCACCAGCATTTACGAGGTTTCCAGTTTCCTCACCTACAGCCTTGCCAACACTTGCTGTAATTTGTCTTTTCTATTATGGCCATCCCAGTGGGTATACGGCAGCATCTCACGGTGATTGTGATTTGAATTTTCTTAGTGGCCAAGGATATTAAACATCATTTCAAGTTCTTATTGGCTATTAGTTTATCTTCCTTACGAAAATGTCCATTGAGAACCTTGTACGTGCATCCATTTCAGGAAAGACTGCTCTTCCCATGACAGATTGAATTCTGTGGATATATGGGTGCAGTGGAGTCAGAGAAAACAGAATGGGCATAAGAGTGATTTAGGTGGGGACTGGACGATTCGCGCCAGAGCTGATCCAGCTCAGAAAGCTATTGATCCTCTGGTGAAGGACGCACTGCAGAAAGGTCACTGTGGCCTCAGGGAAGGAGGCAGGAGGGGAGGCCACAAGATTACCAGGGGAGCTGGCCACAGCCACTGGCATGCACAGATATAATCCTTCCAACATATTTTTATTGATTTATTTACGAATGACATACACGGAAAAATGTTATGTGCAAAATAAAACTTGGAAATTTTCCAGAAAAGATTTTTTTAGATGGCACTTTTGAAACCACCAGTCTAAGCCTCGTGCTGTGGAGTCCGGCCAGCATGATGGCAGGGCTTTAGGAGAGGTTGGGGAGGATGTGGAAGTCGATCAGGAGTGTGTGGAATGGCAGAAGGTGTATTTTGGAGAGAAATTTGATCTGATGTGTGACAGTCGGTTTCCACTGTTGATGTGATCCATTGCGCGGTGAGATCAGTGGAGCAGTGTAGACGGACTTGCCAAGCCCTGTAGGGCATGGAGTGTCTGCAGCTCCGTGGGAGGCCTGGGCTGTGGGTGGAGGTGCTGGGGATCAAGGAGAAGCAAGCTAAGTGACCAGGGAGTGGAGGAGACAGCAGTGAGAAGAACAGCGGACAGCCCACACAAGGTCCTGAAGACGTGGGTCTGCTAGCAGCCCCTCCCAGCCTGGGTGTGTGGCCGCCTGGGAGTCTGGGACTTACCCATGATTCTGCAGTGGCTTGCCTACCTGTTGAAGCTGGCCACAGCTGGCTTCTGTTGGTGCACGAATCCTCACTCGAACAAAGGCCCATCGCCTCCCCTTTCCTAGCACCATCCAACACATTCTAATGTACACAAAAACCATTACATAAGTGCTGATGGAGGAGACTGCAGCCTGGAGCCCCTCCTCCTCTTTGCCTCCAGGGCCCCGAGCCTCTCTGCCCCGCAGATCCGAGCTCCAGCCACACGTGCCATGGAAACAGGCTGTGGAGAACGACACTCCTAGGCTCTGCGGTCAGTCGCCTGCGGGTTCAGGAACCCCGCCTAGCCGACCGCAGTGGCAGACTGGAGTCTGCAGAAGGAGGGTGTGTTTGTCCCCCAACTCCCACCGCACCCCAGCTTGCTGTGTGATAAGAACAATCCTCTCATCGTGGAACACAGATTTGTGAAGTTGAAATAAAAAAAAAATTCCTTTGGATTTGTGGAGGTATAATTAACACAGACTGCGATTTCCCCATTTTTAGTGTGCAGTTTGATACATGTTAACAATGGTACAGTCGTGTCACAACCATCCCAACTGCAACACAGAGCGTTTCATCACACCCTGTGCCCCTTTGCCTGAGGCCCCCTCTGCTGCCCCCTCCCCCAGCAGCCTTTGATGTGCTCTCGGCCCCTGTAGGTTTATTTGCCTTTCCAGAATTTCATGTACGTGGTGTCATCCCCTATTTTGTGTTTGACCTTTTCTTCACTAGGCATCATGTTTTCGAGATCCATCCAGGTAGTTACATGTTTCGACGTTCTGTTCAGTAATATTAATTGTTAGATAACTAACCTTTCATCCTCCTTCTGGCTCAGTCGTGTTCCATGATGTGGATATACCTCCAATTATTTATCTATTTTCCTGGTGATGGATCCATCGGTGGGCTGCTTCCAATGTGTAGCTGTCATAAATAATGCTATCAACATGCAGCTTTTCCACCAGTGTTTCAAGATTTCCCCCAGGTATTTGCAGACCTAAACCATTGTACTCTTTTGTTTTCATTCTTGGCAGTTGGAAAGAGATTTCCCCCCCTTTTGGTTTGGTTGCCCAGTTTTTGAATGACAAACGAGATGGACCATCTGTCATCTCTCTGTGCTGTGTCTGGATCCGTGCGCACTTCCCTATTTGACATCTTTTTCTCACTGACCCATCATCACAAACTGTCGATGACTGTATGGACTGCATGCACAGCGTGAACATTTCTCCCAGTGTGCACGTCTCCCCGCTCTACGTGGACATACTCAGTGGGTCTGGAGTCCCATGTACTAGCATTTTGTTTATGCGGTTGGACTTCAGCCGTACAGTTCGTGTCACTCCCCCCGCCCCAGCTGGCTTGTGGTTGGCAGGGAATGGAGAGACCACCCGGGCCCACCCCCCAGCCTTGGTGCCACCTGCCATCCCATGGGAGGCCCCCAGCTCCCAGGGCTCCAGGAGGATGTGGGTCAAGAGGGAATGACACTTCTGGCTGGATACCCACGGCCCCTGAGAAGAAGTGGTTGGAATGTCAACTTCCAGATAAAACTTCCGTTCAACAGCCAGCATGGAATTTCCTCCCTGACTCGTGAGCTGAATGCCCGGCTGGGGTCCAGGCAATGGGGAGGCTGCTGTCCCAACCCAGGAAGGGAGTGGTTTTCTCAGCAACAGCACAGACTGGCCAATGCCTTAGACACCTTCATTTCCAAACCATAAAAAACACTGGGTTCTGGTGGCCCCTGGTTTTGTTGTTAGCATTTGGGGTGTTTTCTTGGGGTGATGGGGAGTGGAAATCTTTCCTCTTCATTATTTTCTGGTTCCATTGACGTTCGGTTCTGATTCTAGCCTAATCCTGAATATGCTTCTGTACTCAGTTTCTGTAATGAGTTCAGTTCAAAGCCAAATCAATTAAAGAACTGATTTTTATTGCCTTGACTGACCACATATGTCTAAATGAAGTTCACCCACACCCCTCCCCTCACAGAGCTTGCCTGCATTCTTGTATCACTATTACACTGACTATTGTAACTCATGCCTACTTTGCATAATAGTTAATAACTTGGTGGAAACACAGCTTCACAGCAAATAGTTCCTTCCTGTTATGGGTCAAATCGTCTGCCCCCGAATTCCTACATTGGTGTCCTAACTCCCAGCACCCAGAACGTAAGCTTACTTGGAGATATGCTCTTCCAGAGGTGGCCGAGGTAGAATGAAGTTGGGGTGGCCCGCCCTCACCCAAGCTGAATGGGTCCTTATCGGAAGAGATCTGGGCGCACACAGGGACATGCATGTGAGGACGCAAGGAGAGGAGCACCGACAAGCCACCGGTCCAGGCGCTTTGTCAGGACAGCCGTCACAAGTTAACACACGTCCCCAACCAGGTGCCCCTGGGCCCCTCCTGCGTAGAAATTTGGGAACTTAGATTGCTTTCGGATCAAAGTCAGGAATCAAACCTTTATCTAAGGAGCACCGTGAAACCATCGACGTGTTTTGACCAGAGAAGTGGACACACACAGGTGTCTTGTCTTTGAAGAACGTCTACATTGGTGCCAATGTGGGTTAAAAGCCGGGATTGGTGAGAATTATCAATTCACTGTGATGTACATTCGAAACCAGTATGATATTGTATATCAACTATGTTGCAAAGAAAAATATCAAAGAGAAAAAAATGGTTATAATTTTTTTTTTAAGCTAGGATTGGTGGATAGAGGAAACCCACTGTTTGCCGAGTCGCAAGAGAGGACGGAGACCTGGCCAAGTGGTGGCTGGGCCAAGAGGCAGGCAGAGGAGACCCAGGCACTGTCCGCTAGGCACCCGGCAGGGTGTGGGGGGCAAGCAGCAGGACTGGGGTGGCTGTTTTGTGCATCCACATGGCCAGGTGCTCGGGCCCAGTGACTCAGGTGGGGCCTGCGTCCAGGCGTTGCAGGGCAGGATTCTCTGATGTGGTTAGGGTCTACCACCAGCTGACCTGGAGGGAGATCTTCCTCGAGAACATGAGTGGGCCTCACCCAAGAAGCTGACAGGCATGCCGAGCCAATGCTGAGGCTTCCCTGAGAGAGCAGGAATCCTGCCTCAAGTCTGCAGCATCGGCTCCCAAGCCTGCAGCCCGCCCCCCGCCACCAGACAGGCTCTCCAGACCCCATCATCATGTGAGCCGACTCCTTGAGACCAGTCCTTCAAAGAAACACAAGCACCGATACAGATAAATACAGATGCATCTGTATATCCATGCATATGTTAGTCATGACCATACCTGCCTACACACACACAGACACACACACACACACACACACGCAGAGCTCTCCTACCTGTACTAGGTACTAAGGCCGCCCTCACAAAACACCACGGGAAATTAATTTTCTTGCTGTTCAGGGACTGCAGGTAAGAGGTTAAGTTATGTGCAGCGTAGATTTTTCTCCTGAGGCCTTTGTCCTCAGCATGTGGACATGGTCATCCCTCTGTGAGTGTCTATGTCTAAATTTCCTTTTCTTTTACAAGGACACCAGTCACATTGGGTCAGGGACCACCCAAATGGCCTCATTTTACCTTAGTGACCTCTTTAAAGGTGCTGCCTCCCAACACAGTCCTATTCTGAGGTTCTGGGGGTTAGGTCCGCAACATGTGAATTGGGGGGACACCACTGACCAAGTGGTTCTGTTTCTCTGCTGGACTCTATACAGTGTTTCCGCCTTAGGGAACTGGGTGGCAGCCTCTTTCCCTGAGAAAGGGAAGGATTTGAAAGTATAGTAAGTATAATAGGTCATAGAGACCTCCTGGAAAGCAGAAAGAGCCCGGGGCTGCCTGTGTCTTTCTAACATTTCACTCCTGCGAGGATGAATGCCCGCGCTCCGCCGGGATCTGCCTCTGCGCGCCTCCTCGGTTCCCTGGAAAGAAGCTGTTGGGTCGAGGCGGACAAAAGGCCCTCGTGATTTGCTCGTGCCCCCGAATTTTATTGTGAGTCAGGTGGCTTTGCCCCAGTGCCTGCTTACATGTTTCTGCATCTAGTCATGTTTGCTGCACACACAGGCCTCTAAAGGTTTCCTTGAAATCAAGGCATCTATTCCTGCAGTTTGTCATCCAACTTTCCCACATGTGAAGATGTCCCCTTGATGCATTTTCAAAGGGAGTTTGTTTTTATCTTTTAGTGACATCGGCATCAAGTTCCCATTATACATGCCTCACTTGTATCTTCAGTCTCTTTTCTGATCATCTCATCTCTCAGACATGCCGGGAGAGCCCTTCTGTCTGCATCTTTGTGCCCTTGGACTGCATCAAGAATCAGCCTGTTGGGTTGGATTCATGGGACACCCAAAGCAGACATTACAGTGTTGGCGACCTATCAGGAGGGTCACACGGGCTGCCAGGGAAGAGGAAGGGTGGGTGGGAGGTGAGTGTGACCCAAGAGGCAGGTGGGGGAGGAGGTGCGATGGACATACAGGATCTGGGGTGCAGGGCGAGCCAGCACAGGGCAGGGAGGTGGTCAGAGGCGATGAAGGGAGAGGCCAGCATTTTAAACGGGAATGGAAGACGAAGGTCAAGTGGGAGCCAGATGGCAATGTTCCTGCCCCTGGGGTGAAGGTGTTAGGACGTTACCCAGGGGTCCGCTGAAGACCAGCGCATGGACCCAGAGAGTGTCGGCGGCTGCAGGTTGGCCTTCCACCAGGAGCAGTTTGCAGATATCATTGCCTGTATATCCATTTCTAAAGCACAAATGTTTTCCTGGGCAATCATTTCCCTTGTAACTGCTTTTCTCTGTTTGTGGGAAGGGCTGATAGTCCTACATAGTTATTTCTAAGCAAGTGGCTGCTTTATCTTGAAGGGCTGCCACGGCGTGGACTGTAGTCAGTGCTCAGTGAACACTCACCGCCTGAGTTCTGCAATATGCCCCCAGCACGCTGAGCAACACGAAGGGCCCGTGTCCACATGTGCTCACACATGGCACGTGCAGGTGCGTGTACACGTGGCCCGTCCACACTCACACAGGCCTGTAGGCATCGCAGACCCCAACGGCTCAGGGCTTAGAACTGTGCAAGCTGACCCACCTGAGGAGGAGCCCTGGGTACCCTCTCCCCTGCCGGGCCCCCTCTGGCTCCACCGCTAGAGAAATACTGAAGCTGCCACTTGCAGTCAGTCCTGGCATGAAGTGGGATTTCATCTGACAAATCCAAAAAGCTGCAGGGGCATGAGTCAGAGAGGGACAAGGCCATTTCCAACTTGGGGCGGGAGGCAGAGTGAGGCATTACTGCAGGAAACAAGAAAGGGACAGTTGGTCAGTCATGAAACATGGAGTGTTAGGGGCAGATGTGGCATGACCTGGGGGCTGATGCAGAAAAGACAGGATGGGTAGATGTCCTTATGGCCGGGGTGCTGCCCGTGGGGCGAGAATGACGCGCCCCTGTAAACAAAAGGCTGGAGCCCCACTGGAGCCCCCAGGTAGAGAGGCGGATGCAGACATCTGCACCTCCCTCCGCAAGCCCTTCCTGGCTCCCCGGCCCACCTTTGCTGCCTGGTGCCGGAACCCCACTGCCTCTGCCTGGACATCTGTGTCCTCACCGCCCTCTGCCCTGCTCAGCCCACACTTGGACTTTGTCCTGCTCCTCCAGGCATATTTCACGTGATCTGTGCCAAGGTGAGCGCTCCCCCTGCACAGATGCGTTAGCTCATCTGTTTCCGAGAGCCCGAGGTGCCGTCTTGGTTGGCTTCCTGCCCATGCCGTGTACGCCTGCCAACCATTCGCCACGGGAACCCCTTTCCCATTCACACTGAGCCCAAACTGTCCTGTAGCCACCAGAGCCAGGCGCTGCCTGCGCTCCACAAGGCAAAGAGAGTATTTTAGTAATCATGCAGTGTGGAATGTTTCAACTTCATGTGTGTGGAACATACAGGTAACTGAGGAAAAATACCACCAAAAAAAAAAAATAGAGATGCTGGCAAAAACAGATGCAATGGAGTCAGAAATGATGGGATTAGTATACAGAGTGCAAACGTGTGCAAAAAATAAAATGAAGACCCAAGGCAGAGAGTGATCAAAGCATGGGATGAAGCTGCTAAGAGAAAATGCAAATGATAAAGAAATACTAAAAGGTGGCCCACTGCCCGCAGGGCTGGACAGACACGGCAGGGGAACCCAAGAAGGGTCAGGAAGAGGCAGGGCGCAGGGTCCCCGTGGGCTGGCACAGCTGCTCTGGTCCGTATTTCAGCGCGAAGTCTGAACGCCCTTAACCAGGCAGCTGGCCACCTGGGAGCTGGGTCTTCAGCTGAAGAGAGCACGCGAACAGGGCCCACTCTCCCCACAGAGAATTCCAGCCCAGCGGGGCGTGTGGAAGACAAGCACAGAGGGGACAGGAGAGCTGGGGATGCTTGTGGGCACGCTGGGGTTGCACGCCCTGCCATCAGTGGCCCTCCGGGGGTGACCCTGCCTCTCCCACCCCAGGGTGTGTCCGGCAACGCCTGGGCCTTCTTGGTTGCCATGAAATGCCATTGGCACTGGGGACGTTGCCACAGCACACGGGACAGCTCCCCGCCCAGAAAGGAGTCACTGGCCCCAAATGTCAGCCGTGCTGAGCAGTTCCACTCCTGCGTGTTGCCCTGGGGGGAGACTCCCCTGTTCCCACGAGGACTCAGGCCCAGGGCAGAATGTACTCTCTGCAGTATTTACACAACGACATCCACACGCCAGGCACAGTGCTAGGGATGGAGCCATTCATGTAGGTAACTGGGGAAAAACACCACCAAAACATGGGGACAGGGAAACAATTTCAATGTCTGCTGAGGAGAATGGATAAATAGATCATGGTGCACGGAAACAACGGAATTCAACATGGCGGACAGAAGAATAAGGGTTCCACGCACCCGCTTAGGTAGAACGCAGTACATGAGAGCGGGTTGCCTCATACACCAGCCGGCCAGCAGCCCCCGGGCCCCCAGCCAGGCTGCCGCCTCTGCACCTGCGGCTGTAGGCAGGCGACCTCCTCCCCCAGCTCACAGCTTGGCGTGGGTGCTTTGAGTTCCTATGACAACCCGGTGACTGGGCAGTACTGAAGGAGGGCAGGGGTGGCCGTGATCAATGGTGGACATACGGATTTCAACCCCACAGGGAGAAGAGAAATTTCCCAAGAAATCTGTGGACTGGGGTGGGGGCAGGAGGGGCACAACCATTCATTCTCACAACAAACTTTTATTACCCACCTAGGGCGTGCTCGCCTGGCATTTTGAACACCCCCACCGCCAGCACACACATACTCTGACGTCAGTCTGGAAATTTCCAGTCTCCGTGAGGCCCTCCCCAGCCCCTCTCCTTCTGCAGTTTCCATGGCAGCAGCCTGAGCCCCTGAGCCCTGAGAGTGGGGGAGCGGCTGGGCGTTCACGCCGGCTGCCATCCCCCAGTCGTGGGCTGGGCAGGACTCTTGTGCCCCTTCAAATACATCCTCGGATGGGAGCTTTGCAAACCGTCACAAGATTGGGTGTGATTTTGTGTTGGAAATCACGCACGTCTTTCAAGCACCAGTGACATCAGCATTATGGTTCCTTCTGCATGAGCATTCATTCACTCATTCAATAAACACAGATTCGCTGTTCTGGGAGCTGGTGATACAAGAAACAGAGAAAAGTCACGCTCTTTGCTCTGAGAGCTGAGCTCCGAGCCACGTTTGTTCCTTCAAATGAGTTTTTTTAGATTGATTCAGCCAAAATTTAAGGACATACCCGTGGCATGCCAGGGGTCCTGCGAGGCACGGGGGACAGAAAGAAAGAAAGAAAAGGAGCATCAAAATTCTTGTGCTTCTCGGGCTTGCAGTCCCGTGGCAGAGAGAGACATAGACCACATCCGCGCTTGTTCTGAGCCTGAGCAGAATGCCTGGCCGGAGGGTAGGGTGTTCAGACCTTTTGAGGGTGTGAGGAACACGATGGACAGTTCTGTTCAGCTCGAAATTGAGAGTCTGGTGCTTTGATTCAGGTAACATGACGTCGTAGCACTGTTTCCTTTCCCGGTGGACGGGCAAGCGGCTGGATGTTGGACGGGGGGACGTCTGAGTGGGAGGAGCGCTGCCGGCAGTGAGGCGGGGGCTGATGGCCCTCAGTTTTCTGCTCCCACCAGAAAGCCTGGTGAGCATTTGTGTAACTGGGAGGGAGAAGGGCTCTGTAACACAACTTGGGAACTCACGGCCGTGAAAAGGAAAGGGTGAATTAATTGGACTCCGGGAGAGCTGAAAAAGCAGGTACAGAAGAAAAAAATGTAAAGTAAAGACACAAAGTGTGTAAAAGTATATGCCCCCTACTGAGAATCAAAAAAAAATCACATCTTTTCTATGTCAGTTGTGTTTACAAGAACTGAGTTCAAAGTATGGGAGACGAACTTCAAAATACATCTATGGATGAAAAAGCTTTAAAAGAGAAATTTGAATGTCCAAAAATACAAAATGACATCCCAACTTCTTTGCAATCCAAAAAAAAGAATGGTTGTGAAAACCAAACCACAAATCATTTTTCCCAGTGTCAGATGGACAGAGATGGAAATGTGGACAAGGAGAGTGGGCCACGGTGTGGGAGACGGATGCCTTTCCCGTTTGTGGGGAGAAGGCAACCTGCTGTGAGCCTCTGGCAAGCACTCTTAGCCATGGGCCTCAGCGTGAATCTGCGTGTGCCCTTTGACCCAGCAGATCCACTCGGGGGCTCCCCCGCGGCTCCACACAGCACACACGCCAACACGGGGTGAAGGCGTCCTTCTGGGCGCGTGACTGGCTGGCAGTGCATTGTAAGCGTGGGCTCGGTGTGACGGGGTTTCACAGTCCAGAGACATCAGTTCTCTGCTTGATAAACAGACTGCTTTTTAAAGGATATATAATGTTATGATTCATGTTAAATCGATAAGAGCTGGATTAAAAACCCATATACTCATTATTACCCAAATCTGAGCAAGTAGAACCCATTTCCTTGTCCCTGTATTCGCCTTCTAGAAGCATCTAGCAAGCATCTGCTATGCATCAGATGCTCCATCACAGGAGGTGAGGACGCAGCAGAGACAGAACATAGAGAATGTGTCAGCTCTCAGGGTGCATGCCCATCAGTGCGTGACAGGACCGTTTTGGGGTGCAGAGCAGCCTGACAATGTGTGGAAAAGCTGGCTGTGTATGTTCCCCACCCCTCAGAAAACCCCATTGAGATTTACGCCCTAGGAGAAATTCTCCCACATGTGGCAAGGAGACACGTTCAAGAATGTTCTTGGTGACGTTCATTCATTTGACAAAGGCTGGGGGCCCCACTCTGGGGGCTGGAGACAGCCAGCCCGCGGCCCGTGGTAGTGTGGGGGGCAGATACCACGCGGACATCCACGAACCGCAGAACGGGCAGGTGACCTGGGCCGTCCGGGGCAGCAGCCGCAAGTGAGGGGGAGGGAACTGGCTGGGCTGCAGAACGGCTGCTGGGCGTGAGAGCCCACCGGCCGGAGCCCCCAGCTCTCTGAGAGTGCTCTCCGCTCTCGGTTCACCGCTCTTAACTGGCGTCATTTTGGACCCGAAGAACAACATAGCGGGACATGGAAGGTGGGCTCAGAGGTGCGGGTCTCCTGGGAGCCCCCCCAGCTGGACGGGCGCACAGCTGTGCACTTTCTCAGCAAACTTGCCCTCTGCCCGGCGGGCATTCTGCCCCCAACACTGTGGAGCCCCCAAACTGGAAGTTTCCAGTTTCCTTAGACTCCACTCAGGCCCCTCCGCTCTGCCTCCCCAGCAGGCTGTGGTTTCCGTGGCGGGGGCCAAGCCTGCCTCTGCCTCACACCCCGGCTGACAGCTCCCTCCAAGGGCACCCGCGACAGAGACCGAGCCTCGTGGGCAGCCCCCGCCATCGCCGCGTCGGGCCCATCCGTGGTGCATGCTCTCGGGCAGCATCTGTTGGGGGCCAGAAAGCAAAGCTGAACTCACAAACCTCCAGCCGACTTCGAAGCCTCGGCGATTCATGCAGCATATCCGTCGAGCCCCGCTGTGCCCCCAGGTTCCCGAAGCCAGGGACGCAATGGCGGGAGGGAATCAGCCACCCCAAGACCCTCATGTCCCAGACACCTGTTCGTGTGAAGCGCGTTTAGTCAGTCGGCAAACAGGTTCCAACCCCCGCCACGGTGGAACAGTCCAGTGACGCCCTGCTTCCCGGCCTGTCCGGTGTGGTCATGGCGGCGACCAGCAGAACACGAACCTGGCGGCGAAAAGAGCTTGGGACAAGGGGCTGGGGGCTGGGAGGCTGAGCAGGCGTGTGCGGGTGGGAGTGAGCAGGTGTGAGGGGACAGTGCTCAGGCGGCCCGGCCCGAGTACAGAAGCCCGGGGCGGGGGCTTGCTAGCGCATTCTGGGGACCCGGCGTCCCCTGAGCAGCCTGAGCTGACGGAGGCGTGCATGGAGTCTGCAGTGGAGGAAGGTCGGGTCGAGGCGGATTTTATTGATCAGCCCCTGGGGGTGTTAATAAAGAGGGTGAGATTTTGTATTAATGTTCTATTAACACGCCATTCCGAAGGGCTGGTTCCCACGCTGCAGATGAGGCCCCGGGGCCCCGAGAGGTGGAGGGGGCTAAACGTGGGTCTGCGCGCTTGGTCTAAAAGCGCCCATGCCTTCGCGGCAGGCCCGCTCACCCTGCTTCCTCTCCGGGTCCAAGGGCCCTCATGGCAGCGCTATGGGTTTCATTGATTAGCCATTGGAAGTATTAATTTCCTTGTATTAAGCTTCCTTTCCTTGCCAAGGACCTGCACAGGGGCAGGGAGGTGGGCTCAGGCGGGCTGAGGTGCCCGAGGGCCGTACCCCAGGGGTGAGAGGGCCGCTGAAGAGCAGACCCCGCTCTCCCCCCAGGCTGTGCACTTCAGCCTGAGGCTGTGCCCTCCCTGGCAGGGTCTGTGGAGGCCGTGGTCCCAGGGGCCAGTACCTCCCAGCACCCGGCTGGCCTCAGGAGAGGTGTCGTGGGGATGGGGGAGATCTCAGCCGAGCAGAGGGCCTCAGATTCCTGCAGGAGGCCCTGGAGCCAGACTCAGTCGGGCCTGGCCAGAGGACTAGCCTGCAGGGACCACGGGCCCCACTCCTCAGGGACGGGACCCCAGCGGGCCTTTCTGCCCTGCTGCCTCGGGGAACGGGCTTTCCTTGGCCTGGTGTCTCTGCTCTCCCACCATGGGCATCCCGGGCACTAGAGAGAGGGGCTCTGAACTGGAAAGTAAGGGAGAGAAATTAAGAGAAAGAATAAGATTCTTTTTCAGCATGTCTGTGTGTGAATTCACAAATACCAGAAAGTAAGGTCACGAAAGCATAGAGACTTTTCTCCCTTATTATGTCCCAAATATTATACAGATAATTGCTCTCACTGATTTTTACTTGAATCCCAAGAATTTTGGAAGTGGGTGGTAAATGCTTGACACCCGCGAGGCCCTGGTAAAGCCACGTGGCACCAGAACTAAAGCCATTAGAAAATCAGTCAAGACTGTAACCCCAGGAAAGTACAAACTCATTTGCAACTGGCTCCAGAGGTGTCATCTACAAAACAGACAAGTCTCAGCTATGTTTTCGGTATGGGAACAAACATCTCCAGAATACTGGCCACATTTTACTGTTTCTGAGAAAGCCAGGCCCTTCCCGAGATAGAAGGCACCTAGAGAGAGTGTGGCCTCCAGTGTGGCACTGAGCTCATCAGGCAGGGACAAGGCGGAGGAGGTTGATTTATCTGGCACTCGGTCTCAACAGACATTCTTCAAGCCTCATCCAAAGGGCCCTGAGATTCCAGGAGAGACTTCTCTCCCACGTGAACTGCCTTTTTCAGTTTAATTCTGGCTGGGATCCTCCGTGAGCAGCTGGAGCAGGGACCCAGTTAAGGGGCAGAGTGGCTCTTGGGCCCAGCCTTCCTCGGCTCACACGGGACTCTCCATGTCCCCGTGCTTATTGTCAGGGGTGTGGAGGGGTGTGTGAGCAGGTCACAAAAGCACGCCAGCGTGAGAGAGAAGATACATAAATCTGACCACTTAAAACCATCAGGATGCCTCCTCACACCCTCTAGGATGGCTACTATACACACACACACACACAAGAAGTAAGTGTTGGTGCGGGTGTGTGGAACTGGGAAGGTTGTGCACATTTGGTGGGAGTGTAAAATAGTGCAGCTGTGTGGAAAACAGCCCCTCACCAGAATTACTAGAAGCACCACGTGACCAGCAATCCCCCCTTGGGGTGCACACCCAAGAGAACTGCAAGCAGGGCCTCGAGAGAGATTTGCACACGCACGTGGGCAGCAGGGTCACAGTGGCGGGGGGGGGGGGAGCAGCCCAAGTGCCCTCTGGGGGGTGATGGGTAAACAAAAGGTGCCACATCCACACGATGGAACATCATTCAGCCCTAAAAAGGAAGGACCTGCTACCACATGGATGGACCTCGAGGACATGATGCTCAGGGACCAGGGGCCAGTCACCAGGGGGCCGATTCTGTGTGATTCCATCCCCGTGAGGTCCCTGTGACTGTCAGGTTCACAGAGCCGGAAGGCAGGGTGTGGGCCCGGGGAGGCGTGGGGCCTTACTGTTTAACGGGACAGAGTTTCAGTTCTGCAGGTGGAAGAGGCCCGGAGGTGGGTGACGGCTGCCCAGCAGTGTGAGCGCACTTAATGCCGCTGACTGCACACCTAAAAATGGGTAAGATGGTAAATTTGATGTTGTGCATATTTTACCACAGTTTTTAAAAATAGTGAGTAGGCTCATTTCTGGGGCAGGACTTGTGGACACGGTCTCAGGGGAGTATTTCCAGCCACCTGGACCCAAGTTTAAGATCTGGGCACCCTCTGACCAGTTCCGCCTCTGGGACTCACAGCAGCACCGATGCCCCTGCGGTCAGGGCAGCGATTAACTGAAGTAAGTGATGTTGCAGCTCGCAGCCAACAGAGGAAGGCTTTCCCATCCGACACCTGGCTGGTGGGGAAGAGTCACCACTCAGTGTGTGTTGAATCCCAAGGGCTGCTGCCAGGCTGCAGGACTCTTGGGGGCCCAGCCGGAACCCTCCTGTCACTCCATTTTATTTTCGTCATTGTCCAGGAACTGACATCATTCCCTTAGTTACTCACGTTTTGATTTTCACCCAGCAAGGTGTCCTCGGCCAGTGCATTTCCCCCCCGAATCAAATTCCGCGTTTGCCCTGCAAGAACGGTTCACAGAGTGGGGGATGCGAGCCGCAAACAAGTTTTGGTCTTTCCACACACTCGCGTTTGCGTGGCAGGTGTGCTAGGATGTTCTCGAACCCACGTGGGTTTCGCGGCAGAGCCTGGACGTCTCTGCAGCCCCCTCCCGCCCGCCAGCTGCAGCTGCCATGGCAACAGGCTGCCAGCTTTTGCCCTGCACACCAGAGGACAGGCCAGCAGTGGACAAGATTAACAAGATTCATTGGCATGGGGAGGGCTCAGAGTCCACTCGGGGCACCAACGTCTCCTTTCCTCCCATTGAATCGCCTCCTGGGGTGTTTGTGGGTGTCACACAATCAGCCCTGTCTGCTTACATTTCGTTGGTCTCCCGCCAGCACCAAGGTGCTCTGTGATCCTCTTCTGGGACATGGGGATACAGCAGAGGTTTCCAGCTGGGGCAGTTTGCTCCCCACAGAGGCATCTGGGGATATCCTGGGTGCCACAACTGAAGGGGCCCATGGGTGCCATTAGCACCTAGTGCACGGAGGCTGGGAGCTGCTCAACATGCCCTGGTGCTCAGGACGGTGGCCCCACCACCACAGGCCGTTATCCGGCCCCTCCCATCAGTAGCGCCATGCTTGAGGAAGCCTGGGATACAGTGGTGTGTGAGCACGAGCCCTGAGAATCCTCACGGCACTGCCATCCCGAGGGAGGAGACGAACAATAAACAAAATAGGATCTGTGTGCTCCGATGCAGAACAATGTGTGTGTGGCAGGGAGTGGAGCCATCACCCAAGTTCCCTCTCAGGTTGTGACAATGGGAAGGGAGCTGAAAGAAGCATTCCAGCAGCGGGGGTGTGACATGTGCAGAGGCCCTGGGGTGGAAGCACAGTGAGTGCATATGAGGAAGGACAAGACCAGAGTGGCTGAACCATTATTAGGAGGCCTGAGGGGGGCAGGGCAAGAGGGGCCTTGTGATGGGGAGAGCTTGGGGATTTAGGGTTCAGCGATTGAAATGGTTGCGCTAACTGGACATCCAGTCTATGCCAGGACACCCAGCATCACCAGGCCATGGAAGCAGGTGTGATTTCTGCCTCCGTGCAGCTCAGGGACCATGGGAGAGAGATCAGGCATCCTGGTCCCCCTTCAGGCAGAGCCAGTGTCTACCTGGGGCTCACTGGGTGGGTTGTGCAGCTGCTGGCCCAGGGCCTTGGCCACCTCGACGAGCATGGTGGCCAAGGAGAGAGGCAGAAATGGACACATATCAGGAGGTGGGGCTCTTCACTGAGATGGAGACACTTCATATTTTTAGAATCAAACCTGGATGGGCCGGCAGCTGCTAACACACCTCCTGTCTTCACAATACAATCCTTACTGTAAAACAGCGAGCCTCCCTCCTGCTCCCGTGTGCCAGGCACCTCACTGAGTGTTTGCCATCCTGGGACGTGTCTGGGAGGCCGGGCAGTCTGACCCCACTTCACAGACAAGGTCCCTGAGGTGGAGAAGAGCGGGCACTCGGCCCTCGTTCTGTCCAGCCACAGAGTGGACCCCCCCGTGGAACCCATCACAACATGGCTCCCCCACCCTCCGGCCACTTTCTCATCTGAAAAGTATATAGGGCCCAACTCTCGGGGTGCCTGGGAGTGTTCCACGAGCAAGCAACGGTTCCATACAGCAAACGCAAGAAATAGTCATCAAGAGAAATAATATTCTATGCAATATTTGAAAAAAAAATGCGGAAAACCCCCATATGAACAAAATTTTTAAATAGCTATATTGGAGCCTGAGGCAGAGGAAAAATGTGTTTTGTTCTATCCATATTTCTATGTATTTTGAAATAATGTAGAAAATACTATTGATTAGTTCGCTTCCATTAAATCCAGGAAAGAAAATCATAATAAGTTGGTTTTTTCTTTTGTATAACTAAAATATTTAAACATAAGCAATGATGTGAGTTTTAATATACCTACTTTTCAATTTTCAATTTTTTCCAGTGACTTTAATGTTCTGGGGGAAAAAAAATAACCACTAAAATTTACATACAAACTCGTCTATAGCTCACATTTTCCTTTGCCTCAGGCTTTGGTGTGGTTCAGCGCACCCTGGGTTTATTTAGATTTCTGATATTTTGTCCTTTCATCGTGACTTTTCTATATTTTGCCTTCATTTTGACTTAAAAAAATACTATTTCTCGTGATGACTGAGTTTTTCGGTGCCTCCTCAAACCACCTCACCCCTGTTCCAGCTCCAGCTTCGAGAACGTGACCTTTGAGCTGAGACGTAAAGACTGAGATCTAAGAAGCAGCCATGGGACCTCTGGGGAAGGGAAATTCCAATCCTAGGGAAGGCAGGGGCCCCGGGGGAGCAGGGCCAGGGCACCGCTGACGCGGGGCGCGGGCTGGGCAGGGCCCCATTGGCCCGGGAGCCGGTGGTAAGCAGCTTTCATTTTATGTGTGTCACGGAGCCACCGGCAGAGGTTGAGCTGGGGTGGAGGGAGGGTAGAGGGAGGCGACGTGATCTGGTCCTTCTGTGGGAGGTCCGGGCTTGCCCGGTGGAGGACAGACTGTTCCTGGACCTGCAGGGACCCCAGTGGTCGGGTTGTCCCAGTTGCCCGTGGAGAGGTGGTGGCATCTGAGCCAAGGGGCCGCAAACAGCTTGGGCCCTGCTGTCTTTAAGGCTGTGCCGGGGCAGGATCGGTGGTGGGGTGGATATGTGGCTGAGGGGATGAGAATGGAGGATAAACTTCTGTGGTTTGGGTTTGGGCCCTCAGGCGAAGGGTGGTGCCCTGTATAGAGGCTGTGAAGATTTGGAGAGTGGGGAGTGAGGGTAGATTTTAAGCAAGATCAAAGATTTGTCTTTGGACACGCTGGCTTGCGACGTGACTTTGCCGTTCCCAGAGTAATTCAGAGAAAGGAGGTCAGATGGGAACGGAGGCTGGAGAGGGCTGGGATCAGGCGGGAGCGGCCTTGTAACTGTGGCCGCGGCTGAGGCCCGCTGGGAGAGGGGGGGAGGTGGGGAAGCCGGCTGCGGCGGCCCCTGGTGGTGCCTCTCTCCGGTGCTCTCGCCCCGTGGCGCGCCCCCCCCCGCCCGTGGACAGAGCTGACCGTGTGACTGCAGAGAGTGCACGCATGCCCCGAGTGGTCTGGTCGCGGAGGCACCGTGGCCCCTTCGCGCCCTGCGGGCGAACTTGCCTGGGGGAGACCAAGCTCCACGTCATGCCGGTGCTAAGCAGCCCTGGAGAAACGACACACAGCTGGGGCGAGGCCGGCCGCAGGGCGCATGGCCATGCCACTGTGGGAGCGGCCCTCCTGCGCCGCTGGACCACGTGAGTGCGGACGCCCTGTGCTCAGCCCCCGTGCGTCCGCCTGCCGCAGTCGCCTGTGGGATGTGCTGGGGGCCTTGTGCCCGAGGGGAATTCGCCGAGCACTTACTGTGCGTGAGTCGCCCCAAAGGCCACACGCCCAAGTCCTCAGTGCCAGAACCCGCCGAACCTCCCTGTCTGGGGGTGCAGCGCAGGACAGGAGGAGAGGTTTTCTTCTGTGCATCCGCCCACGGGCCCCTCCAGGCCGCGCGGCTCTCTGCAGGGCAGAGGGCGCCTTGAACTCAAAGTCAACAAGTTTGAAAGCACAATCTGGAAACACGCACCCAAAAAGAGGCCAAACATAGTTTTGGAAACGAGAAGCCACAGTATTTCTCCCATTTGCTTGCTTGCTTTTTTTTGTTTTTTGAGGTCAAAAGTGACAGTACATTAAAGATCTAAAAAGAGGTGATGAAGTAGGTTCAAGGGAGAGAAGCCAAGGGCGCTTTCGCTCAATCCGGACGTGACCCTTTGCTGACCGAAGGGTTGATTTCTTCCTCAGTAGATGTTGGGACCCCATCTATCGGTGCCGCCGGGTTTGGGGCTGTGAGGGCCGGTGTGTATATAGGCACACGTCACAGAAGGTACACACACGTTTCCAGCTTGTATCATTATTTACACTATGCAACGTTGCCTTAGAGTTGAGGTGAGGCTGGCAGTGGCCTGGCGCAAGCAGAGGCAAGGATTCCTCTCCCAGACGCCTCAGTGGGTGCACGGCTCTGCCAGCACCTTCAGACTTCCTGCCTCCAGGTCCGTGAAAGAAGGTCTGTGCGCTGTTTCAAGCCATTTGGTATGTGACGATTTGTTACAGCCGCCCTTGAAAAGTAACACAGAGTGGCTACATAATTGTGGACCAGAACCCTATGTTAAATACTAAGCATCTGTTTAGATTGGATTTTTTTTTCTTTTTACATTTTTCAGTGCTTTTTATAACACAGAAGGGTGACTCGGCTCAAGTACAGATCACAGAGCTGGCACACAGTAGGTGCTTCATGCAATGCTGTCAAACTGTGTTCCATCAGATATTCCCAGTGGTTTCTACAAGGCAAGGAGGTTCGTGTTTAGAATTGCAAGCTTTAAAACAACCCCCAGGCCACCCCTTGCAACAAGGCTGCCTGCCACTCCAAGCCTCTCCTAGAAAGAAATTGGTCTAGAGCCACCGCTGACTACAGGCCGTGACAGAGGGTGGGATTTCCATTCTAAATTGGAGAGCTAAGCATGGGAGTGAGAGGGTCAGGCTTTCCCTTGAGGAGGAATCAGTCCTTCTGAAAAGTGATTATGGATTATGCCCAGCACAATAAAGCCAGGCACACAAGGACAAATGTCATATAGTTCTGTTCACGTGAGGTCTCTGGAGCAGTCAGGCTCATAGAAAGTGTACCGTGGGGGCCAGGGTCTGGGGAGGGGACAGGGACAGTGTTTCACGGGGACAGAGTTTCCATTTGGGAAGCTGTTCTGGAGATGATGGTGGGACCAGCCGCACAGCCGTGTGAAGCTCTCCATCTCACAGAACTGCCCCCTTAAAAATGGTCAGAATGGCCCCTTTCATAATGCGGATTTTATCACAATAAAAAATTCTTTTTTGATGTGCATGCAGGACTGGAGACGTCTGCAGCTTTAAGAGTCCTCTCCACCCCCATCCCGGTCCTGTGGGGGGTGAGTCAGTACCTCCTTCCCTCCCCTTTGTACCAGCCTCTGCATCAGAAGTGGGCTCAAGCTGTTGCCATGGAAACTGCAGCTAGCAGGGGGAAGGGGTGGGGCTGCGAGGGAGCCCAGAGAGCCCTGAAGGCTGGAATTTTCCAGGCTCTGAAAATCACACTGCTTAGCAATAAGTGAGAGAATAGAGCCATGGGTCTTTGTCCTCACTTAGGAGAGGCCACGCGGGGTTCAGGCACAGGCCAGCTTTTCTCCCTGGGCAACCCTCTGGTGGCTGCTTCCTGGGAGCTTGCCCGGTGGAGTGTGTCCTTTTAAGGCTGATTCTCTCCAATTAATTTTCTTGGGGTCATTTGCAGGAAGGGATGCAATCACCACCACTCTCCTCGTTAGCACTCCGACTTCTAAAAACAGGTTCTGTGCCCCTAAAATTCGCCTCAAGCACAGCTCGGGGCTAATTGCCGCTGTTACTTTAGTTATCAGTGACCCTCACTGCGAACCCCAAAAGTGCCTCTCTTGAAAGGCATTGCTCATCCATCCAGTGGATGTACCAGTCACCTGTTGCTGCATAAGGATCATCCCAAACCAAGCAACGCGACCCTTCATCACTGTCACAGTCCCTGGGGCTGTCAGGCCGCTGTTGGGCCCCTGGGCTGCTTTCCTCTCTGGATCTCGGGGTCCTCCTCCGAGCCCACACACCCCAGGGCTGTAGGACTGAGACCCCTGCTCTTGGCCCACTCTTGGCTCCTGGAGCCTCCTGCAGTCTCTGATAAGACGGCTCCCTTCCCCACGTGCGGGTCCTCACCTTCTCAAAGTCTTTGAGGAGACTGAGGCTTAGGACAAACTTGCCTTTTCATGCCTTAGGGTTTGCATTTGCTTCTTCCGTGGACATGTGGGGACTAAGTTAGGGACTAATGCAGACAAATTTCAGGGTTCGAGTTTCCCGGCCCCCTCAAGGTACCTGGTGTGGACTGAGTCATGTGCCCCAGATTCGTAGTCGAAGCCCTAGCTCCCAGCGTGATGGTATTAGGAGGTGGGGCCCCTGGGAGGTGGTGAGGGTCAGGCGAGGGCGGGAGGGTGGGGCCCACGATGGGATTTGTGCCCTTACAAGAAGAGACACCTGAGCCCGGTCCCCACCACGGACAAAGGGAGGAGGAGGCCGTCTGCAAGCCAGAAGAGGGTTCTCCGCAGAACCGGACGGTGCCTCCAGGACCATGAGAAAATGCCTGGTGTTCAAGCCTCCCAGTCCTTGGCATTTTATTATGGCAGCCTGAGCAGACGGAGGCAGTCCTGTGTCCACATCTTGCCTCCTAGAAAGGATGGATCTATGTTCACAGCCTCCCCGTGTCTTTTTCCATTCCCTGCTCCTGCTCTCATTTCCAGTCTGCTCAAACGTTCATGGGGCGCCCCCGCCCCGTTTTACTCCCATCCCAGCCCCCACCTTCCTCCTGTCCATAACATTTCTCCCCCGACTTTTTCCCCTTTCCTGTTCTTCGATGAGAATGAAGCCTCCAGGCTCTCATGGCTCATCGCGTCCTCCCCTGAATGCTCAGCGCACAGCACTGAGCCCATAGCTGGTGCCCCGAATACTCACTGAAGGGTTAAATGAGTTTTTGGAGTAAATGAATGACTCTTCTGATCACCTACAGCCTAGGGGGGTCAAGCTGGTACCTGCCTTTACTTCCCTTTTGAGTCTGTATGTCCAGGACCGTGCCTGCCACACAGCGGTGACATGGTTGGTGTTTGTTGACTGACTCACTGAGCAAATGCGGGGAGCAGGTGAAGTTGGTACCACTGGGCTCACAGTGGATGAGTGGGCCCTGAGCCACACCTGCAGAGCCGGGGAGGTCTCCCCTCACCCCCATCACTGTGCGACATTGCGTCGCATTTCATGTGCATGAACGCTTTCCTTGAACACAGCTGTCCAGCCAGCAGGCTCCGGACCTTGCAGTAATTCTCCCATCCCTGGGGACCCTGGCTGCCGAGCACACAGTGTAGCCTGTTCTCGAACTGGGATTGGCTGAGGATGTTGCCATGGGAACTAGAGCTGCCATCGGGAGGAGGGGTCCAGAGAGCCTCAGACTAGAATGTTCCATGATTCGTGTAAAGACTGAGTGTGAGCTAATGGCCATGGCCCCGCACCCAGCGGGAACTTACTGCTTGGGAGCAAAGGTCCAGCCCTGCCTCAGGAGTCACCTGTGGGAGGGGCAGGGCCGCTGCACACCTCCCTTCCACTCGCTCTTGGAAAGTGTTCCTCATGTCTGGGGTGGAAACCTATGTGGGCAGCATTCGAATTCACCCATCCATCTGCTCACCCACCACCCACCACCACCCACCTGCCCACCTCTACTAACTTCATGCTTTTTTGACATTTCACACTGGGGGAGGGGGGCTTACACACCGAGGCAGACACTGGCCTCCCAGGCTCGCTGACTCCTAAAGGTACCAAGGGCCAGTGAGCATGTCTTTCATCTGCCTCTTTCTGACTCCCCAGGCCCCTCTTCCCCGCCCTGAACACCCCGGGGCCAGGTGCAACGCCCTAGGGGCCATCCTACAGCCCAGAGCCCCCCGGGGTCACTCAGGTGAGCCCACCCTAAGCTTTTGCCTGCCCTGCCTTGCCTTTCCCTCGGAGGAAACCTGATAGAGACTCTGGCCTAGCCTCCCTCCCGCCTGCCCTCTGCCTCCGGCTGCCCTGGTGCTCCCCTGGGCCCCCCATGGCTTCCCTTCCCGCTGGGAATGTAAGTCATACAAACCTCTCTGTGGCCTCGGCCTCTCTGTGGTCCCTCAGCAGCCCATATCCATCAGGATCCCCTGGGTGCCGTGAGAACACCCCAGCACAAGCCCGACCCCCGCAGCGGCCCAGCCGGCCTCTCGCCCAGCAGCCCCCCTTCGCTGTCTCCTCTTTTGCCCCAGGGCACTTCCCCCTGACACCATCGCGTCGCTGCTGTGTCTGGGGCAGAGGACGGAAGACGTGGCTTCCATCAGCGGCTCTTTTTGACACTCGTGGTGTCCTTAGGAGTCCACACAGACCCAAATAGTAAATTTTGGCACTGCCCAAAACTGCATTTGAAAAAAATCAACTTATTTAACACGGAATTTACAGACCACAAAATGCATGGCTCTGAGCATCCAAATACCAGGCGTTGGCGAAAGCATGTGCTGTGACCACATCTAGATGCAGGGCAGCCCCAGGACGCTTTTCACAAAGATAAAAAGTGCCGAGTCACCCACTGCAATGAGTAAGCACTCAATAAATATTTGTTGCATGAACATGTGAAAGAATGGATGAAAATACAGCGAGGTTGCTAATTGCTTATGTCCAGGGGGTGTGCAGCTGGCCTGGGGCTGCGGGCTGGCAGCCTCCCAGCCTTGCTTCCTCCGCCGGGCTCCTGGTCCCTTAGCAACCCGGCAGACTCCATCTGATACCATGGAAATGCCTGCAAGGACAGGAAACCAGTGGTTGAAAATCAACAAAGAGAACCCCAGAGAATGGAATGTTCTGGAATCTTGCACTAGATGGAGTGTGTGTTTAAAACCCCAGCCTAGAATCTACAGTTGCTCATTCATTATTTGCAAATAAATACAAACCTGGGCTGTTCCCTCGTGCACGCCTGATGGAGGGTAAGATGGTGCAGCTGCCATGGAAAATACGGCAGTTCCTCAAGAAATTAAACAGAGCTGCGGTGTGATGCAGCCGCTGTGCTTGTGGGTGCACACCGAAGGAAAGGAGAGAGAGACTGAGATGCTTGTGCACCCGTGCTCACAGTAACGTTGTTCACAACAGCCCAAAGGTGGGAGCAACCCAGTGTTCATCAACAGGTGATGGGATAAACAAAATGCGGTGTATGCATACGGCGAAATATTATTCAGCCTTAAAAAGGAGGGAAATTCTGATGCCTGCTGCAACATGGATGAGCCTTGAGCATGTTATGCTCAGTGAAATAATCCAGTCACAGAGACAAATACAGTGTTTCCACTTACAGGAGGTTCCTACAATATGCAAATTCACGGTGAGTGCCAGGAGCTGGCTTCGGTGGGGAATGGGGAGGGTTTATCTAATGGGGACAGAGCTCAGTTTTGCCAGATGAAGAGCGTTCTGGAGCCTGGCTGCACAGTGGAATGTACTTGCCGCCACTATACTGCATACTTATAATGATTAAGATGGTGAATTTTATGTTGTGTGCACTTTGCCAGAATTAAAAAAATAAATATAAAAAATGTGGGCTCTTGGGCAGGTGTTTCCATCTCTGGGCCTTTCCTGATGGAATTCCTTGTTTGTAAAATCAGAATGTTCACAGTCCTGACTTGTGGAATAATGATGACAGCATGGAGCTAATGGACCAACGTGTTACAACTAGAACTTGACAAAGAGTGGTTAGCAGACCAGCTACAGTGAGGCTTCTTTGGAGAACTTCCCCTAAAGTGAAGATTCGGACAATCCAGGTTGCTTTTCTTCCAGCCCCAGGCCTGCCCACCTCCACTGCTTTCCCTGCGGAAGGCGGCCCTTCACGTCGCAGCACATCATCTTCTAACATCAGGGTTTGTGCTGACGTGTTTGTGTGCACAGGGCTCTAGTTTGGGCTGTACCGTGGCTGTGGGTCCCATCCGTACTGGTGACAGCATGAGCTCTGGAAGCCAGATGGCCTCCGTTCCGGTCTGACCCTGCTGTTAATTAGCAGCGAGGCAATGGACAAGCTGGCCGACCTCTGTGCCTGGATTTCCTCATGTCTAAATTAGGCATAATTGCGTCACTGAGCTTATAGGGTTGTTGAGAGAATTTACTGTGAAGAAGTCACAGCATATCCCGGCTGTTTCCGTCACCACCACCCTAATGCCCAGCAGGAGCAGAGAGAAGGCACTGCAGGCCTATTTGGTGTCTATTTCTGGGTGATCTGATTAATATCAGCATCACCCAGTAACCATGAGCTCCCAGAATGCAGGGAGCATGTCCGTTCTGGCGCAAACCCAGCACCCGGGGTCTGACTCATAGTAGGAACTCTTTAGTGATACAAGATCAATCTTAATAATTTGTTAATAAAGCCCAGAATTTTGTGAGGCCTTGCATCTTCTGGCTGCCATGGGACGCACCTGCTGACTAGCTCCTGTCCTTTGCGGGCTGCTGGGGAGCCCTGCGTGTGCCTTTGCACTGGCTCCTCGCTCAGCCTAGATCTCTCTCACCCCCGAGGGTGCTATTAAACCCTCTCCCTTAGCATCTTTCCATTCCCCGCCTATCTTTGTTTTTCTTGGGAGACCGAGTGCATTTCTGATGTTGCAGTCGTGCTCCTGTTTCTCTGCCCGCCCTGCCCTGCCCTGCGCTTGCGGCAGTTACAGGGCAGGGGTGCCCGCCGGCCCCCAGGCACTCGCAGGACACTTGCCCCCTACAGGCGCTCCACTTCTTTGCCTGATAAAGGGCCAAACTTACGGGGCAGACTTTAGGGAACGGGGCGCAGGGCAGCAGAGGCTGTGCCCAGTGTTCCTGCCCTTTGCTCTCTGCCCAGGGACAGAGGCTCGGCGCACAGGAGGGCTGGATAGATATTTATCCAACAACCTGGATTCTGAGCCCGGATAACCTGTTATCGCTGGAGCCGCGGGAGATGCGCGATTTCCAACCGACTCTGCGGAGACACTCACGGGCGTGTTTGTCCTGAAACCACCCGCTCCCGGAAAGGCCCAGAGGTGTGCGTGGCCCACCGGCGGGCCGGGGAGCCGTGCGCCCTGTGGCTGCACCCCCGGCCCGCGGGCGCCCCCAGCACTGCGGCTCCGCCTCGGCAGCCTGGGCGGCGCGGACGCCCCCACGGAACCTGCAGGCGCGCTGCGCATGGACGCCGGCCTGGGACCCTAACGCGCAGGGGGCCCGGCACAGGTGCTGGTGGGGCAGCAGCCACTCCTGTCCCCGGGAAGCGGGCGCCACGCGGCCCGCGGCCCGCCGGGACTGTGTGCGTGCTCGCCGTCTGTTTTGCAAATTATTTCCTGGGCTGCATTTTTCACCAGTTTCGCTAGCTTTCTTCCCAATCCAAGGTTTCCTTCACAGGCCTCCCCGGCACCTGCTCAAAGCACGTCTTATCTGTGACTCCTTTACCCGGAGAAAAAAATCGAATAGAAAATGCCGTGGCTTGGGAAAACAGTGTAGAGCAGAGAAGGCAAATAGTGAATCTGTGGCACCTTCCTACACCCAAGGACAGTGACTGTGAGACAGGGACCGTGGGTGTAGGCAGAGCAGGGTGAGGGCCTCTGGGGGAAAAGCAGGGCTGGATATTTAAAGTCAGAGCAATGTAACAATGGGCAAAGAAGACCCTACTGAAACTCTGTGTTCAGCTCAGCATTATGCAAAGTCAAGGTCACACTAATTCTCTAGGGTAAAGATACCAGACTAGAAATATAGACATCTTCAGTGAGATCAGTTAAAGGTCAAAAGGCCAAGAGCAACTTGGCTTGAAATATTTGAGTGTTTCTCACAAAGAAGGGTATCTCAGTATAACCCGTGACTTCCCTGTAAACAGCCCTAGCAAGCAGAGAACAACCCAGCCCACCTTGAGGGCAGGGCAAGTGGTACAAGTCCACACCCCTAAGCCTTTTTTTCGTGTTCTCAAAAAATCCTCATCTGCCTGTAAAACCCCCTAGACAACCCACCACTCTGGGCTCTCTTGTCCCCTCCTGGCCTGAGCCAGGAGCTCTGTCCTCTCACTTTATCTCTAAATAAAAGCCTGTACCTTGCTCTCCTACCCTGAGTGTTTGTGAAGGTCATTCTTCAGCTTCGTGAACAAGAACCCCGGCATCAACTGCATTGGGGTATGGGTGGGGACTTGATAATATGAGTGAATGTAGTAACCACATTGCTTCTTCATGTGAAACCTTCATAAGAGTGTATATCAATAATACCTTAATAAAAAAAGAAAAGAAAAGAAAATGCCATGGCTTTTCCCCCTTAACAGGAAGATACCGTTTGAATTAATCGAATGCTTCTATGTATGAAGTGTCTCATTCATTTGTTGGTGTGTGTGTGTGTGTGTGTGTGTGTGTGTGTGTGTGTGTGTGTGTGTGTGAGGCTGTGGATTTTAAGGCAAATTATTTCAGGCACCGTTATAAAAGAAAATGCTGGCTCCTTGGCTGTTGCAATAGAGTTAAAATCTGAAAAATATCCCTTAATCATAAATGAGATGTGCGGGTTTTGTTTTTGTTTTTGCAGTTTTTACCTCTTCGTTTTTCTGGGATCCCCGGATGGTGCTCCGTGGTCCTGGGTGCCGTTCGCCTACCGGGCTGGCCTCATGGCTCCGCAGCGCCTGGGCCTGGCTGGATGCCAACGGGTCACTGTTGGATGAGCCCGTGGACCCCCTGACGTCTGAGCAACTGAGATCCTGATGTCTGTCTACTGCTTGGCCCCCATCTCTCTTTTTTAAAAAAAGAAAATTTCAATGTGAATTTCAGATAAACGACACATAATTTGTTTGAGATGGCATCATTTATTACACTAAGACAAACACATATATGATGCAGAACTTACAGGACCAAAATTTACACACATATTTTGTCAAAAGGCCTGTGCCCAAAATCAGAATGATGTCCTTTCATTGACTGTAAAAAAATTTTTCCCCAATTTTAACATCTTTGCCATCATTTAGTAGATGGTAGTTTTCTTTTATAACCGTGTCTAAGATAATTTGCATCTTAAAATCCATGGCCTCAAAACAAACAAAAACATGTGAATTAGTTTCTTGCAGCCTCTGCTGCAGGCACAAAAAATTGTTTTGAAATGTCTGCAGTGTAGAGAATACAACAATTTAAGAATGAAATGTTTACTACAAGAGAAGATGTAAATATCAAGCGATTTTCCTTTACAGAGCAATGATGTTTAAAAAAATGTATCATTTTTTTAAAGAAAGATTGGCCTGAATGGTAACCCAGTTATGATAATTAAACAGTTCTGTAATAAATTAACTCATAAATATTTTCTGAAAACAGAGGGCTTGTTTTTTTAATCACAGTAACTTTTTTCAAATAAAGAGATTTCTTTACATTCCCCCACCAATGACAGTGTACTTTGTAATGAGCCCATTAGCAAACAAAAAACCTCAAGGAATATTTGCTGTGAATCATATTTGAGTCATTTAGAAAAGATCTGGAACTTGTATTATATTTTTACTTTTGTAATTTTGAATTATAGGAACGACCTAGTGCATTGTTAGAGGCGTCTTGCACGTTCGTACAGGAACCTGTCCTTACATTTGGATAAATAGGAAACATAGCGCTTCCAGAGCACAGGAATAACGTTATTTGTATATCACCCAAAACAGAGGATACGATAAGCAAAGCCAGAACACTGCTGTTTCAAATCCCAGGCAATCTGAACAAGAGCTTTCCGCCCCAGAATCATGAAAGACGTGTGTTACTTTCATAAAACGTCAGATGGCTGCAGAAGGCTTTTTAAAAAATAATAAATGCAGTGCATTTCAAAGTTTACATTTTAAACTTCAGAGTTTATTAAACATATAACAGCACATCTGGGAACGAAATTGTGGGAATTAATTGCCAACTCACAGCTGGAAACACTTAGGAAAAATTACGTTTGCTTGTTTTGGGTTGAAAGTGTTAAGATGAACAGGGATGGATACCCTGAAGGAGTCTGAAGGTGTTGGTGTGTCCCCAGGGCGCATCTTTACACGCAGTTCTTCAAGAGTCAAAAAAGTCTTTTAAAAACACAAGGTCGGTCTTTTTTTTTTTCCCGACTAAAAATGCTACACCCTCAATTTATAAGTGTTGGCATGTTGGCATAGATGGGATTGCTTTACGGAAAGCCTCTGCCTAGGCCCCGCACGCCCTCCTGGCCGCGTCTGTCTGTAAGGTCTGTTTGCACCCCGCTGAGGACCTCGGGGGGGGGGGGGCCTCCCCGCACCCTCCCCGGAAACTCGGAGCAGACCTCCCGCCCCCCCACCGCCCCCACGGGAGGCTGCCTGCTGCTCGGTGGCGGGAGGTGGGGAGGAAGCCCCGGAACACCCCGACAACCTGGGGCGCAGGGAGCGGGCCCGCTGCCCATACCTGTCCTTCCCAGGTGAGCGGCCTTGGGGGGACGGAGTGAGGGGGGCCGATCGGAGCCAGAGCCCCTCAAGAACCAGGGCCTCGCAGAGCTCGGGAAGCTCGCTCTTGGTTCACTCATGCGGCGGACGTCCCGGCCCTTGGCAGCGGGGGCGCAGGGTGAACTGGGCAGGAGAATTTCCTGCTTTCAGGAGGCTTAGTCTCCCATGGGTGAGAAGTTTACCGTAACAGGTAAGCCAGAGGGTAACTTGTGCTGGCGGCCCGGCCCTGGAGAGTGTCACGGGGGTGTGGAGGCGTGGGCGGCTGTAGCTGAGACGCCAGGGCGGGCGGGAGCCTCTCCAGCCGGCGCGGGGTGGCCGCAGGAGCCCAGCTGTGGGCAGCTCCCGGAGCCAGGGGGCAGAGGCACCCGAGGGCGAAGGCTGGGGGCAGCGACGGCGGTGCGTGCCTGTGGACCGCGGGGCGCTGGCTGAGGAGGGAGGGTTCCTGGCGGGCGGCGGGGCTGGCTGGGCACGAGGCACTCTTGGACTTGGAGGCGCTAGTGAAGAAAATGTTTTTAAATAAGCATCTCTCCTCTAAGACTCCAACATGCAAGGACTGGATTAGCTTCTGGGGCTGCCACAGGTGGGGAGGCGTAGACAGCAGGAGGCCGATGGTCTCAGCGCGGAGGCTAGCGCACGAGATCAAGGCGGGGCGGGGCTGGCGCCCCAGGCCTCTCTCCGGGGCGTGCAGACGGCCACCTTCTCCCCGTGTGCTCTCTGTGCAGATCTGGGTCCTGATCTCCTTCCCTGTGGGGACACGCACCCAGTGGGTGGGAGAGGACCCTACTTTAACTTGATGCCTCCTTAAAACCCTGTCTCCAAACAGTCCCGTTCTGATGACTGGGGTGTTACGACTTCGGCCCAGGAATTATAGGGGGACACAGGGCAGAGCTGACTTGCCTTTGATGATCAAGGTGTTGCTCAGACAGGAACGGTTCCTGGCACGGCGCAAGCCCCGAGCACCAGGTGGGAAGCATGGGTGCTCCTTGAGAACAGACACTGCAGCATCAGGGCCCCGTCGGGGAGGGTGGTCCTCACGCCCGCTCCTCCTCGGCTCAGCATGGCCCTGGGGTGCATGCACCTGGGGCGGGGGACAGGCGGACACCCTCCTGGGCACCGCCACCTCCACCTCTCCTCCCCTGGCAGGGACCACACAGGGGCTCAGGGAGTTGCATGGAGACCTCAGCAGATTGGGGGTGGATTGGGAGGAAGCCCCTGAGACTGGACCGTCCCAGAATCTGAGGTTCAAACCCTCAGCACACAGAGGGCATTTAATAAATGCCTGCTGAAAGAGACGTGCGTGTCTCTGAGGCGTTTCCCATCCTGAGTGCATCTGGACCAAGACAAGGAACTCTTGGGGAGCAGCTCTGAGGACTCGGGAGGAGAGCCTCTCCCGGCCCAAGGGGGGCATTCAATGGCCACACTGCAACTTGAGCATTTCTGAACTAAGCAGTTTGGACACTAGCCACACGCCCTGCAGCTGATCAGGGCCCCGTGGATGACTTTGGGTCTCACAGTAGCCGTGGGTGAGTGTCCTGGGGGCTGGGAGCTGGAGGGGTGGCGGAGCGTGTGGAGGGCGCCACAGCACCCCGAAGAGCTCAGATCCGCCGCCACTGCACACGCACAATGATAGTGATGAAGGGGCCGAAGGAGTCTCTGGGAGGTGATGTGTGTCTGTGGCCCTGATGTGGGATGTGCACTTCCCACAAAGTCATCGAGTTGTGTACGTTCAACACATACAGGTCTTCACATGCCAAGAAAAGGAAGAAAGAAGGGACACAGGGGATGGAGGCAGGCACCAGTCCCCTCAGCACGCCCTGACCTCTCAGAGTCCCTGTCCACCTCTGATGCAGAGCAGGACACCACATGCCCTGCCTTACAGGGTGGTCGGAAAGGGAAAATGGATTCACTTGTGCACTGTGTGCAATAGTGACCATTCAGGCCCATTATTACGTCGTGTCAGAGAGCCCTTAGAACTCGAGTGGACTCAGACACTCACGCGCGTTTGCAGCAGCTGCCCCCTTCCACCCCCGACCTCCCCCAGCGCCCAGCTCCTCTGCAATGAGAGGAACTCACCCAGGTTAAGGGCGCCCAGGCCCCTCTTCCTCCGGAGGCCGCCCTCCCCTGCCACCTGGCCCAGAGCAGGGGGCCGTGTGTCAGGGAACTGAGCTCTGTTCTGTGCCGACTGAGGTCCCTGGGACCATGTAACCTCCCCTGAGACCCGAGATTCCCTGTGATGGGCAGTGTGTCCGGATCCTCCCCAGCCTGGGCTGCAGACTGCTGGAGCCCACTGGTAAATTTTCAGGAGCTTTTTGAGATGTTTTAGCACGTCCTTCAGTAAGGGTTAGATCGCAGGCACCCTTTGGAAGGGTTACCGCCTCTGTCCTCAGGTTGCTCACCTCTGTCTGTGGGGAGGGCCACTCAGCGTCCTCCCCAGCCCCGCCTGGCCTCACTGCCCCGCAGCAGACTGCATGTAAGTGATGGGTGTGCCTGTGTTCCAGTAAAAACCCTCTTTTACAAAACAAAAACAGGCAGACGGCCATACCGCTCAAGTCCTGCCCAGACTGTTGGCCAGCTTGACCTGGGTGATCAGGGCCTTTCAAGGTGTAGGACCCTGTCCACATGGCTCTTGATTTTCCCATGACTTGCCCCGTGCCTCCCTCCACTCAGGACCAAACATCACCTCCAAGCACCCTCCTCGACCACCCAGTCAACATACTGCTGTCTGCGCCCTTTGACCTGACGTACTGTCCCTCCTAGCGCTCACCACCACCGGAAATCACTTTATGTTCAACATACAACACCCCCACTAGACCAGGAGCTCCAGGGGACCACAGCTTTGTCTGGGCCCTTTGTCGGTCACCCACGACAGTTGCTCAGGGTCTGCCACCAGGCATGCCATCGGTCAGTACCATTTGAGGGAATGGCTGGGGGGGCAGGTGAATGAGGGCTTGGAAAGCAGGTGTGGGCGCCGCCCAGGGGGGTGCGGGGCCTCAGCCCATACTTCAGATCAATCAGTATTCTGGGAGCATGAGAGCTGGTGCTCACAAGATACTCAGGATTTCTGTCCACATCCACAGAGGCTCCTGACCCGTGTCCCGTCCGCAGAGACAGTGCGGATATGCTGACGCACTTCAACACTCATGAAACACACCCAGGAGCCACTGATGCTGACGCCTGACCCCCAGCCTCTCCCCACTCGGTCCCCTTGGTGCTCCTCCCACCTTCTCCTGAAGGATGCAGGAGCTCAGGCCGTTGCCATGGAGACCCAGCCTTCATGGAGGGGAGATGCAGAGAGAGCGCTGACTGGAATTTTCCAGGCTCTGCAGAGATTGTGGGTTCACTGCTCCCCCCTCCTCTGCATCCGTACTGACCTCAGGTCTGCTCAGTGTCCATGGCCCCCCAGACCTCCTCCAGACCTTGGGCAGTCCGGGGTCCCTGCCTCTCCCCCTCCCTGGAAATCCTCTCACTCCATGCGGACCGCCCACACCCTGCCACACTCCCTAGGACTCCACCCTCCATGCCACCAGCCCCCTCAACGTCTCCCCAATGTTTTTTTTTGGTATCATTAATCTACAATTACGTGTGCAACATTAC
Source organism: Smutsia gigantea (assembly GCA_032199065.1). NCBI lineage: Eukaryota > Metazoa > Chordata > Mammalia > Pholidota > Manidae > Smutsia > Smutsia gigantea. The sequence continues at coordinate 14,978 of JAVSCE010016234.1, read as the reverse complement.
GGTTACTAGACTCCCCACTTCATCAGGTCTCCCCCACCAACCCCATTACAGTCACTGTCCATCAGCGTAGTGAGATGCTATAGAATCACTACTTGTCTTCTCTGAGTTGTACTGCCCTTCCCGTGCCCCCTCAACATTACATCTGCTAATCATAATGCCCCTTTTTCCCTCTTATCCCTCCCTTCCAGCCCATTTTCCCCAGTCCCTTTCCCTTTGGTAACTATTAGTCCGTTCTTGGGTTCTGTGAGTCTGCTGCTGTTTTGTTCCTTCAGTTTTTTTCTTTGTTCTTATACTCCACAGATGAGTGAAATCATTTGACACTTGTCTCTCCGTCTGGCTTATTTCATTGAGCATAATATCCTCTAGCTCCATCCATGTTGATGCAAATGGCAGTATTTGTTTTCTTCTTATGGCTGAATAATATTCCATTGTGTATATGTACCACCTCTTCTTTATCCATTCATCTACTGATGGACACTTAGGTTGCTTCCATTTCTTGGCTATTGTAAATAGTGCTGCGATAAACATAGGGGTGCATCTGTCCTTTTCAAATTGGGCTGCTGCATTCTTAGGGTAAATTCCTAGGAGTGGAATTCCTGGGTCAAATGGTATTTCTATTTTGAGTTTTTTGAGGAACCTCCATACTGCTTTCCACAATGGTTGAACTAATTTGCATTCCCACCAGCAGTGTAGGAGGGTTCCCTTTTCTCCACATCCTCACCAACATTTGTTGTTTGTCTTTTGGATGGTGGCCATTTTTCCCAATGTTTTTATTGTGGTAAAATATACTGAATATACACCTTCAGGCCATTTGTAAGGGTCACACTGTTTGCATCCACAACACCATGCACTTCCAGACCTCTTCAGCCCTCTGTCGCCGTCAAGCACTAAGTCCCCACCCCCCCACGCCCACCACCCTCCTTTCTGTCTCTCTGGGTTTGACCACTTCAGATTCCTCAAGATGTGGAACCGTGCAGCATTCGTCTCTTTGTGACCAGTCTATTTCCCTGAGTGCAGTGTCTCAGGGTCCCCCCCGGTAGCCTGAATCAGGATTTCCTTGCATCTTAGGGCACGATTGTCCATCATGTGTCTGGGCCACCCGTGGCTTGTCCATTCAGGCCTCAACGGACCCGTGGCTGCTTCCGCCTTTTGGCTGCTGTGAACATGGGTGTGTAGGTGTCATTTGGAGCCCCCGCTTTCCATTCTTCAGGGTGTGTGCCCAGAAGGGATGGCTGCGTCATGTGGTCGTTCCCTGTTTGAGTTTTTTAGGAACCGCCGTACTGTTTTCCACAGTGGCTGTGTGCACCCCAGTGTTGAACACAGGGCACAGCTCGGCTGGGATGGATTTCCGGCTCCGCCGTTTATCATGAGAGCAGCCACGGCACTTCCGGGGGGACCCTTACTTTGTGGCTGGCACTCTTCCCACGGTTCCCACTGTTGAACCCACTCAGAAATAGGATATTATGTTTACTTTAATAAAATGTAGCGCTTACTCGATGCCATTCAGCCTCTAAATTCTTACTTCTTAGCGCTCCCTTGAGAAATGCTCTAATTACCCTGATTTTACATGTAAGGAAAGGGAGTACAGGGAGGTCAGTAAGCTGCAGAGAGTCACTCAGCTGGAGGGGCAAACCCAGAATTCAGGCCCAGGTGCCCAGGCTCTGACGCTGGGCTCTTACCCTCCGAACTCCCGCTCAGCAGATCTCTAAGGGATACGCACACGGATGCCCACCTGAGGGGTGAGGCTACGGCGGCCCCACCATTGGTGTTAGAAGATTTCTCTGCGGGAATCTCGACCCTCTGCCGGCGGGCTGGGCTTGTCGGTGGCTAGGTCAGTTGTGAGCTTGAGCTGTTTGAGCTGAGTGGCTCCCAGGGGAGACACGTGGGCTGGGGGTGGGAGCGGGGCCCTGCCGATGCGGAGGGCCCCTGGAGATCACAGAGTCACACACTCACAACCCCGGGGGACTGTCTGTGGCTGGACAAATACACGCAGGTATATATGTTGCTCTAATCATCCATGTTAGCTCACAGTGTGTGCTCAGTGATGAGTGGTGAGAACATAGCTGCTGCTTAGCACGGATTCACTGATTTCCCTGCGTGTCAGTGAAGGCTCTGGAAGCTGCTTTTGTTTTTCTCCATTTCTGCAAAGATGGTACCTGTGACGCATTTCAACGTGCACAAAAACGCAGACGCACAACTGATGTAGACAGAGGCCAGCAAGCTCACGCCCCCGTCTGACGCCCACCGCTCTGCCCCCTTGGCTTGGGAGCCCCCACCTCTGCAGTGAGAGGCTCAGGCTGTTGCCATGGAAACTGCAGCTGCAGACGGGGAGACAGGGCATGGAGAAGGGGCAGAGACAGCCCTGACAGGGCCGGAATGTCCTCGCCTCCTGCGGGCTGTGCCCGAGAATCCCAAGGCCAGCCTGCCACCCAGTAGGCCCCCAGTCCATGTTGGAAAGGCAGCATCTGTGCCTCGTAAACCCCAGGCATTCCGTCCAGCTGTCCATCCACCCATCTGTCCATCTGCCTGTCCATGCATCCATCCATCGTAGCTGAATCTATTGTTTTTAGGCTCCGCTTCTGGCAGGCATGCGTATCCCAAGCCTTTGGATCTTGGGATAGGGAGGCGCCTTCAGGCCTCTCTGTGGGATTCTTTACCACACACTGAAACAGGAGCACCGACCACCCCAGCTCATGCGGGCCCCTCACCTGGGTGCTCCCCGGCCGCCCCAGGGCCCGGAAGAAGGGGCTCCTACCACCCAGGGAACAGGAGGGGCCCACACCAGGGGCGGGCCCAGCAGCGGAGCCCTGCTAGAGCACAGCAGACAGGCCGCGAGGGCCCGGGCGGGGCTGCTCCAGGCAGAGCGTGCCCCTCCTCTGCGTGCAGGCCTCTGGAGTACACCGTGGCAGGAAGGGAGGGGCAGGCAGCCAAAGACCACGGTGCCCAGGCCCCCCCAAGGGTTCCCGTGCTGGGCCTGATGCTCTGAGGTCCATCATGAAAGGCCTAATGGTGTCTTTGAATTTGGGGTTAGGAAGCGAGCTCACTGGGCCTGTGCTCCGTGGGCCTGGGCTCTGGCCTCCACCACCTCCCTGCCTCCCTGGGACAGGTTCTCAGCGCATCTGGAGACCCCGTCTCAGAACAGGTGAGTTTTGGCATCTGGGTGTTGGAGGATCTGCCTCCCTGCCCTCGGCACCCCATGCCCACATGAGCAGGGGACAGCCACAGGGCGGTGCTGCTCTGGGCTGCCCCACTGGTCTGGGTCTTGGTGAATGATGGCCAGGGCAAAGGTCCTGGGGCAGGTGCATGCCTGAGGGTTCAAGAGCCAGGGAGAGGGCAGAGCAGGTGGTGAAGCTAGGCAAGATAATTCAAAGCCTGCCTCCTGGGCTAAGGGCAGCAGGGAGCTCCTGGACCTCATATGTGTCCCTTATCTCATTTTCAGCTGCGTCTGAAGGGGGGGCAGGCTTGCGCCCGCAGCCTGTGAGTCTGTGCCGACTCCTGGTTATTGGCACCCAAATTGTATGCAACACCGCCCTGCCCACCTCCTGCAGCCCGCAGGAGAGCTGAGAGACACCTTCCATCTCTTATTTTATTTTTTCAATCAATATACAGTAGAACCAACCTTTTGGGGGTGTACAGTTCTATCAGCTGTAACGACCAGGATATGGGACAGCTCCACGTCTCCCCAGACTCCCTCTTGGTGCCCCACCCCCACGCCGGCCCCACCCATTTGTTTTCTGTTGTTATGTTTTTTCAGGAGCTTCATGTAAATGGAATAGAGTGTGTGCCCTTTTGAGTCTGGCTTCTTTCCCTGAGCAAACACCCTGGGGATCATCCCAGTAGTGGCCTGTTCCTCCAGCCGCCGGCTGTAACCCACGGTGAGGGTCACGCTGCCGGGTGAAGGGCATGCAGGTGGTTTCCATTTTGGCCTAGTGTTAAAGCTGTGGCAAATGCTCGTGTATATGTTTAAAAAAAATTTTTAATGATATTCTTCGTTTTACTCAAAATATGCAAAATATCATCCTTTCAATACCAATATACACAATTATGAAATGATTTTCTGTATTATGTTTTATATCAAAGATTTTCAGTTTTGGTAAAATAAACATCAAGTTGAGCATTTTAACCGTTTTCATGTGGGCAATGCAGGAGTTCAGACATCACGACCACCTGTTTTCAAGCTTGTCACCATCCCAAACAGAAGTAGTGACTCGCTGCTCCGGGCCCCCTCCCATAACCGCCCCTCCGTTTCTGCTGGATGAAGCCGCCCGGAGGCCCCGTGCGCGCATCTGTCCTTCTGTGCTGGCTGCTTCACCTGACCTCATGTGCGCAGGGGTCACCGTGCTGCGCCGCGTGTCTGAGCTCCACTCCTCCGCTCCACGTGCTGAGGGACCCGGGGTCTTCCCGCCGGGGTTTGCGGGCTAACGCCGCCCCGACACGGCTGTTTGAGCCCCTGGTCTGGATGCCTCGTGCGCCCTCCGCAAGGAATGGGGAGGTGTTGGTCCAAGGTCCAAGCCTCCGTTAGAAGACACCTAAGTTCTGGGGACCCCGTGGGCATGGCATAGTGGTTGCAGCAGCCGATATTGGCTGATATTTTGCTTATTTTGAGTAAAATGAAGAATATTATTTAAAAGAAATATCTCACGTGGCCCGAGGGAGGTCAGGCTCCTGTGTGCGTCCCCTCAGGCAGCAGGAGACTCCCGCGAGAAAGGCCTCTCCCTTCTGCCTCTCTCCGAACTTACCACGGCCAGCTTCCCCCAGGCCTGTGTTAGGACCCCCACCAGGGCCAAGGGAAGCAGGTTCCTGGGGGCAGGGGGCACCCATGGCTGAGAACCTGTCCCAGGGAGGCAGGGAGGTGGTGGAGGCCAGAGCCCAGGCCCACGGAGCACAGGCCCAGTGAGCTCGCTTCCTAACCCCAAATTCAAAGACACCATTAGGCCTTTCATGATGGACCTCAGAGCATCAGGCCCAGCACGGGAACCCTTGGGGGGGCCTGGGCACCGTGGTCTTTGGCCGCCTGCCCCTCCCTTCCTGCCACGGTGTGCTCCAGAGGCCTGCACGCAGAGGAGGGGCACGCTCTGCCTGGAGCAGCCCCGCCCGGGCCCTCGCGGCCTGTCTGCTGTGCTCTAGCAGGGCTCCGCTGCTGGGCCCACCCCTGGCGTGGGCCCCTCCTGTTCCCTGGGTGAGATTAGGAAGTGATCCAAGTGAAATGTGCTTCTTTGCACACTCGGCAATGTCTGGAGATGTTCTCAGTGATCACGGCTGGGGAAGAGGGACGTGCTGCTGGCATCTCATGGGTAGGGATCAGCAGTGCCCTCAGCATCCCACTGGGCCCCGGACAGGCCCCTGCAACAAAGCACGACCCAGCTCCATGTCCGTGGGTGATGCTGAGGAAACCATACGACGACACGGAATTTCATTTCACCTGGCTCATCTGTAAACAGGTTGCATCGCAGCATTGAAATGGGAAACTGCTCACACAAGAGCCCACTGTGCATGGAGCCCCCCACAGGCACGCAGGGCAGGAGTCTGTCTGCCAGACTGTGAAGAGGGAAGACAGCCGTCCAGGACGCCAGGGGGTGCCGGCTCTGGAGAGCACCTGGGACGGCATCTGCCGTGAGATGTTTGGACCCTCTGGAATGGACGGCGCTGCATGGCAGGCCACGACGGGGCAAGCCACTCTTCCTGAGTTTGGTGGAAATGCATTTCCTGGGCCTCTGCTGGATGCTCAGCTCGTCAGCCTGGGGGAAGCTCCAGGGTGTTCGCTGAGCCAAGCTTTGTTGCACAACCGGACGGTGCCTGGACTTCTGACCGCAGGTCCCCGGACGCATGGGCTTATGTGAGCATATTTCTTCCATCTGGACCTTCCCGTCCATTCTGGAGGGGCCCCTCCTGAGGCAGGGGGCAGCAATGTCTGCAGTGACGAGGGCTCTGGCTTCCTCCCCACGGCAGGTTCCAAGGACGCCCACGATTCCTGCCCCCTGGTGTCCCCCCAACCCCCTGCAGAGAGACTGTGTCACTTGCTTCTGCCAGGTCGGATGTGGCCAGGGTGACCAGCTGTCCCCCACAGCCGAGTTACATTACACACAACTCTGTCTCCCCAGCAGACATCTAGATTCTCTCTGGTGGCTTAAAGAATCTAGATGTCTGCTGGGGAGACAGAGTTGTGTGTTAGGAGAGTGCAACCAGCAAGGACCACAGGTGGCCCCCTGGGGACGAGAGTGGCCTCCAGTCACCAGCCAGCAAGAGCTGGGCCCTCAGTCCTACAGCCACAAGGTGACAAATTCTGCCACCAGCCCGGGTGAGTTTGGGCTCACTTGCCAGGCCAAAGACACCGCCCAGCTGCCCTAGGACTGCCGCCTGGCGAGCCCCGGAGCAGAGGACGCAGTCAGCCGCGCCTGCCTGCCTGGCCCGTGGAAACGATCACATTTTAAGCCCCTACCTTTGTGGGTGTGATGCAGCATTTGAAAAAGAAAACCCACCACAGGAAAACATGGTGAGTGTTTTTATGATCAAAGGATGCAAGAGGCCTTGTTAAACATGACCCGAAAGCCATCAGCATAAAACAATAGGTGAATGAATCTGACTATATACAATTTGAAAATATATGTACCAGGTGGGGCCTGAGGGCAGGGAGAGCCTGAGTAAACAAGGATGATGAGGCTTTCCCAAGGAACATCTGATGGTGTCCTGATCTGGCTCAAAGCCTCCAGTGGGTTTCCAACGTCCTATGAGCAATGGGGCCGCAGAATTTCCTCTGTAGGTGAGAGGCAACATTTTGCAAGAAGCGGGAGTTAGGAATATATCTTGAAGCTTCACCTTCTTAACTCGTGTGCCACATTGTTGTAAAAAAGAAAACAAGTAGACATTATTATTGTGTGTGGCTACATTGGAACATGGATTACAAAATAGGAAAAATGGAATTTCTGTCATTGTTTTATACTGTTCACTTAAGGAGGGGATATTTTTCAGGAAATCGGAGCAAAGAGCATTTGTGGATCACTAATTATGCAGGAAGCATGGTGGTCAGCATCTGGGATTCCAAGCCATTACTAGAAAATGAAAGAACAGATTTGCAGCCTCTGAAAAATCTGAGAATAATAACAGCCAACAGTATCCATGGAAACTATTAGAAAAACAGTCTTAATGGACTTGGACACCTTTTTTTTCTCCTGCCAGTTGGAAAAGGGCATCTCATGAATATGGAACATATTGTGCCATTTCTGAGAAACCCACCCGCTTTTCTCGTATGTTAAATGGCGGTGTGCACACATACAGGCTAGATCCAACAGGCATTAATCATGAACTTGGGGAACAATTATGTCTCGGCTTGGACCAAGGTCCTGCAGCACAGGCTTGGCCTGGCACAAGGTGCTGATGGCTTCTGTCCGGGGAAGGACTTTCAGCCTGAAATGTCTGGCCTCCTCTGGAACCTCGGGTGTCCCTGATCACCTGTCTCTCACTGAGTTCCATCAGGAGGCTGTTGCCATGGCAACCCCCTCAGTGCCAGGTGCATGGTCCCCCTCAGGTGATGTCCTGCCCAGGTAGCATTGCCTTGCATGGAGTTGGATGCGTCCCCTGGGCCACCCCGCTCGGAGCTCTCCCCTCCCAGCACGCTGATGTCAGTGGGTCATTAGATCACACAGAAATGGCCGTTTCCTCTATCGGCTGCTGGCGGCTCCAGAGGTCACTCCTCCTGGGGGGCAAACACAGTGGAGGGACATCTTGGGTAGGATCTCGTTTCCGTGACCTCTCCACAAAAGCATGAGGCTTTTCTGTAAAGATAACTCACTCCCCCCACTCTGACCCGTGGCCCTGAGCTGTGCGCTGTGCGTGCATGAGGCTGGGCCCGCTATGTCCTGACGCACAGCTCCCAGATTCCGGCTACATCTGGGCTCCGAGAGCTACAGGTTTTCTTCTCCGGTTTGTCGAACTGATCTTTCTTCTGGGTTGTTCTCTGTCTGAGTCCCTCCGAGTGTGTGAGACAGGGACTTCGTCCTCCCTCTTCACTGTAACCACACATACTTGCAGAATCTCGGCCCCTTGTGTCTTCTCCCCTTCTTTTTCAAAACGAATTCACAAACACTATTGATTTTTAAATGTCAAATAATGTTAATCTGTGCACACGGGAAGTAAACAAGGAGAAAAGAGGAAGTCCTTTAGTGTAGCAGTGTGTGACCAATGTTTCAAGCAATATGTTCGCTCGGAATGTGTGCGGCAGGTCCGGCTGCTGGACACGCAGGAGGCCCACCAGAGCAGCACCTCCCTTGCCCTCCATGGCTCCCTTTCCCCTTCCCTCACTCCACGGCTCACCAGCCTTAACATCCTGGCTTTTCTGCTTGCGTTCGTTCCCAGTCTGCCAGCAGTGTCTGGTCACGGCATCAGCCCCTGAATACCGAAACCCCTGCGCGCCTGGTTCCCGCTGTGCGTCCAGGATCCAGACGACGCTGGGTTATCCCTGAGGCTTGATGACATGTTTAGAATGAACATAGGTCACATCAGGTGTTGTTTCAAATATTCACATGTCCTCTGGCTCCACAACCTTATGCCTAGAATTTTCTGCAGCGCACCTGATATGTGCCAAATACACTAGAGGCACCTGCATTCTGTGGCTTTCCGGGAACCAGGGGAAAGGAATGGAAACAATTTCACTGTCCGTGGGCGGGGAACTGCTTAAATCAATCTTGGTGTCTTCACACTGTAGAAGGTTCTGCTACCATCAAGAGAATGGAGCAGCTCTTATTGCACCAAAAGGCAACAGTGTCCAAGACATATTGTCATATGAAAATGGACATGGGCCAAATAGTACACATTTTCATCTTGTATAATGTGCAAATATAAGAGTGCATGATAACACAAACTAAGAGAATATAATCATGCATAGTAACTTATGCATAACAATTCTGCATAAATAGATAATGTGAAGCAGCTCAAGCATGCTATAGAAACAAATGGTCAGAGGTGGAAAAGAGTTTGTTTTTGTTTTGTCTGTTTAGCCTTTTCCTGCTTCTTTTAAAATGAATCACAAGCATAACTGAAGAAAACGAACACTTGCATGATATTGAAGAGGAGTTCTATTTCAGAAGCCGGACCAGAAGTTAACATTCAGTACGTGGTGTGCAGTAAAGCCTTCCAAAATGTTGTAACAGCAGTAGGAAAAAAAAAAAGACTAACAAGTATGATTAAATTATCTACAGTTTTAAGTTATGCAGAAAATATAAGCAAAATATAGAAACTGATCATCCACAATAAGAAAATGAAATTTTAAAATACCGACTACATTAATATCCAAAAATATGCAATACCTAGTGTAGACCTAACAAAAGATAGTTCTAAAAACCCATGAAACATTGCTGAAAATAAATCAGACCCACATGAACAGAGAGATACATGATTCCAGATAAAGACTTGATAATGTTAGGATGGCCATTCTCCAGAAGCTGATCTTACAAATCCCAGGCCACTTTTTTTGGTAGGAATCAACACATTGTTTCTAAAGTTTACATGGAATTACAATCTAGAATTGACCCCCCCAAAAGAGTCCTTAAGAAAAACAAAAAAGAGCAAAGTTGGTGATTTATACTACTGGCTTTCAAGACCTTCTATAAAGCTACAGTAATCAAAACTGTGGAATCAGCATATGGAGAAACACGTAGATCAGTGGAAAAGAGTGGAGTTCAGAAACTTTACATGCACATGTGCTCCATTGATTTTCCACACAAGCACCAAGATAATTCCTCAGGGACTGGGCATGTTCCCTGCAAACGGTGCTGGAGCACACGCATACCTTAATTCAAAATGGATGTTAGACATGAACATTAAAGCCTTGTAGAAGAAATCTTAGGAAAATATCTTCATGACATTGGAATAGGCAAAAATTTCTTAGGAAACTAAAAAGCCAACCATTATAGAAATCAACAAGTTAGACTACATCAAAGTAAACATCTCTGTTCATCAAAATACAGTTAAAAGCAGACAAGTAGTGACTCCATAGCATCTTACTATGCTGATGGATAGTGACTGTAATGGAGTATGTGGTGGGGACTTGATAATGGGGGGAATGTAGTAACCACTATGTTGCTCATATGAAACCTTCATAAGATTGTATATCAATGATACCTTAATAAAAATGAAAAAAAAAAGGAAAGGAAAAGAAAGGAGAGTAGGAGAACATGGGAACAACATAAGTAGAAAGAAGCATAACATTTATGGACAGAAGAAGTCTGGATTCTGGATCTTGGATGAGAAGCTCAATGGCCCTCTAATGGAGTGGGGTATCTCTAGGGTACACGGAGTTTTAAGAAAATCAGTTTGCAAAGCCTCAACTTCCACATGATCTCTTTACCAAAACTGCTTTCCTCTTTCATAATTTCCCCTTCCCTACTTTCCAGTAGCAGGGTCTTCCACTCACCCATCCACTATCTTTAATAAGGGACTACCCAGCAGGGTAGAATTCCTGGAACACTATAAACAAAGCAATAGTCTGAAACACTGCTGCAGGACGGTGGGGCTGAGAAAGCGAATGGCTCAAAATGGACAACAAATACTTTTTGTTTTCAAGTTGGGAGATTGCAAAATCTTTGCTTTCAGGATCTGGGAGGACTTAATTGCACTGGCAGCTGAAAAATCCTTAATGATGTTTTTTATAGTAGATGTCTGTGATTTTGTGGAGCAAACAACTCGGATGCTGTCGCTGTATGAAAACTCTCCCAGTTCCCATCTGTTTATGTGAAGTTTTCTCAGCTTACAAATGAAAAAACGGGGCTAGAACTGATACTGAACGCAGTCTCATTCTAGCAATAAGTAATATTCAACTGTGAACATATAAAGTGGTGGGGAAAAAAAGTGGCCCATCCATTTCATTAAGAAATACCCTTCCAATGCATTTTTTTGTGTTTCTGTTTAATACTTATGAAAATAATTATATTTATGTTGTTTGGATCAATTGGCTATTACTAATATTTGTAATGGCCATTCAAACCTGAAGAAATTTCTCACTTAGAACTTTGTAATTATGTGAAACTTAAAAAAATTAATAAATTCCAATGTACATACATACTTTGGCTGCAGAGATGCATGGTATGGTTCTCAAAAAAAGAGCATCAAGCATAAAAAAATACACTGTTAAGAAAATAAATACGCAAGCCACATACATATGTAATACGTTTGACTGCAAAAGGATATATAACCGGAATATGGAAGGAATGCCTACAGACCAATAATAAAAATTCAGCAGACTGATAACTAGGCTCTCTGCCGAGCGCATCTCAGACTCCCAGCCAGCTGGCATGGGGCCCCTCTTCCCTGTGGGCACCAAGCTGCTGAGGGGCCGAGGGGCTCTCAGGCGGCTGGATCGGGAGGAGAGGGCTGGGGACCAGGCAGAGAGGCCCTGTGACTAGGATTTTCTGGGCCCGGCTAGCTGAGTTTCCTTTCAAAATAGTGATATGAAATCACCTTTTAAAATAACTGTGTCCATCAGGATAAAATAGTCACGAAGGTTGATATCCCTAATGTACAAAGAATTCTTAAAGACTGTGGGACGGGAGACCAAACACACAATAGAACAATAGGAACAAGACACAGACAATTCACAAAAACATATGAGAACGATATAAAAATAAATAGCATTTAAATTCAAAAGTAAAAATCACAAATGAATACAATAAAAATATAAAAACAAATGTTAAGTATTCAAACTCACTCACATTGAGAAAAATGTGAACTGAAACAATACTCAGTTACCAGTTCTCACCTATCAGACTGAAACATTTTAAAACATATGTGCCCAGGGACTTCACGTTGTGTCGGCGAGCACATGGGGAGCAGGTTCTTTCACCTGATAGAGGTGCAAAGTGGTGCAGTCATTCAGAGCAGAACTACACGGGCGCCTGCCTTTCAACCCCACCCCTTCTAGAACTCTATCCTGAAGATACAGCTCTGACCACAGGAAAATTCATCAGCAGAAAGTCATCCATAGCAGGATTGTTTGCAAATGCAAATGATTAGAAACAACTTAAAGGCCCATCATAGAGGGAAAAGTAACCCCTAAACTCAGCTTCCATTGACATAGTCAAAACCACCCATTATGGCTCCCGGCAATTTATCCGATGGCTCTGGGCCCTGAGGGTTACCTATAAACGCCCTTGGGGTGGAGGGAACTGCCAGTCACTCAGTCATTTGTGAGATTTTGATCCCTTCCCAATGTATGCCAGGGCATCATTTAGGGCCCACACGCAAGGAGACAAAATAGAGCCAGTGGATTTTCCATTGTCTTGCTTTTAAAAAAAAATCTTAATTTTTTTAATAGGTAATGCATTCACATTATAGGAAGTCAAATGATGTAAAACAATAATTATTACAAAGTTCCTTTCCATCCTCTGCCCCCCACTATGGAGTTCCTTTATTTTGAGGCAACCAGGGTTACCAAATGCTTGGTGTATCCTTAGAGAGTCTATGTATGCAAAACAAGTATCTTTTATATTTTTTTCCTTTATTAGCACCAAACATGGTGTTTCTGTTTGTCAAGTTTTTTTTTTAATATAATTTATTTTATTATCATTAATTTACAATTACATGTGCAATATTACGATTATTAAACTACCCCTTCATCAGGTCCCCCCCACCAACCCCATTACAGTCACTGTCCATCAGCGTAGTGAGATGCTATAGAATCACTACTTGTCTTCTCTGAGTTGTACTGCCCTCCCCGTGCCCCCCCAACATTACATCTGCTAATCGTAATGCCCCTTTTTCCCTCTTATCCCTCCCTTCCTGCCCATTTTCCCCAGTCCCTTTCCCTTTGGTAACTATTAGTCCGTTCTTGGGTTCTGTGAGTCTGCTGCTGTTTTGTTCCTTCAGTTTTTTTCTTTGTTCTTATACTCCACATATGAGTGAAATCATTTGATACTTGTCTTTTCGGCTTGGCTTATTTCACTGAGCATAATACCCTCTAGCTCCATCCATGTTGTTGCAAATGGTAGGATTTGTTTTCTTCTTATGGCTGAATAATATTCCATTGTGTATATGTACCACATCTTCTTTATCCATTCATCTACTGATGGACACTTAGGTTGCTTCCATTTCTTGGCTATTGTAAATAGTGCTGCAATAAACATAGGGGTGCATCTGTCCTTTTCAAATTGGGCTGCTGCATTCTTAGGGTAAATTCCTAGGAGTGGAATTCCTGGGTCAAATGGTATTTCTATTTTGAGTTTTTTGAGGAACCTCCATACTGCTTTCCACAATGTTTGAACTAATTTGCATTCCCACCAGCACTGTAGAATGGTTCCCTTTTCTCCACATCCTTGCCAACATTTGTTGTTTGTGTTTTGGATGTTGGCCATCCTCACTGGTGGGAGGTGATATCTCATTGTGGTTTTAATCTGCATTTCTCTGATGATTAGCGATGTGGAGCATCTTTTCATGTGCCTGTTGGCCATCTGAATTTCTTCTTTGGAGAAGTGTCTATTCATGTCCTCTGCCCATTTCTTAATTGGATTATTTGCTTTCTGTTTGTTAAGGTGCATGAGTTCTTTATATATTTTGGATGTCAACCCTTTATCAGATACGTTTTTTATGAATATATTCTCCCATACTGTAGGATGTCTTTTTGTTCTACTGATGGTGTCCTTTGCTGTACAGAAGCTTTTCAGCTTGATATAGTCCCACTTGTTCATTTTTGCTTTTGTTTCCCTTGCCCGGGGAGATATGTTCATGAAGAAGTTGCTCATGTTTATGTCCAAGAGATTTTTGCCTATGTTTTTTTCTAAGAGTTTTATGGTTTCATGACTTACATTCAGGTCTTTGATCCACCTTGAGTTTACCTTTGTGTATGGGGCTAGACAGTAGTCCAGTTTCATTCTCTTACATGTAGCTGTCCAGTTTTTCCAACACCAGCTGCTGAAGAGGCTGTCATCTCCCCATTGTATATCCAAGGCACTTTTATCAAATATTAATTGACTGTATATGTTTGGGTTAATGTTTGGATTTTCTATTCTGTTCCACTGGTCTGTGGGTCTGTTTTTGTGCCAATACCAAATTGTCTTGATTACTGTGGCTTTGTAGTAGAGCTTGAAGTCAGGGAGGTAATTCCCCCTGTTTTATTCCTCCTTCTCAGGATTGCTTTGGCTATTCGGGGTCTTTTGTGGTTCCATATGAATTTTAGAATTATTTGTTCCAGTTCATTGAAGAAAGCTGTTGGTAGTTTGAAAGGGATTGCATTGAATCTGTAGATTGCTTTAGGTAGTATAGCCATTTTGACAATATTTATTCTTCCTAGCCAAGAGCATGGGATGCATTTCCATTTGTTAGTGTCCTCTTTAATTTCTCTTAGGAGTGTCTTGTAGTTTTCAGAGTACAGGTCTTTCACTTCCTTCGTTAGGTTTATTCCTAGGTATTTTATTCTTTTTGATGCAATTTGAATGGAATTGTTTTTCTGATTTCTCTTTCTGTTAGTTCATCCTTAGTGTATAGGAAAGCAACAGATTTCTGTGTGTTAATTTTGTATCCTGCAACTTTGCTGAATTCAGATATTAGTTCTAGTAGTTTTGGAGTGGAGTCTTTAGGGTTTTTTATGTACAATATCATGTCATCTGCAAATAGTGACAATTTGACTTCTTCTTTACCAATCTGATGCCTTGTATGTCTTTGTTTTGTCTGATTGCTGTGGCTAGGACCTCCAGTACTATGTTGAATAACAGTGGAGAGAGTGGGCATCCTTGTCTGGTTCCCGATCTTAGATGAAAAGCTTTCAGCGTCTCACCGTTAAGTATGATGTTAGCTGTGGGTTTCTCATATATAGCCTTTATGCTGTTGAGGTACTTGCCGTCTATACCCATTTTGTTGAGAGTTTTAATCAGGAATGGATGCTGAATTTTGTCAAATGCTTTTTCAGCATCTATGGAGATGATCATGCGGTTTTTGTTCTTCTTTTTGTTGATGTGGTGGATGATGTTGATGGATTTTCGAATGTTGTACCATCC
>JAVSCE010016232.1:0-177430 GCA_032199065.1 Smutsia gigantea | reverse complement strand
GTAGATTGCTTTAGGGTAGTATAGCCATTTTGACAATATTTATTCTTCCTAGCCAAGAGCATGGGATGCATTTCCATTTGTTAGTGTCCTCTTTAATTTCTCTTAGAGTGTCTTGTAGTTTTCAGAGTACAGGTCTTTCACTTCCTTCGTTAGGTTTATTCCTAGGTATTTTATTCTTTTTGATGCAATTGTGAATGGAATTGTTTTTCTGATTTCTCTTTCTGTTAATTCATCATTAGTGTATAGGAAAGCAACAGATTTCTGTGTGTTAATTTTGTATCCTGCAACTTTGCTGAATTCAGATATTAGTTCTAGTAGTTTTCGAATGGAGTCTTTAGGGTTTTTTATGTACAGTATCATGTCATCTGCAAATAGTGACAATTTGACTTCTTCTTTACCAATCTGGATGCCTTGTATGTCTTTGTTTTTGTCTGATTGCTGTGGCTAGGACCTCCAGTACTATGTTGAATAACAGTGGAGAGAGTGGGCATCCTTGTCTTGTTCCCGATCTTAGATGAAAAGCTTTCAGCGTCTCGCCGTTAAGCATGATGTTAGCTGTGGGTTTGTCATATATAGCCTTTATGATGTTGAGGTACTTGCCATCTATACCCATTTTGTTGAGAGTTTAATCAGGAATGGATGCTGAATTTTGTCAAATGCTTTTTCAGCATCTATGGAGATGATCATGTGGTTTTTGTTCTTCTTTTTTGTTGATGTGGTGGATGATGTTGATGGATTTTCGAATGTTGTACCATCCTTGCATCCCTGGGATGAATCCCACTTGATCATGGTGTATGATCCTCTTGATGTATTTTTGAATTCAGCTTGCTAATATTTTGTTGAGTATTTTTGCATCTATGTTCATCAGGGATATTGGTCTGTAATTTTCTTTTTTTGGTGAGGTCTTTGCCCGGTTTTGGTATTAGAGTGATGCTGGCTTCATAGAATGAGTTTGGAAGTATTCCCTCCTCTTCTATTTTTTGGAAAACTTTAAGTAGAATCGGTGTTATTTCTTCTCTATATGTCTGGTAGAATTCAGAGGTGCATCCATCAGGCCCGGAGATTTTGTTCTTGGGTAGTTTTTTGATTACCAATTCAATTTCGTTTCTGGTGATTGGTCTGTTTAGTTTTTCTGTTTCTTGCTTGGTCAGTCTTGGGAGGTTGTATTTTTCTAAGAAGTTGTCCATTTCTTCTATGTTTTCCAGCTTATTAGCATATAGATTCTCATAATATTCTCTTATGATTCTTTGTATTTCTGTGGGGTCTGTCGTGATTTTTCCTTTCTCATTTCTGATTGTGTTTATGTGTGTAGATTCTGTTTTTCTCTTAATGAGTCTGGCTAGGGGTTTATCTATTTTGTTTATTTTTTCAAAGAACCAGCTCTTGGTTTTATTGATTTTTTCTATTGTTTTATTCTTCTCAATTTATTTATTTCTTCTCTAATCTTTATTATGTCCCTCCTTCTGGTGACTTTGGGCCTCATTTGTTCTTCTTTTCCAATTTCAGTAATTGTGTCTTTAGACTATTCATTTGGGAATGTTCTTCCTTCTTTAAATAGGCCTGGATTGCAATATACTTTCCTCTTAGAACTGCCTTTGCTGCGTCCCAAAGACGTTGTGGCTTTGTGTTGTTGTTGTCATTAGTCTCCATATATTGTTTGATCTCTGTTTTAATTTTGTCATTTATCCATTGATTTGTTAGGAGCATGCTGTTAAGCCTCCATGAGTTTGTGCGCATTTTGTTTTCTTTGTACAATTTATTTCAAAGTTTACACATTTTTTACCTGAGAAGTTGGTTGGTAGGATTTCAATATTTTTGAAATTACTGAGGTTCTTTTTGTGGCCTAGTATGTGGTCTATTCTGGAAAATGTTCCATGTACACTTGAGAAGAATGTATATCCTGTTGCTTTTGGGTGTTGAGTTCTGTAGTTGTCTGTTAGGTCCATCTGTCTAGTGTGTTGTTCAGTGCCTCTGTGTCTTTACTTATTTTCTGTCTAGTTGATCTGTCCTCTGGAGTGAGTGGTGTGTTGAAGTCTCCTAAAATGAATGCATTGCTGTCTATTTCCTCCTTTAATTCTGTTTGTATTTGTCTCACATATGCTGGCGCTCCTGTGTTGGTGCCTGTATATTTATAATGGTCATATCTTCTTCTTGGACTGACCCCTTTATCATTATGTAATGTCCTTCTTTATCTCTTGCTACTTCTTCGTTTTGAAGTCTATTTTGTCTGAAACAAGTACTGCAACACCTGCTTTTTTCTCTTGGTTGTTTGCATGAAATATCTTTTTCCATCCCTTCACTTTTAGTCTGTGTATATCTTTGGATTTGAGGTGAGTTTCTTGTAGGAAGCATATAGGTGGGTCTTGCTTTTTTATCCATTCTGTTAGTCTGTGTCTATTGATTGGTGCATTCAGTCCATTTACATTTAGGGTGATTATTGGTAGATATGTCCTTATATTCGTTGCTGGCATCAGATTCATGCTTACCAAAGGTTCAAGGGTTGCTATTTTACTATATAACAATCTAACTTAACTTTCTGGGTAAGTTATTTTAAACACTGTCTGATGTTTCTTTATTTCTCTCCCTTCTTATTCCTCCTCCTCCATTCTTTTTATACTAGGTGTTTTATTCTTTGCCTTTAGTTAGTATTTGGATGGTCTGCTTTCTTTGTTATGATTTTATTTTCTCTGGTGACATCTGTTTAGCCTTAGGGGTGCTTCCACCTACAGCAGTCCATTTGCGATATCCTGTAGTGGTGGTTTATGAGAGGTAAACTCTCTCAACTTTCGTTTGTCTGGAAATTGTTTAATCCCTCCATCATATTTAAATGGTAATCGTTCTGGATACAATATTCTTGGTTCGAGGCCCTTCTGTTTCATAACGTTAAATATATCATGCCATTCTCTTCTGGCCTGTAAGGTTTCTGTTGAGAAGTCTGTTGATAGTCTGGTGGGTTTTCCTTTGTAGGTGATCTTTTTTCTCTCTCTAGCTGCCTTTAATACTTTGTCCTTATCTTTGATCTTTGCCATCTTAATTATTATGTGTCTTGGTGTTGTTCTCCTTGGGTTCTTTGTGTTGGGAGATCTGTGGGCTTCCATGGACTGCGAGACTATTTCCTTCCCCAGCGAGGGAAAGTTTTCAGCAATTATTTCTTCAAAGACACTTTCTATCCCTTTTTCTCTCTCTTCTTTCTCTGGTACTCCTATAATGCGAATATTGTTCCGTTTGGATTGGTCACACAGTTCTCTTAATATTCTTTCATTCCTAGAAATCCTTTTATCTCTCTCTGCCTCAGCTTCTCTGTATTCCTATTCACTGAATTCTATTCCATTAACAGTCTCTTGCATCTCATCCAGTGTGCTGTTAAGCCTGTCGATCGCTTGTCTGATTTCTGCATTGTCTTTCTTCACTTCCGTCTCTTCCTCCCTCAGCTCTTGCACATTTCTCTGTAGGTTCATCAGCATGGTTATGACTTTTATCCTGAATTCTTTTTCAGGAAGACTGTGCATTTCCATCCTTTCAGGCTCCCTCTCTGGGGTTGTCTGGTTGATTTTGGTCTGAACCATATTCCTCTGTCTTTTCGTGGCTATAGAATTGGTCACTGGTAGTTGCCACATATGTCAGCTGGGCTCTTTAAGACCGCCTCTTGGTGTGCCACATCCTCTCAGGTGTAGTTGCACGCTGTGTGCTTTCCTGTGTATTCTGGTCTCTCTTTTAGGAATAGACGTATTTGCTGTGTTTTCGTAGATAAATATAGTCTTCGAGGAGATTTCTGCCGGCCTGCTCACGCCGCCGTCTTCCCGGAAGTCCAACTGCAGTCCGGGGGCCGTTTCTCTCCCCTGCTCTGGGTCTTGTTTTTTTATTCATTCAGTAACTTTATGTCTTCTGATTGGTTCATTCAGACCATTTACATTTAGGGTGATTATGAATAGGTATGTACTTATTGCTATTGCAGGCTTTTGATTCGTGGTTACCAGAGGTTCCAGGGTAATTCTCTTACTATTTAACAGTCTAATTTAACTTACTTTGTATGCTATTACAAACACAATCTAAAGGTTCTTTTTTTTCCCTTCCTTTTTCTTTTCCTCCATTCTTTGTATGTTATGAATCATATTCTGTACTCTTTGTTTTCCCTTGGGTAACATCTGTTTAACCTTAGGAATACTTCTGTTTGTGGGAGTCCTTCCAAAATGCACTGTAGAGGTGGTTTGTGGGAGGGAAATTCTCTCAGCTTTTGCTTATCTGAAAATGGTTTAATCCCTCTTTCCAATTTAAATGATAACCTTGTCAGGTAGAGTATTCTTGGTTCAAGGCCCTACTGCTTCATTGCATTAAATATATTATGCCCCTCCCTTCTGGCCTGTAATGTTTTTTTGAGAAGTCTGATGATAGCCTGATGGGTCTTCCTTTGTATGTGATATTTTTTCTTTCTCTCTCTGCTTTTGAAGTTCTGTCTTTTTCCTTAATCTTTGCTATTTTAATTATTACATGTCTTGATGCTGTCTTCCTTAGGTCCCTTGTGGTGGGAGATCTGTGCACCTCCATCGCTTGAGAGACTGTCTCCTTCCCTATATTGGGGAATTTTTCAGCAGTTACCTTCTCAATGACACTTTCTATCCCTTTTTCTCTCTCTTCTTTTTCTGGTACCTCTGTAATGCGAATATTGTTCCCTTTGGATTGGTCACGCAGTTCTTTAAATATTCTTTCATTCTTAGAGATTCTTTTTTCTTTCTGTGCCTCAGCTTCTTTGTACTCATCTCTAATTTATATTCCATTTACCATCTCTTCTGCTACATGTAATCTGCTTTTAAATCCCTCCATTGTATGTTTCATTTCAGATATGGAATTTCTTAATGATTGAATCTCCAACTTAAATTTGTTCCTGAGTTCTTGAATATTATTCTGTACCTCCATAAGCATGTTTATAATTTTTATTTTGAACTCTCCTTCAAGAAGTTTGGTGAGTTCAGTTTCATTTGGCCCTCTTTCTGGGGTTTGTGAGATTTTGGTCTGAATCATGTTCTTTTGATGTTTCGTATTTCTGTGTGGTGCCCATTAGTATGCAGAAACTCCAGTCTCTGGAGCTGCTCAGCCCCTAGAGTGAGGTTGGGGGTCATAGGGGAGCGAAGCTGGTGTCTTGGGGGGAGGAAAGTTCTGTTTCCTGAGTCCCATCTGCAGTGCCTGTCTCCAGTGTCAAAGCCTGTGGGCCAAGCCCACAGGTGTAAGCCTCTGTGCTTGCATCTCTAGCTGTTGTAGGCAAGGCCTCTCTGGCTGGCCTGATGCCAGCACAGTGACTGTCAGTTTGCAAACCGATGCTGGCAGGCTAGAAGGAAGGTACAGCAGGCTGCGTGTCACAGTGGGGGGCCTCGGATCTGAGTAGGCAGCCAGTGGGGTGGAGCACCTGAAGTTCCTCAAAGTTCCCGACCAGCTGGGCAGAGTGTGCCCAGACAACCTTAACCTTTTCCAGCTCTCCCTTCTCCTGTGCAGCAAGCTCCGCCCACACCCCAACCCTTCAGCAGCCCTCTCACTGCTAGGAAGCCTCTCAGACTGCCTCCCTTTCCTCTGACACAGAGCTGCCTGATGTTTATTCCCTCCTCCACAAATGGCTGGTATGTTGGTTTCTCAAGCAGTCCCCCTGTCTGAGCTCCCCAACGTCCAGAGCACCACACACTATAGGTTTCTTCTCACAAGGCAGATATCCAGGGCTGGGTGTTCAGCAGTCCTTGGATTCCACCCCTTCTCCTGCTCCGTTTCTCTTCCTCCTGCAGGTGAGCTGGGGTGGGGCAAGGGCTTGGATCCGGCTGGATTAAGGCTTTTGTACGTTACCCTGTTTTGTGAGGTCTGCTCTGTTCGTTGGGTGGGTATGCAGCCTGGTTCAGCCTTCTTTCTTGTTGCTGTCTTAAGTTTAGTTGTATTAATTAACTATATTTTTGTACTGTTTGTAGTTTTGGGAGGATCTCTTCATCTCACCTCTCATGCTGCCATCTTGAATTCTCTCATAGTGCTTCTTAAGAATAATTCTGTTTTTTCCATGACTTCCTAGTGCTTCAAGCTTGTGGGATACAGGGCAAAGGGAAAACACTTAGGTGCTTAAGAAAATGTCAGAAAAAAACATGGAAATTGACTTTTGGCAAGTTCACGCTCAGTGACGTGGTTTGTATCCTCTACCCTCAGACACTGAAAATAAAATAGAACACAGCAAGTTTTACTTTAAAAGTATGAGGGGAGTTGTAGTTCCTGGCAATTTGTAAAATAAAAGCATATGAAAGGAGGACAAAACAACGGGCATTTGTGCTCTGCATGTCTCACGTTCTTTGAAGTGGAGAGATCCTGCCTTAAGAAAAAGTATTTTTCAGTTATATGTAAAGTAGTAGTGGCTACTTAGCGAGATGACATTACAGGCATGTTAAGATCGACTTGGCTGATGCTGGTAAATAAAGGGTTCCAGGCCAGTGACTGTGCAAATACTATAAAAGACGTGGTATCTCTTTGTTGTTTTGATTTCCATTTCTCTAATGACTAATATGTTGAGCATAATTTCATGTACTTATCCATTTATTTATTTTCTTTGGAGAGATGTCTGTTCAAATTATTAGCCCATTTTAAAATTATGTTATTTATCTTTTTTTA
Source organism: Smutsia gigantea (assembly GCA_032199065.1). Taxonomy (NCBI): domain Eukaryota; kingdom Metazoa; phylum Chordata; class Mammalia; order Pholidota; family Manidae; genus Smutsia; species Smutsia gigantea. The sequence goes on along the minus strand of JAVSCE010016232.1, from coordinate 170,800 downwards.
TTATAAGTTGTAGGAGTTCTTTAGATCATCTATACAAGTAAGTCCCTTATCAGATATATGGTTTACAAATACTTTCTTTCATTCTATAGTTTGTCTTTCAATTTTTTTATGTTATCCTTTGAAACACAAATATTTAAAATTTTTTATAAAGTCCAATTTGTCCTTTTTTGTTTGTTTGTGCTTTCAGTGTCATGGTTAAGAAACTATTGCCTTTTCCAAATTCATAAAGATTTACTCCTATTATTTCTATTTCTTTTATTCTAAATTTTTTATGTTTCAGATTTTACATTTAAGTATTTGATTAATTTTGAGTTAATTTTTTGCATGGGAGGGGCCCAGCTTAATTCTTTTGCAAGTGTATATTCGGCTCTCAAGGCACCATTATTTGAAAAGACTTCTTTTCCCAAATTATCTTGTTGAAAGGCAACGTTTTAACTCTTGTTGAAAATCAGTTGGCCATTAATGTGAAGGTTTATTTCTGAATTTTTAACTCCAGTCTATTTGGAAAAGACAGACTTACTTAGAGGTTGAGGTACACCAGCTGAGTATCAAAATGAAGTTCAGTTATGGGACCCATTGGACAGAAATTATAATGTGATAATCATTTTGTCTTTATGCAAGAAGCTAGAGATAGGCATTGAAGCAGAGAGAGAATTCAGGTAGTATAAATCCTTGAAAAGTGTTGGGAGGTGCCTGTTTATGTTGAAATCACAATGAAGCCTTTTGAAAGCAACTAAAACATTTGTTTCAGATAATGCTCTGATACCATCCTGTACATTGAACATTCTTTATACAAGGGAGTTACCATCAAAAAGAAACTCAGTGCATGAGAGGGGTGGGGGATTAGAATTCAGAAAAGAGGTAAACAAGTATTTATCATGCACTAAGATCAGTGATATGAAAACAGTATCTGTGGCTACTAACCGGTTAACACATAGAAATAATAAAGTCATTTGCATGTGAGAAATGTGGACAAAATATTCCTGTCATCTCAGAATAGTGGTGGAAGGTAGTAGAATTTTGAATGTACCTGGGATAGCCAAGTTTTGCAAGATTTTATGTTCTTTTTTGAGAAAGATTGATCTCTGCAACTCTGCCTCATTCAAATGCTTTTCTTTATACCCTGTTAGAAATCTGTGAACTTATTTTCATTTCCAAGTGTTTGTATGCCAGCTGTCTAACCCTATTTGATTCTGATTATTCATTTTAATATTTCTCATTTTATTAGCTGCATTTTTTACTCTTGTATTTTTGTTCCTACTTTTGTTCTCTTTTGGCTGTATATTTCTTTGAAACATTTCTGAGAAAAAGATAATGGCACTTGATAGCACAAAACTTTATGTTTTCTTCCTTCTGTTTGAGAAATAGCACTTTCTAAAAAGCTTTGTTCATAAAACTACTTTTTCAGATTTTGCATTATAAAAATTATGCATTAGGAAAAAACCAGTAGTAAGTTAAATACTATTCTAGTTATTTTAGAAATGAAAAGGTGAATCTCACAAGTGCTGAATTGTATGTAAGGCCAACAAATATTAAGGAAATGGTGAAAAGTACATTTACTTGAGATAAACATAATTTAAAGAAATGATTCAAGGTTGTTCAATTCTGCTTCTATTGGTCAAGAAATTCACAAGGCCAGTTGTAATCAAGAAGTGGGAAAATTGACTCTTGCATTTAACAGGAGAAGCAATATATCCTCATTTAATATTTTTTGAGTTGAACATTGTCTTTAGAACTGTGTACTTCTCTCCCTTTGAAAAAATAGTACTTTTCTAGGTTAATCCTACCGCCTCATAAATGATATTACTCTCCAATATTTATCTGAGTGAAGAGCCAATCCATTTCTTTTACTTCTATTTCCTTCCACATCAAGGGTAACGTTTTCATTTGCATGTCTCTTACTGCATGCAAATTGCTTCCTTAATAGAGGTGACCCCAGTTACTGATGTGACTCTCTGTTCCAGTGGTCACTTTGAAGGGTCCTCCAAGGATCATTTAAACCAAGTGGTCATTGGAATAAATAAATGGGAATTGACGGGTTGTATTTATCATCATCATTATTATTATTTTCCATAGATAGTTTTCTGACAACACAACTAAAGAACATGAATGATGGACTGAAAACTTATTTAAAGAGACATGCTCCATTCCATAAAGAATCTAGTTTTTTAAAGGTCAACGAGGACTGCTTTTAGTAAAATTTCAGTATAGCCAAAAATCCTTTGGCCACTCTATTCTTGGGAATTTAGTATGTACAATTCATAGCTTGGCTTTGCTGATGAAAGAAGGAGCTGTTACACTGTAAACATTTTTATTTTTAATCTTGAGTTCCAGTAGTAATTAGATTAATGGTGATGATTGTACCTTTGTAATAATTAAGTTTCGCTTTTATTTATTCACTAGTAGGAGGGACATATAGATTTATTTATAATTGAGATGACATTTCATTTGTTCAGATCAATGTGAGTTAGGTTGATAAATATTTTATTAGCAATAATCATAGTTGTGGGGATTAGTAGCATACAGATGAGCAACATATTCCAGACACAGTTCTGAGTATTTTGCATACCTCACCTCATTTAATTCAAACAACTGTGTAAGGGAGTGTATTATCTTGATATTATTGTGAAGATAACTAGTGTGTACTAAATAACTTGTAGGCCAGTTTGAGACATTTCTTTTATTCATTGTACCATACACTTCAACATTCATTCAACAAGTACTTATTGAGGTCATTTCATATGCCAGGCACTATTTCTGGCTCAGGGGACTCACAAGGGAACAACAGAGTTTAGTACCATATCTCAAAGGTGGAGTGATAATAGTTTTTAAACTGGGAAACCATCATAACAGCTATGATTATTAACTGTGGTTATTGTCTGTGGGAGGATTTTGACTTTGGGGTAGAGAATAAAGCAAATGTTCTTCCTCTGGGATAATTTCTTGAATATCTGGATATTCCCACTGTAAAGAAATCTCCTATCTCTGAGCAGAGATTAATGCATTCAGCCAGAATTTTTTGAGATAAATGTTTTTTATTCACTGGTTAAAATAAATGGCTCTTGAGAGAGGGAAAGCAATATTCATTTTCAGTTAAAAATCTAACAGTTCCTTTTTCAGTTAAGTCCATATCAAAATGCAAAATGGCAAAGAAAAGTTTACATGGCTTATGAAGGAACAGAGGTTAATGTCTTTGAGTAAATGAAACAGATTAAAAGAACCTTTGGTATAATCATAGGATAATGAATGATTATCTTTTGGGGATACATTTGGAAGCAGTTGAAATGACAAAGCTCTTACTAGAAACAGGAATATTGAAGATATATCTTTTTTAGTGAGCTATGATTGATATATAACAATAGTTAGGTGTACAATATAATGACTCAATATTTGCATGCACTGCAAATTGATCACCACAATAAATCTAGTACTATCCATCACCATACAAAGTCATAATTATTTGTTGTGTGTGTGATAAGAACTTCTAAGATATACTGTCTTGGCAACTTTCAAATATGCACTACACTATTACTGTACATTACATCCTCATGCTGCACATTACATCCTCATGATTGATTTTGTACAGGAAGTTTGTACCTCTTGACAACTTTCACTCATTTAACCCACCCCCACAACCCATCCCCACCCCATTACAACCACTGTTCTGTTCTCTGTATCTATGAGTTTTGTTTCTGAATCATGAGGAAGTGAAGCTTAATAAACTTTTAATTCACTTGTTCATGGAGCAGTAACCTTTCAGCATTCTCCTTTAGTCAACTTTGTAGTTCTAAAACTCACACTAAAGTTTTCATATGAGTAAATTAGTATTTATATATGTTAAACATGTTCACTCCTTTTGTGTGACTATGACACAAGCATAATGTTTATATTTCTTTAATGAAGTATAAACATGATAAATCCAAGTAATTCAGCCTTCATATGAAGTATTCTTTCTTTTTGGTCTTTTAAGCTTGGTTTTTTAATAACCTGTCTCAGATAAGCCCTCTAGAACTGAAGTCCCAGATCACTAGTATGAGTGGAGTGGCAACAAAGATATGAAAAGGAAAGCAAGATAGTTAGGCCAAAATTACCCATTAAAAGTGATGAATAAAAACCCTTCCTGTGTTTTCTGAAGCTTAAGTGATATGTCTGAGACCTCAAAACACTTCATCATATCAAGAAAATGTATTCCCTTCTAAAATGAAACTCAGGGTTAAATCCTTATAAGTTACAGGTTCCTGAAATCTTTGGAAATACAAGTCTTCCTTGGTCCTGAAAATGGATATTTATTGGCATCCTGTAAATCTTACACATTCAAGGAGTAACTGAAATATCCCTTAAAAAAACATAATGTGGCTATTTACAATTTTGCTTTATAAGGTGCATATAACTACAAAATATTATCCTTACAATATTTTGCACTTGTGCTTCAGTGCTATCAGAGCCAACTCATGTGGCTATAGAACTACTGGAGGAATAGGATTCATGTAACACTGCCATGGCTTTTTTTCCTGAATTACACAGATTGCAATAATTACACAGAAAGGCAAGATAGATTAGTTGGCAAAGTAGGTCTATGGCCACTCTTTCTTTATCCTTTAAATAATTTGGCCATTTCTTGAAGCTCCACATACACATTTTAGATGCCAAGCAAGTGCGATTCAGGGTCCTTCACTGGAACTGCTCATCATTAAATAAATCTCTGTGTGCTATACTTTGGCGCTGGCAAGCAGTTGCCTTTTAAGTTTCCTCATATACTCTGTTGTTTCTCAGCTTTCTCTAATGCTTCTAAAATACCTTTTTATACTCCTTCTTACTAAAAACATAATGATTGAGAATCATACCACATGTTACCAGTTAAGGACATCTAGAAATTTTAAATGGTTTTATCTAGAAATTCAAAAAAATGGAACTCTGGTGGTTGAAATTTCAGGCACAGTGTGAGAGAAACCCTCCTTCAACAACCTTTCATAATTCTACAGAGGTGACATTTATTGTTTGCTTTTAATGTTGGCCTTTTTAAAATTCATGGTCTAGCTGTGCTGATAAATGTTTTAAACCACGTGGTATAGTACTATGAAGAAAGTAGAAGGGAGGTGGTGGGCTAGAAGATTATAATAAACTTTAAATCATTTCTTAAAGGTATTGCAATCTCTTCTTCCTTAAAATAAATAGTTCCAATAGAGAAGTCTTCATTTTTCCTACACCTTCAGGTGTAGTCTATGTGTGTGTGTGTGGTGTGGTATGTGTGCATGTGTGTGTGCACAAGTGTACAGACTCAGATGTGGTGTGGAAATAAAATGGCCTAGCTGATTTTATAAAAGAACACATATTCTTTTATAGTTTATTGTTCTTATATGCGTTACAGTTCATATTAGGTTGAAATCATAAGAAGGATGTAATTTATATATATCCCCTAGTGATGCTTGGATGAATAGTTCAGACTGCTGTGGATGATAATGAAGTCAGGGACTTTTATCCAAAGCTCATCAGGAGGTCAGGTACTGTGACCTGCATCTACAGAAATGGGTGATGCCAAAACTGTGTGTTCCCATGGTGAGCTACTTTGAACACTAAAGAAGACAATTAAGAACATATATTGGAAATGAATAAAACAGATATTGTGCTCATTAAAACTGCAGAAGGAGTTTTAATATACATGTCAATGCTGCATTTATGAATGGGGAATCAGAAGGGGGCTATTGTAGGAAAGAGTCATAGAACTTTCACAGAGAAACTTACAGTACTATGGCATCATATCCTACATAACTGAGAAAATCTGCTTCACAGCAGTTACATTTTGCTGCAAAAGCTTTTAATATGTGTAATAACAATTTAGATTTATTAAGCGTTTAGGTGTTTCCATGAATTATGTCATGTAAAATTTCAGCAGTTTCCTCATTTCGTAAATGAGGAAACTAAGAAACAGAGTAGTGATTCTCCCGAAATCATGTGGCTGGTCATTTGAAACACCACCACCACAGAATTTGTAGCATGCTAGTTTGCAACGTGACTCCTGTATTAACTCCTGAGCATGTGGCCTCCTTGGAGAATAAATGGAATGGTTTGTTCTCAGTAGTTCCTGATTGACCACTGAAACTTTAAAAAAGAAAAAGAAAAGCACTCTGGTGGGAATGCAAATTAGTTCAATCATTGTGGAAAGCAGTATGGAGGAAAAACTCAAAATAGAAATACCATTTGACCCAGGAATCCCACTCCTAGGAATTTACCCTAAGAATGCAGCAGCCCAATTTGAAAAAGACAGATGCACCCCTATGTTTATCGCAGCACTATTTACAATAGCCAAGAAATGGAAGCAACCTAAGTGTCCATCAGTAGATGAATGGATAAAGAAGATGTGGTATACATACACAATGGAATATTATTCAGCCATAAGAAGAAAACAAATCCTACCATTTGCAACAACATGGATGGAGCTAGAGGGTATTATGCTCAGTGAAATAAGCCAAGCCGAAAAAGACAAGTATCAAATGATCTCACTCACTCATATGTGGAGTATAAGAACAAAGAAAAAAACTGAAGGAACAAAACAGCAGCAGACTCACAGAACCCAAGAACAGACTAATAGTTACCAAAGGGAAAAGGACTGAGGAGGATGGGTGGGAAGGGAGGGACAAGAGAGAAAAGGGGCATTACAATTAGCAGATGTAATGTTGGGGGGGTCACGGGGAGGGCTGTACAACTCAGAAAAGACAAGTAGTGATTCTATAGCATCTCACTATGCTGATGGACAGTGACGGTAATGGGGTTGGTGGGGGGGACCTGATGAACGGGGTAGTTTAATAACCATAATATTGCACATGTAATTGTAGATTAATGATGCCAAAATAAATTATAAAAAAAGAAAAGAAAAGCACTCAGATGAAAAAATTTAACCAGTTAGAGTCTAAAGTAAAGGTCTAAGGAAGCAATGGTTAGAATCTAGTGCATGTCTGGTTTAATTAGTTAACAGAAGAATATAAGAAAAGCTGGACTTTCTTAAATACATTCTTAAGAGCAGATGCCTATTTATAACCAGGTTAATTATCATCAAGATGGGAACTTAACTGTTAGGTTATTATGCATAACTTGGTGTGAATTTTGTAAAACAGTCTACTGACAGGCAAACTGCTTTGTTTTTGGGACAGGCAATTTGGGGCTGAAGAACACTCAATGTGCAGCACTTTTGCATATTGATCAGCTCTGTAGATGTTGAGGAAATGATGTAAACTCTGAGAATATTGTTCTGTTAGTTTAATTTGAAGGCAAGTTTTACTAATCTCAGTTTCTGGCTTCTGGCATCTTTTTTTGACTTGTATGTTTGCATATGTGTATGTTTTTATGTCCACAGCCTCACTTGCACACAGCTGTGCATTTTTATTTTCTTTTGGTCAGCTCTCTTATAAATAAATATTTTGAAGCTTGTGTCTGGGTGGAAATGAGGGAGAGATGAAACTTAAGAACAGCAGCATTGTGTGGTGAGCTGAGATTTAGATGGTATCTTCTGATTAGATAATGAGGTCAGAGACCCACCAGTAGAGTCTTGACTTTGGGGGTGACATGACTGTGTCACTCCAGAGGCAGAGTGTGGGGAAATCATTTGCTTTTTCTCTGTGTTTCATTTACATCCATCATTTGGGGAGTGAGGAGATTGATGTGAATGAGGTGACTTGCAAAGTCCCATTTCACTACACAGTTCTATTATTTTTTTATATGGTCTGCCCTCTAAAGTCATTTTCCTTTTTGAAAAGTGAGAATTGAGACTGTCCACATCTATAAACAGCTTACCGATGAGGCTAACAACTTAGTATGCCTCCATCAGAGTGACTTTACCCTTTGTTTTAAGAAATTCTTGCCCAGGAAAATAAGACTGCAAACTAGAAAATGTCTCATTTGCTGCAGTAACTTGCTAAAAATCAATTTATACAAAAAATAGACTGCTCAAACAATCTTCTTCCTAGGAAAATAGTTGTTCATCTGGACAACTAGCCTCTTTTTCTAAGGACAATACGTTTCTTTAATAGGCAGCTGCTTGCTTATCAAGCATCTTTTGCTTAAGACTTATTTCAAGATCCTCACCTTACTTTGTCAACCAACCCTTAGCTATTATATCATGAATTAATGCCAAATTCCATGAGACACACACTGGGAGGCCCATGTAAACTACTTGAGGCTAACCCCAAACCTGTAAATATCCATCTGGGTGGTGCAACCATTTATTGCTGTAGATAGTAAACCCAACTTTACTTGATTATCAAATTATCTTGGTGGTCATATGGGGAGTCAGTGGTGAAGATCATTACTCTTTCTCTTTTGCAGATAAAGTATCTGAAGTTTTGATCAAGGGAGCATGGATGATTCGTATAGTGCCTGTAGAAACCTATGGCCACCCAAATGTTATTCAACTGAGTTTTTGGTATTTAGAAATGTTATGAGCAAAATTCCTTTGTGTGTGTGGTTTTTTTTTTTGATAGTGAAGAGATTTATTTATTCCCATAGTGCTGTTTTTTTTTGGTATCATTAATATACAATTACATGAGCAACATTGTGGTTACTAGATTCCCCCCATTATCGAGTCACTGTCCATCAGCGTAGTAAGATGCTACAGAATCACTACTTGTCTTCTCTGTGCTATACTGCCTTCCCCATGTCCCACCCCCTACATTATGTGTGCTAATTGTAATGCCCCCTTTTCCCCTTCTCCCTCCCTTCTTACCTACCCTCCCCAGTCCCTTTCCTTGTGGTAACAAATACATTCTTGGGTTCTGTGAGTCTGCTGCTGTTTTGTTCCTTCAGTTTTTGCTTTGTTCTTATGCTCCACAGATAAGTGAAATCATTTCATACTTGTTCCTTTGTGGTTTTTAATAGTTTTCAATAGAAAACCATGGGTGCATGCAGTATTTGAGATAATTGGTTTTATATTAAGATAAAAATGTTAACATTCTTGGCTGAAGTGCTAAAACTATTGGTCATCATCACATCTGACCACCACCCATATGAAACCATTCTAAGTCCTTTACAAATGTGATCCTGTTTGATTCTTATAAATGACTATGAGGTATATCCTATAATTGTTCTGACTTTAATGACAAAACTGATAATCAGATTCAGTACCACAGTAATATATGGCAGACCCAGAACTAATAACCAGGCCATCTGTGCCCAGAGTCTGTGCTCTTAACCACTATGGTATGCTGCCTAGTCTAGTCATAGACCATCACTGAAAAGTTCCAGATGCTAAGATTCTGTTTTTCCCTCTTCTTAGTATTTATAGAGAGGCCACTTCTACTTCAGAAGGGTTTTATATTCAGTCAATTCTATAATGTCAAAGATAATACTAAATTTAACAGTAATTTCTACATAGATGCCAGAAATTCCACTGTTAGTTTCTCCTTGGTGCTAGGGCTTTTTAAGTATTTGCCACATGAATGGGTTTATCATATACATTTACTGTATGTAATGCAGTAAATGAGAAGTAGGGAGGTAACCAAGAAGGAAAAATGGAAGAAAAGTGAAAGTTTCCTTCCTCCTTTGTCACATTCCTGAGAGCTCCCTTCTTTTTTAGCAAATGCTTCCCTTTGAATTTTCCCTGTGCCTGGCCCTCTACTCATTCTTCCAAGCCACTAGGATATGAGCTTTTAAATCATGCTACAGGAACCAAAGAATATATTAAAGAACTGATCTCACATTTCTTCCTCTGGCTTATAATGTAGAAGTAATGAGCTGCCCCACCTACCTGGCTGCAGTCAGTCTATGTGGGTGAATTTGTGGGTCAATTTTAGGGCATATTTAATTAATGCCTTCTAGAGAGGTCTTCTCTCCTCATGCCTTACCGATTCTCCAGGGTTATGGTAAATGTTTCACTCAGCTCTAAGGTCTACTGAGACTGCCTTAGAAGGAAATGAGACATTGCTGAAGATGGTTGTGTTTCTGACAAGTTAAGTATTTGTACCTCACCTGATTGTATTTTGGGGCTCGTGAAACAATTTTGTCACATAGCTTATCTTTGTCACTTAGATTTTTGTTGTTGCCCATTTGTTTGCTTATTTATTTATTTTTTGCTATTCTAGTTGTTCTTTCTTTGTGTTTGTGTATGTGCAAACTATTAGTCTCCAGCTTTCTCCTCTTGTCTGCCTTTAGTCAAGCCCACAACCAGAATAAAGATTGATCTTCTAATGTGTAAATCAGGCTTTGCCTTTCCACTGACCTTTTCATTGCTGTTCATGACATGGAACCTTTATCAAGAGATGCCACCTCATCTTTTGCAACTGTCTGTCTCCCTAACTTTACTCCACTCACTCTAGTCTTTTGGTTTGTTGAATATATTAAATTCTCTTTTGTTTCAGGGCTGCTACTGATATTTTTCTCTGTATTTTCAAATTTCTTTCCAAACTCAGCACATGGTGAAATTCTCTTGATCATTCTCTTGGATGCTTGCAGCCCTTTGTGAGATGGCTCTTTACCATGCACCAAAATCCTGTGGGCAACAAAATATAAGTGCTTCACAACGATGTGAGATTTATATTTCTCACATCTTGTCCCCACACATTTTTTGTATATTCCTTAGAATGTATCTTTAAAACCAAATAAGTATACAAGAAGAGTTTGTGGTTTTATATAACCCTGGAAGTCATGGGGATGATGAAGGAAATTATAGTTCTTCCTCCATAATAAAAAAAAAATACTATGTATCAGGTATTCATAAAGTTAAAGTTATGAATTAATAATATGCATCCCTACTTTTATGTTTATCTGTATCTTCTTTCAGACATAATACCTTATTTACAGTGACTTCTCCTGTTTTGCATAATGTATATTTGAGTCTCTCTTAAAATTTTTATTTTCACTTTACTCTTACTGTTCCTGTTTACAGAATGTGAACATTTGTTCAAATTAGAGTAGAAGTTTATGTACTTATGAGTAGGAGGGCCTCCTTCTCTACTTGTTCAAAAACAATTTCTAGTGAGGTGGGTGAGTGGAAAAGGTTGGATCTTGAGTTCTGCTCATGTATACAAGATAATTATTCAGGCTCAGGGAATTGAAACAAAAGTAACTTGCTATCAGTTATTATTATTTCCTGCCAATTATTTTCTTATTTGGATCAGTTTTAAATCTCTAAAAACAGCCACTTCTCTCAATTTGCAGCTCTAAATTTTATGGAAACTGTGCTTTGAAAATTGTTATATAGTTTGGCTTTATTTACATCAAGAAAATAAAAACTATCCATTTAGAAATGAATCACTGAACGTGGAGGTCTGGAAAAATATTAGGATAGAAGATACAGTTGTATATCTAGAAAGCAGGACTCAGTAAGTTCTAAATCTTATTTTATTTTATTCTTATTTCCATGATTAAATGATTCCATGATTTTAAGACTTGATTTTTTTCTTGTTAGTAAACGGTATTTTTACTGTAAGGCATACAAAAGCAGATCCAAGTAAGGTATTTTCTTTTTTTTGTTCTTTTTCCAGTGCCTTTTATTGATAAGGTAATTCAATCAGGAAAAACAACAAGATTTTGTTTTCAGCTGAACTATACCCTTTTTAATTAATTTTGGTCCTGCAGACCTAAACCAAACTTTCTCTGGCTTCCTACCAGTGGCTATACTTTCTTTTCTATGTGATTCATCCCATTCCTGAATTGATTTCTTTATTTTCTTTTGGATGCATTCTGCTCTGATCTTTATTTCTCAGAAATATTTAAGTTGGTGACAACTGAAAAGAAAAGTGATAATTCACACCTATCACCTGTACCTCAGAGTTTACCACCCTCTGTTTCCCCAGTGTATCATGTTGAATTATTACTATGTCTAGGCTGGTATTGCCAGCTTTTCTGAACCCTTGGATTTGCTCAGTCCTTTCATTTTGGCTGAACACTAAATAATGACCCTGTCTTCACTGCTTATTATGTCATCTTGCTGCTGACAATTTGAGTGTGAATGTGGTCAATTTGCTGAGGCTAAATTCAAAACTCCAACACAAAAGATAAACCTCAGGGCTCTTATTCTACCTCATGGTCCTTTGCAGCCCAGTATTCTGTCTCTAATAGGAAAGTATGATGAAGTCCTTGTTTTTCTCTGATTTTAAACTCAAAAGCACAAAAAGAAAACCTGAATAAACTCATTGAAAGTATCTATAAACCATCAAGAATTTGTTAATTTCATTCACGTAAGCAATTGATAACTCACTGTGGGGTTCGGTATGACTTAGTGGTTGATTGGATGGTCTCTGCCTAGTTGCTTGTGCCCTTATCCCTGCTCCTTACTCTGAATAGAGAAGTAACCTTGGGTAGTTCGTGGCTTCAGTTTTTTCATCTATAAAATTTGAGAATGTTACTTCCAACCACATAAACTTAAATGTGTTAATCCATATAATATATTCAGAACAGTACCTAGAAAACTCACAATATTAAATGTTAGGTACTATGTTATTTTCAAAACCACATGTAAAAGATGTGAATAATTCTTTATACATGAAATTTATCTTTCAGGACTTGGCATTTATATACAGATGATAAAAACTAATTACACATAATCTCCATGTGACTGGCCAATTAGTCTGGTCCTCTGCTAACCTTGGGGTTTGATTCAGCACTTTTCCGTATTCTTTTTCTCCTATTCCACATCAAACCTTAAAGGCAATAGTGAGTAGTGTGGATTTGACTACAGTTTCCTAAGGAGATGGAAAAGAATGTTGTCTGGTATGTTTATATAAGGCGGTTTAAACTTCTCAGTCACTTGTCCAGTCTCCCAGGTTTGTCCCCTTAGTTATACACATTCTCTGTAAGGCACTAGCAATCTGGTATTCCTCATTATCACAGTTAGCCTAATAAACTTAATTTTATTTGATGAGAGGATTTTAGGGTGGTCGCTGGGGAGCCATCTGTCACAGGTAGCCCAGAATTAATGTCTGTTAAGTAAGAAGAGAGAAAAAATTAATAATGTCACCTGATATCCCCATACTTAGCCTGTACCGTTATTACATATTCTGTGAAGTTACATTTACTTTCCAAACTGTCATCTGAATTAAGTAAATATAAACATCTACTCCATAAAATTTATTAGATGGTACTAACCTAATTAAAAAAAAATAGCTGGAATATTTATGATGTGTATAATGTGGTACACTCATTCCTTTATATATATTCATATTCCATTACAAAAATTACATTAATATAATCAGTGTAATTAATATAATATTGAATTATATGAATATATTTCATTACTTTCAAAATTTACCCACTACCATAACTATATTTGAGTTTTATATCCAGAGTAGAAATTTATGGTTAATTGTGCCTATAAGACTATTTTAATAAAGTACATTTTCATATAATAAATACAATACTATTTTTTTAGAGTGTTTCACATATTGAATGTGAATTATAGGCCTAAACTAATTAAAATATTTAGCTATTTAACTTTCTAAATATGAGTACAGCTATCACAAAATTTTAGATACCTTCTAAATCTAGAATTCCTTTAGGTTTTATCAGTGTTTTTTTTTAACAGCCTGTCATTTTCATTGAATTTAAATTAATTATATTTTGAAACCTCAACCACATCACAATTATTCAAGAATGTAATATGAGGGGTTTCCCAATTTCTTTTTTTCAAATCATGTATAAAAGACCAATGTTTATAGTGATGATCTGATCTGACAAAGAAACACATTATTTATAATCTGAATAGCTGTGTTTTACAGTGCATTTTGAAAATAGTATGTGACATTGAGAATGGAATGTCCCAAATTTGCACACTTTACTCACTTATATTACCAGATATAAAAGCAAAAATGATAAATTATCTTTTAGATTTGAAAACTAAGAGCTCATAGATTAAAATGAATTTCATTTATTTGAATAAGATCATACTGTAATGATATTGGTGTAAATCATCTGGACTTGAAGACAATGTTGAATTTCAACATGCAGAATTTGGGAGCAGAAGGAACAAGGGACATAAACATTGGCTTCTTCTCAAACCTCATTTCATCTAAAATAGGGAGATGTCTAATCTAATAGGGGCAATACTAGAACAAGAGCTTCCATGACACAGCCAGGTGTGGACAGAGCCAGAAGGAAAAGACTTAGTTTTCAAAATGTGATACTTGGACCAGCAGTACTGGGATTACTTGGGACTTGTTAGAAATGAACAGTTTCACTGTCAGAATGTGTAGGTGATTCAAGTACACACTTAACCTCTGGAAAACAGCAACCACAGGAAGTAATGATCAGGAACAAGGGAAAAGCTTGAACAAGCAAATAAGCTGCTTAACCACAAGTCTGTGAAGGAACCAGCTTGGCCCAAAGTGAAAGTCTGGCCTATGTGAAGTTCTGATTTAAGAGATTGAGGCAAGCACCTGCAAAATATTTCGAATGGCATCATATTACAAGTCAACCATGAACTATAATTAGAGAAACTAGCAGAAGTGGATATATTTTATGATTGTGAAGCTAAACAAATAATAGTTTATATTAGTTTGAAGAGAGGCATGCTATCAAAATAGCAAGGCCAAATTTCTGAAGCCTACTTAATTTCCTCATACATTCTTGAGAAAAGCTGTTTTTTGTAATATCAATCACATATTTGTTAAAGGAATTAAATTGGCATGATGATGAAATGCTAGTTTGATAAAATTTGACAAGCTTAAAACTAATTGCAAATAGTAGTATCAGTCTATTTTGCTTTTCACATTTAATTTAACAGAAATGTGAAAAAACTGCTTTTGACACCCATATATTGATGATGATGCCTGTGGGCCTCGGGTAAGAGTAAAATGATACTTTGTGTTGACTGAGTACCTTTCACATCAACAATTTAAATGATCCTTGGTGGCAGTGTCCTTATCCTGTTGACAACTGGTTTGTACCTCCAGAGAGAGCCAGTTGGGTTGTAGGACCTGGCCAGAGCAGTGACAACTTTTTGAGGGTGAACTCCTTGCAACCCCATAGCTTGTCCTCAAGATTTAGTTAGGTTCAGTTTCTTGCTCCTGAAATTGCTTCTTCTTATTAGCATACTGATGAAAGCATTATAACTGCTTCTGGGTCCCCTAGCTTCAGCATTTGAGTAATGATATTATAAGTACAGGGGTGTTTTTCTCCCTCTCTACATTTATTAATGTGACATAATCACCTTCATATTGCCTTATTTATTTGAAGGTGTTTTTAATAACTGAAGTTGCTGACTATAAAAACTATATATAAACTTAGGAATGTGAACATTAATAATAGTACTAAGAGTAAAATAGTTGTACTTTAAAATTCATTGATTAGTTCACTTAAACATTGTTTAACAACTCTATCATATAAATATTAACTTAGATTTAAGATGAGAAAACTCAATCTCAAATAGTAATTTGCCAGTAACTACTAAATAACAGAGTCAAGACTTAAAATGATATTTACTAAAGGCTAAAAATTATGCTCCCATTTCATCAGGAAATCAGTTTCTGTGACACAGTGAAACAATTTACAGAATTAATACCTTATGACTTCATTTATTTTTTATTTTTATTTTTTTTATTTTATTAAGGTATTGTTAGTATACATTCTTATGAAGGTTTCACCTGAAAAAACAATGTGGTTACTACATTTACCCATATTATCAAGTCCCCACCCATACCCCAATGCAGTCACTGTCCTTCAGTGTAGTAAGATGCCACAATTCACTATTTGCCTTCTCTATGCTACACTGTTTTCCCGTGATCCCCCACACCATGTGTACTAAACATAATACCCCTCAATCCCCTTCTCCCACCCTCCCCACCCACCCTCCCACACCCTTCCCCTTTGGTAACCACTAGTTCTTTCTTGGAATCTCTTGAGTCTGCTGCTATTTTGTTCCTTCAGGTTTGCTTCGTTGTTATACTCCACAAATGAGGGAAATCATTTGGCACTTGTCTTTCTCTGCCTGGCTTATTTCACTGAGCATAATACCCTCTAGCTCCATCCATGTTATAAATGGTAGGATTTGTTTCTTTCTTATGGCTGAACGGTATTCCCTTGTGTATATGTACTACCTCTTCTTTATCCATTCATCTACTGATGGACACTTAGGTTACTTCCGTATCTTGGCTACTGTAAATAGTGCTGCAATAAACATCGGGGTGCATATGTGTTTTTGAATCTGAGAACTTGTATTCTTTGGGTAAATTCCAAGGAGTGGGATTCCCAGGTCTAATGGTATTTGTATTTTTAGTTTTTTGAGGAACCTCCATATTGCTTTCCACAATGGTTGAACTAGCTTACATTCCCACCAGCAGTGTAGGAGGGTTCCCCTTTCTCCGCAGACTCACCAGCATTTGTTGTTCTTAGGCTTTTCAATGTTGGCCATCCTAACTGGTGTGAGGTGATATCTCATTGTGTTTTTAATTTGCATTTCTCTGATGATTAGTGACGTGGAGCATCTTTTCATATGTCTGTTGGCCATCTGAATTTCTTCTTTGGAGAACTGTCTCTTCATATCCTCTACCCATTTTTTAATTGCGTTATTTGCTTTTTGGGTGTAGAGGCGTGTAAGTTCTTTATATATTTTGGGTGTTAACCCCTTGTCAGATATGTCATTTACAAATATATTCTCCCATACTGTAGGGTGCCTTTTTGTTCTGTTGATGGTGTCCTTTGGACTTCATTTATTATAGAGGATGCATTTTGTTCAACTCATCCTTTATGTTGTTCTTGCATAATCATTTGTACTCTATACCTGCTTCCTTACATTATCTCATTTTTCCCACCTAACTCATGCTTTAATTCTAACAACTTCCTCAGGGTCTTTGTTAGGAAAGATTTAATTCACACAAATGAGCAGTAAGAAGTAATTAACTTCTTCCTAAGCTCTTGAGATTTGTATAGGGCTTCATTTATTTAATGCATTCCAATAAAAGTTCCTACAAAATTAATGATGCTAATGACTTAAGCCTTCACGGCAAAGACATTACAGTGCTTCCCACTACTCTTGAGTTGGGGACAGATTTCCTTTTGTTCTTCAACATTTTTCCTCCTGAGCCTGTGTAGTATTGTACTTTGGTTAATCCTCTGGTTTTCAAACTCTAAACCTACCTTGTTCCTACCTCTGTTACTGGTGGAACTCATTGTATTTCTCTGATTCTCATCTTCTCAAAAGAAAGAGTACAGTGGGTAGACCAGATAGCAATAAAAAGCAGTGAGGAATTTATTGGGTGAAAGCAAAAAGTACAGTCTTAATACAGGAGAGCAGGCTGTCTGGAAACCAGAAGGAGCCCTGCCATTAGGGTTAGGTTGGCTTTTATTTTTTCTTGAGATGGCAGGAAGTTCGGCCCTGAGTCTACATCTTTGATTGACAGGTTGATTGACAGTTCTAGGTTATATAACCATTTTCTCAGTGTGCAGGCATCTTACTCATAAATACCTAAGTCAGGACGGGTAGGGCGGTGGGAGGGTATCAAAGCAGCAATGTTTATTAGATTTAAATATTATTTTAATGAGGTGGGGTTACTTTTGGACAAGGTCTTTGGATCTTGTAATCAGGAGAGCCCCTTTCCTGTGCCTCTTGACAGTCTAAGTGTCCTTGACTTTCTAGGCCTCCTGATAAGCTAGGTGTCCTTGACTGTGGAACTGGGAACTAAGAGGGTTTCGGGGTTGGGCAGGGCAGTCTTCCTTGGTGATGGTGTTACAGGCTGAGTTTGTTCTCCTTGGTTCTTACACCCACTTCAACAAGAGTTGAAAGGCAGAGACACATTAATGAAGCAGAGCTAAAGTTTTTTTTGAATACACACCAAAGGAGGAGCAGGCCAGAGTCAAGGTAGACAAAGGCCCTGAACTTTTAGGGGAGGATATATTTATCACCACCTAGCTGGGAGGCATTTCTTTAATTGACAGGTTGAGGTCATTTGATTGACAGTTCTAGTTATATACCCATTCCTCTTGGTGCACATGTCTTTTCCCAAAATGCACATGGGAAAGTCCATGGAGGGGAAGAACAAAACCACAATTTTGTTTTAATGAGACTATGATCAGGCTGGGTGGTTCTTAGTTTTGCTCCACTGCGCCTTCATTGGGACCTGGTTGGGACTGGTTTGCCTGGTCCCAACAGGCAAGAAGTTATCTCCCTGCAAAGCCTTTGTTGTTCTCACATAGGACCCCCTACCTGGGCAGTTTGGATAGTGTTTTTCCTTGAGCCTTATCTTCTTCCCCGTTCCCAAGTGCTCATGTCTGTCTTTCTACCTAACATTCCTAACAATGTTCTGGCCCCTTTTTCCTGCTTATGTCTAACTAACTGCCTACTCTAACATCTCCTGCTTCTTTTGCTTTTATATCTCTCTTCATTCCCAAACTGTTTTTCTCTCCATGATTGTTATGAATAAAATAAGATAACAGCAGCTCAGAATTGAGCCATTCTCTGCTACAGGTAATCATAACATAAAGTTAGGGGTAGAAAATAAAATCTCTCATTGATTTTATTTATTAGTTTTAATATATGATTAAATTAGAATTGCAAATAATACCAAAAGATTGGTTGAGATATTGTGTTTATCAAGAATGAGTCAGTGGCTTAAAAGGTTGGAAAATCTTCATCTAGCATGTAATAAATTTTATAGAAACTAGGAGTTTCTCGATGGAGAGTCTTGGGATCATAAAGTGGGTGATATTTAGCACCATATATTATGCTCAGTAGCTTTAGACATTTAAAAAAATCCCTTAGGTCCTGTTAACTGGATTATATGCACAATCCTATGACTGCATACCAAGGATAATTGTGTGTTCTTTTTTATTTGCTCGCCAAAAATATCAACTTGCAAAAAAAGACATATAGACAAGTCATCTTATTTTTTCCCAAGTGGAATAAGATAATATCCTAAGTGATTTATTCTCTCAAGGAAATACTCTCAGGTAGAGAAAAAATACTGCTTTTCAAAAATGTAACAGTCTTTCTGCACTCCAAATGGAGCCCAAATCTATAATTTTTTTCAATTGAACTTAGATTTTTTAGATAAAAAAAGGATCACTCAACCTACTACTAGTTGGTTGAAATGGTAAATATATTTTTCAATGTTTTTATTTTGTTTGAGTTGAATATCAGATCTCATATACTTTTATCATTCCACTTTGTCTTCCATTTCACTATGTTCAAATTCCCACAGGAAAAAGGCATACCTTGACTACATGTGACAACTGAGAATACAGCTAACAACAGACTCATTGAGAGATTAGCAGCCTAAACCCTAACAGCTGGAGAAGTCATGATCTAAGCATATATAAAGGAGGCTTTATCATTTGAAGGACAAAGGACCAACATCCCAGTGGGAAAAATGCTTAAGATAATTCACAAAAAAGTTATTAAAATGTCCCTCAACCTTATTTAAAAAATCCCAAGTTGTTAATAATAGTGATACACAAAATAAAACGGTACAGACACACAATTTCTCTCCTAATTGGATTGACAAGAATGCATTGCAACACATTCTGTAGGCATTTTCAAAATTTTGTAATGGAAAACAAACTGGTTCTATTTTTCTGGATAGTAATATGACAATACCTAAAAATAACTACATATGCACCTCATTTTTGACCCAGTGATCTTACTTCTAAGACATTACCCTGAGGATACACCTCTAACACAAAAATTCTTGTGCATATAGGTAGTTAATTGAAGTATTGTTTGCAATTTCAGAATAATGGAAACTCAATAGTTGTACACTGAAGAATTGGTGATAAGCTGTGTTATGTTTACACAGTGGATTTCTGTGCAGCTGTAAAAAAAAAAAAAGAATGCCAAATATTTGTATGAACTCATACTGAGTCCCAGTATATATTAGGTTTCTTTTTAAAAAGCAAAGTGAAAAAGTGTCTGTAGTATAGTAGAAAGAAATGGATATAAGAACATAAATGCATATTTACTCTTTTTTAGCAGAGAAATATATAATCCAGAAACAAATTAAATGGATTACCTGTAGGGAATGGGTAGGAATGTGGTAAAAAAAAATAGGGCCATGGAAATGATGTGGTAGGGATAATTCGGAAATGCCCCTGAGAAACCCTCTTTCTCTAGCTTTAACTCTTAGAACCATAGTAATATCTCTCATAGTAAAAAAAATAAACCAGTAATTTATGTCAACCAGGCTGTATGGAAAACCCAAAATAGTATGTAACATTTAACCAATGAACCTAACTGTATTACAGGTAATAATATAACCACAGTAAGGGAGGTGGAGAAGAAATGAGCTGGCCTAAGTAAACTTCCTAAAACAGTATTTTAACAGTATATTTTAAGATGACTATAAATACTATATGTAGACATTATACTATGGGTAATAAATTTGCATTTCCATGGTGTATAAGTTAGAAATTCTGAAACTATGTAAATAATAAAATTGGACAAATAATGTGTACTGTAGTTAATGAGGGTCAAATTTCCCACAATAGAAGGAAGGAATTATAAATAAGGAAAGGAAGAAGGCTGAAATCATCTCTATCTTGGACTGGAATAAGAGGTATCACTGTGAACTCATGAATACATGTAGAAATGTGGGTAAGTAAGTGTATGAGTTACCTTTTACTCTGTCATAAATCATCACAAGCTTAAAACAAAATTTATTACGTCTGGTTTATGTAGGTCAGGAGTCTAGGCAGTTCAGCTGGGTCTTTGTTTCAGGGTCTCACCTGGCTGCAGTCAAAGTCAAATGGCAAGAAGCATTCTCATCTGGAGTCTCAACCTGAAAAAAATCTGCTTCTTAACTCACCTAAGTCGGCAGAATTTATTTCCTTGCAGTTGTGGGACCAAGAGTTTCAGTGTTTAGCTGGATGTTGCCACTAGTCACCCTCAGCTACCAGAGGCTGCTTACATTTTCCTGCCCTGTGGACCCTCCCTAGGGCCGTTTGCAACATGGCAGCTTTCCCCTTCAGTGTCAGGAGAGGAAGACAGCAGGTCAGCGAGCGAAGGGAGTCTCTTGTACTGTGGCATCATCACAGAAGTGACATCCCGTCACCTTTCCCATATTGCATTATTTAGAAGCAATTCACAGTTCCCATCCACACTGAGGGGGAGAGAATATACGCAAAGACGTGAATGCCCAGAAGTAAAGGTTCGTTGTGGGCCACCTAGCATCTGTCCACTGTATGCAAGTGTAGATAAATAAACATATATTTTCTGGGTGTGTCCAGTTAGGAGTTACAGATGGAAAATTAGAATAAAAATCCCCAATTTTATATCAGTAATATCAAAAATATTTACTATTCTCTAAAATTAAAAAATTCCAACACAGTATTTGTCTTCTCTGAGATATAATTTCCCTTGGAAGGCTCTCTCTCATCCCTTTATGGCAGATAATAATTTATAAAACACTGACCTGGCTTAGTTTGATATATCATATTAAAAGTAATCACTTTTTATTAGTATATAGATAGAATTTCACAAAAGCCTAATCTAATTTAATTTAAAGGCTTCAATTTATGTGGCCAATATAATTCTATAGCCCTAATTTTGTAGCTAGAAACAAAATATATTTTTTCAAGAGTTTTTCTCTTCATTAAGTTGAATTGCATTTAAATATAAATTCAGTTTTAAAATCTTAGGAAACATGATTCCTTTATACATGTAGAAATTTGTGAAAATAGTGACATAAAGTGATAGAGCATAAAGTAGGAATAGTCCATCGGGTATTAATCAGAAATGGAGGGAGTGGAGGTCAAAGATTCATAAAAGATAATACTTATGATGGAATCTGAAAGAGGTTAAATACAAGAGAAGAAAAAATATAGAAGCAAGACAACGTAATTATCATCAGCAATAACTCAAAGAAAATAGCTGAGCCACAGGAGTATGGCAAGCTAAACTGTAAAGGTTTTTTAAGGATTCTAGGAACATAGTGACTTGTTATACACCTGTAATTCATTTCTGAATTCTCATATTTCTATTAGGTTAACATTCTTATTCATATTAAATTTATGTTGTATTTGGAATATGAACTGAATATACCATATGGAGCAATTACTTTCTAAGTGAAATTTCTTCTTAAGGGAAAGTTGATATGTGACTAAATGCACTTGCAGTAATAATTTAAAAAATAGTAACAAAGAATGACTATTTTAGTAGCAAAAAATGGAGATAACAAAGCAAATAAATGCAAGGTAAAAATAAAATATATGGTAATTGGTAATTAGTAAAAGGATAGGATCAGCATGGTTGCTCTTCTGAAATTTTTAAGAGTCCTACACTTATTGTAAATCAGACTGTATCAGTACCTTTTCCTGTAATACGTGTATTTATAACTTGTTGATATATGATCTATTTATATCCTAACTAAAGTGCAGTTTTGATCTTTAAAAAAAATCCATATGTATTGGCATTCCAATAAAGAAACAGAACTATTATTAGTACTATGGAAAAATAAATTTATTGTGAGAATAAGGCTTACACATTGTGAGAAAGTAAAGCTGAGGCTGTTAAGAGCCTGAAAGTGGAATTTGAGGATTATAGAAAAGGCAGTTACCAGAGGATTGGCTTAAAGATGACAGCATGAGAGGTGAGAGAGAAACCTTTTCCCAAAACAACATATAACATGAAAATTCAGCAAGCACAACTAATCCTGAAAGATTAACAGGAAAGAAGGCTGCGGCAGACTGTCTACAACTGGAGAACACAGCAGGCATCACCAGCAAAGGGTAAAGTACCAAAGCCCTGATGTGGCAAGAACCCAAGCTCTTCCCCCACCCCAGCTCACCATTGGGAAGAAGAGAAACACAGCAGGGAGTGGTTGGAGGCCTATAACTGCTGTACACACATCCCTGGAGATCTGCTCTGGGAGAATGAACCTACATTACATGGTACTCTGGAGATTAGTGGGGTTGGAAAGCTAAGACAGGCAGAATATTTGGAGAGACTGAAATTCCAGCCACTTGTTGAGAACAGGTACCCACAAACAGCCAGTCTGGAACAAAAAAAAGGTGGGCACTCTGAGACACTTCCTAATAGTGAAAGGGCTGCTAATGGGGCAAAGACAGCACAGAGCTTGCTGCTCAGAAGAAAGCACAGTGGAGAAAATTGTCCTGGCACATTCAGCCCAGCAGGTTGGGAACTTTCAGAAGCTTTAGGCGCTTCATCCCACTGGCTGGCAACATAGCTACAAGGCCCCCCACTGTGATATGCAGCCTGCAGCTCCTTCCTCCTGGCTGGCACAGGCTTGCAAAATTTCTGCTCTGGCCATTACACCAAGCCGTCCAGGGGGTGGACCAGCCTAAGGCTGCTACAACTGCATAGCATAGAGACTCCTCCCTGCATGCTCAGCGCACTGGCTCTGGCAATGGAGGCAAGCACTGCAGCTGAGAAGTAGGAAAGAGCTCTTTCTTCCCAGCAGGTACCAGCACCACACGCTTGTGACCCGTCCCATCATTCCAGGGGCTGAGCAGCTCTGGAGATTACAGCTTCTGGGCACTAGAGGGTGCCACCTACAAATATGAAACATCAAAGAAACCTTGTTCAAACCAAAATCCCACAAACACCAGAAAGAGAGCCAAGTGAAACTGAACTCAGCAATGTTCCTTAAAGAGATTTCAAAATAAAAATCATAAACATGCTCATGGAGCTACAGAAAAATATTCATGACCTCAGGGACAAATTCAAAAGTGAGATAGAAACTTTGAAAAATATGGTATCTGAAATGAAACATACAATGGAGGGATTTAAAAACAGATTAGATGAAGAGGAGGAGACGGTAAATGAAATAGAAATTAGAGAAAAGGAATACAAAGAACCTGAGGCACAGAGAGGAAAAAGGATCTTTAGGAATAAAAGAATATTGAGAGAACTGTGTGACCAATCCAAATGGAACAATATTCACATTATAGGGGTATCAGAAGAAAAAGAGAGAGAAAAAAGGATAAAAAGTGTCTTTGAGGAGGTAATTGCTGCAAACTTCCCCAGTCTAGGGAAGTAGATTGTCTCTAAGGCCATGGAGGTGCACAGATCTCCCAACACAAGGGACCCAAGGAAGACAACATCAAGACATATAATAATTAAAATAGCAAAGATCAAGGATGAGGACAGAGTATTAAAAGCAGCCAGAGACAGAAAAAAGATCACATACAAAGGAAAACTCATCAAGCTATCATCAGAATTCTCAACAGAACCCTTACAGGCCAGAAGGGAGTGGCATGATATATTTAATGCAGTGAAGCAGAAAGGCCTCGAACCAAGAATACTCGGCAAGATTATCATTTAAATTTGAAGCAGGAATGAAATAATTTCCAGATAGGCAAAAGTTGAAGGAATTTACCTTCCACAGACTTTATCTACAGTGTATTTTAAAGGGACTGCTCTAGATGGAAGTGCTCCTAAGGACAAATAGCTGTCACCAGAGAAAATAAAGGAAGTGTAACAATTAGTTAGTAAGCAAAGGCAAAATTAAATCAGCTACCCCTAAAGTCAGTCAAGGGATACACAGTGTAGACTATGACATCTAACAGATAAAGAGAGGAAGACAGATAAAAAGAAAGTAGAGAAAGAAAAGAATCTTTTGATTCTGTTTATATTAGCATAATAAGTGAGTTAAATTAGACTTTTAGATAGTAAAGAAGATACCCTTGAGCCTTTGGTAACCACAAATCTAAAGCCTGCAGTGGCCATAAATACACATCGAGGATAATCACCCTAAATGAAAATGGTCTGAATGCACCAATCAAAAGACACAGGGTCACTGAATGGATAAAAAAAACAAGACCTGTCTATATGTTGCCTAAAAGATACTCACTTCAAACCAAAAGACATACACAGACAAAAAGTGAAGGGATGGAAAAAGATATTTCATGCAACTAATAGGGAGAAAAAAGCAGAAGTTGCAGTACTTGTATGAGACAAAATAGACTTCAAAACAAAGAAAGTCACAAGAGACAAAGAAGGACATTTCATAATGATAAGGGAGTCAGTCCAACAAGAGGATATAACTGTTATAAATATCTATGCACCCAACATGGATCACCTACATATGTGCAACAAATACTAATGGAATTAAAGGGGGAAATAGAATGTAATGCATTTATTTTAGGAGACTTCAACACACCACTCACTCCAAAGGACATATCAACCAGACAGAAAATGAGTGAGAAGACAGAAGCACTGAGCAACACATTAGAACAGATGGACTAACAGACATCTACAGAACACTCCACACAGAAGCAGTAGGATACACATTCTTCTCAAGTTCAGATGGAACGTTTCCAGAACAGATCAAATACTAGACCACAAAAAGATCCTAAGTAAAATAAAAAAGATGAAATTGTACCAATGAGCTTCTCAGACAACAAAGGTATGAAATTAGAAATTATGCAGAGAAAACAAAAGACCCACAAAGACATTGAGGCTTAACAACATGCTCCTAAAAAAATCAATGGATCAATGACCAAATAAAAACAGAGATCAGGCAACATATGGAGACAAATGACAACAATAACTCGACACTGCAAAACCTGTGGGATGCAGCAAAGGCCATGGTAAGACGGAAGTATATTGCAATACAGGCCTACCCCAGGAAAGAACAATCCCAAATGAAGGGTCTAAAATCACATTAACGAAACTAGAAAAAGAAAAACAAATGAGGCCCATAATCAGTAGAAGGAGGGATATAATAAAGATTAGAGCAGAAATAAAAAAAATAAAGAAGAATAGAACAATAGAGTCAATGAAAGCAGGAGCTGCTTCTTCGAGAAAATTAACAATACATAAACCCCTAGCCAGACTTATCAAGAAAAAAGAGTCTGCACACATAAACAGAATCGGAAATGAGAAAGGAAAAAAATCACTACAGACACCACAGAAATACAAAGAATTATGAGTGAATACTATGAAAAATTCTATGCTAACAAACTACATTACTTAGAAGAAATGGACAACTTTCTAGAAAAACAGAACCTTCCAAGGCTGACCCAGGAAGAAACCGAAAATCTGAAAAGACCAATTACCATCAACAAAATTGAATTCCTAATAATAAAACTACCTAAGAACAAAATCCCTGTACAAGATAACTTCACTGCTGAATTTTATCAAACATTTAAGGAAGACCTAATATCCATTCTCCTTAAAGTTTTCCAAAAGCAGAAGAGGAAGGAATACTTCCAAATTTATTCTATGAGGCCAGTATCACTTAATACCAAAACCACAGAAAGACAACACAAAAAAAGAAAATTATAGACTTTTACCCCTGGTGAATATAGATGCAAAAACACTCAACAAAATATCAACAAACCACATTCAAAAATACATCAAACAGGTTATCCACCATGATCAAGTAGGATTTATTCCAGGGATGCAAGGATAATACAATATTTGAAAATCCATCAACATCATCCACCACATCAACAAAAGGAAGGACAAAAACCACATGATCATCTCCATAGATGCTGAAAAAAGCATTCAATAAAATTCAACATCCACTCATGATAAAAACTCTCAACAACATGGGTATAGAGGGCAAGTACCTCAACGTAATAAAAGCCATATATGACAAACCCACAGCCAGCATCATACTTAACTGCAAGAGGGTGAAAGCTTTTCCTTTAAGATTGGGAACAAGACAAGGATGCCCAGTCTCCCCACTTTTATTCAACCTAGTACTGGAGGTCCTAGCCACAGTACTCAGACAACACAAAGAAATGAAAGGCATCCAGTTTGATAAGGAAAAGTTGAACTGTCACTGTTTGCAGATGTCATGATATTGTACATAGAAAACCCTAAAGAACCCATTCCAAACTACTAGGACTAATAACTGAATTCAGCAAAGTTGCAGTATACAAAATCAATACACACAAATCTGTTGCATTCTTATATACTAACAATGAACTAGCAGAAAGAGAAATCAGGAGAACAATTCCATTCACAATTGCATCAAAAAGAATAAAATACCTAGCAATAAACCTAACTAGGGAGGTGAAAGACCTAAACCCTGAAAACTACAAGAGACTCATGAGAGAAATTAAAGAGGACACTTATAAATGGAAATTCATCCCATGCTCTTGGCTAGGAAGAATTAATATTGTCAAAATGGCCATCCTGCCTAAAGCAATCTACCAATTCAGTGCAATCACTATCATAATACCAAAGGCATTCTTCATCAAACTAGATCAAATAGTACTAAAATTCATATGGATCCAGAAAAGACCCAGAACAGGCAAAACAATGCTGAGAAGGAAGAATAAAGTTCTGACGATTATGCTCCCCAACTTCAAACTCTACTGCAAAACCACAATAATCAAGACAAATTGGTACTGGCACAAGAACAGACCCATAGACCAATGGAACAGACTAGAGAGCTCAGATATAAACCCAAGGATATATGGTCAATTAATATACAATAAAGGAGCGATGGATATACAATGGGGAAATGACAGCCTCTTCAACAACTGTTCTTGGCAAAACTGGACAGCTACATGTATGAGAATGAAATAATTATTGTCTAACCCCTTACACAAAAGTAAACTCAGAATGGATCAAAGACCTGAATGTAAGTCATGAAACTATAAAACTCTTAGGAGAAAACATAGGCAAAATTTTCTTGAATATAAATATGAGTAACTTTTTCCTGAACTCTTCTACTTGGGCAAGGGAAACAAAATCAAACTGAACAGGTGATACTACATCATGCTGAACAGCCTCTGTATGGCAAAGAACACCATCAGTGGAACAAAAAGGCATCCTACAGTGTAGGAGAATATTTTCATAAATGACGTATCCAACAAGGTGTTAACATCAAAAATATTTAGAGAACCCACACATCTCAACACCCAAAAAGCAAATATCCTGATTAAAAAATGGGTGAAGGATATGAACAGACACTTCTTCAAAGAAGAAATACAGATAGCCAACAGGTACATGAAAAGATGCCTCTCATCGCTAATTATCATGGAAATGCAAATTAAAACCACAATGAGATATCCCCTCACACCAGTAAGGATGGCTAACATCCAAAAGACAAGCAACAGCAAATGCTGGTCAGGGTGCAGGGAAAGGGAAACCTTTCTACACTGCTGGTTGGTATGTAAATTAGTTCAATAATTGCGGAAAGCACTATGGATGTTCCTCAGAAAACTAATAATAGAAATACCATTTGACCCAGGAATTCTTCTCCTAGGAATTTACCCAAAGAAAACAAGTTCTCAGATTCAAAAAGACATATGTACCTCTATGTTTCTCACAGCACTATTTGCAATAGTCAAGATATGGAAGCATACTAAGTGTCCATCAGTAGATGAATGGATAAAGAAGATGTGCATATACACTATGGAATATTATTCAGACATAAGAAGAAAACAAATATTATCCTTTGTAACATCATGGATGGAGCAAGAGGGTATTATGCTCAGTGAAATAAGCCAGGTGGAGAAAGAGAAGTACCAAATGATTTCCCTCATTTGTGGAGTATAACAATGAAGGAAACCTGAAGTAACAAAAGAGCAGCAGACCACAGACTCCAAGAAGGGACCAGCGGTTACCAAAGGGGAGTGGTTGGGAGGGTGGGTGGAGAGCGAGGGAGAAGGGGATTGAGGGGTATTATGATTGTTACACATGGTGTAGGTGGGGTCACGGGGAAGACAGTGTAGCACAGAGAAGACAAGTAGTGACTCTGTGGCATCTTACTACACTGATGGACAGTGACTACATTGGGGTTTGGGTGCGACTTGATAATATGGGTGAGTGTAGTTACCACAATGTTTTTCATGTGAAACTTTCATAAGAGTGTGTATCAGTGATACCCTAATGAAAAAAAAAAAAGACAATTACCAGAGCTTCCAAGCCAGGTTCTTCTAACTCAGAATGCAAACATGAGGAGAAGTGCATGGAAAGCTGTTGCTTGTGTATTGGTTGGTGTACCTGGGGTCACTGTTGTTATCAGTTTTGATAGTTTAGAAAGAGATTTTAATGGGGAACATCAAAAAGTGAGGAAGAAATTGAATTCACTAGTATCTACATTTGACAGTTACTACCTCTGACCATACGGACATTCAACAGTAAAATCTCCTAATCACTTTCTCCTCTTAAATCTCAAAAATTCTATTTTTGGGCTAATAACCCAGAACATAAAGGACTGATGACTCTTAGGTATATAGTTCTAGTTTAACCAGGTTGACACATCACACAACACTGAATGATTGATGGGTAAGAAAATGCTATCCTCTGGAAAATTTGCTTTTGTAAGTTCCTGTAGTCATACACAGAATCCTTGGATTGCTTTTTACCTTCATGGACTTTAATATCCATCATCTCATTGCAGATGACAGTTTTTTCATTTATGAGACTTTCCACTTTGCCGTTGAAACTAATTTTTTAAATGAAAAAATATTTGATACATCAACCTTTTTTTTAAGCATTACATAACTAATAATCTGTACTTGTATAGATCCCATTGTAAAATCACTATCAGAAAAAAACTAGCAGTAATTTACCTTCATTATTTGCAATGTTGCTAGTGAATGTGACAGTGAGTAGATGAAAACAGTGTAATTTGAAGTTTCAGCATCTTTTAGTCTAAAGTTAGTATAAGCTGTTATGCTGTTTTCATAAAGTTAGAGCAATCAATTGAAAATGAAAAAAGTAAGGTTTAAATGAATGTTTTACATTATTGCTGCATAAGAAAAATAGATTCATGTTTTCATGGATATTACTTTTATTCTGCAAATTGCCAAAGTTTTAAAGATCACATCACTAAAATCCAGTTCCATATTTGCTTTCTTGTGGTTAGAAACACATTATTTCAGAATCTAAACTGTGTAACTTGAAAGCAATGATATTGACCAAAGCATTTGACAAATGAACCTCACAGAAAGTTTCTGTTTACACTGAATGAAAATATTCAAAAAGCATGTAAATTATACACTGTCAGCCTTTTTCTATAATCTGTAGCACTTTATACTGCACGGTTATGAATATGTGTGGTTCCATTTTATGTGAAATAAAATTGGAAGTAACAGCTGGTGCCTCATAATTTCATTTTTAAGAGAGTAATACGATGTGGTACTGGATTTGAGATTGTTCCTGTAACTCAAGCTTTTCCCCTCTAATATGCTTATTTCTGCTAGTATGAAGAAATTTGATAACTGCCTTTCTTAAGGCTTTCTATTAAACCCTTCAGATTAATAGATTAAAAGACCTAGATTAAAAGAGTTTCAACAGCTGATTTACATACACGTTTTAGAAGTGATTTCATTTTTTTTTGAAGCACTATGGGAAATGCATGGTTACAGCTGTGCAGCTGTTCTGAAGCACATTGCTATAACCTTAAAGATTTATGTCCCCAGATTTCTTTGCAAATGCTGTGGGTCTTGTTACTGTGGATTTTATGGTACAACTTCTAAGCAAAGGTGGACTTCAACTGATACTTTCACCTTGGCTTTTCAGATGTCTCACTAAAATATGAGAGAAAAGGGCTTTTTCATATGACCTATATTGACAAGGACATGGAGAATGGAATATAAAAGTAGTATTTTGGAACAACAATGCAGATGTAGAAGATGACTGACTCAGTCCAGGGAAGTTGAATCCTAGGCTGGCAGTGGATAAAGCTGAATGAGTCAATTATCCAATTTCCCGAAGGCCCAAGAATTGGTGACATCTAGGATCTTTGTAAAGTGTTGGATAAAAGAGGGTTGTTTTGAAGTCTGAATAAAGATTACATGGAACCACAGGTTCCCTGTGTACTCTGATAACTGGGTTAATGATCCCTCTCTGGCAGAAAACTGGAGTTTTATTTCCTGGAGACTGTAAAACATAAGATACCTAGGCTGGAAACAGAAATCAGGTTGAAGTTAGAGGGACCACAGTGAAAACAGAAGGACAAAGTGAAATTTATGTAGTGAATATTGAGCTTCTCCACTTCCCCACATTCATCCCATCTATTCTCACTTGGTTTACCCAAGTCTGTCATGCAGATTTTATTCTTTCATGTAGGGAAATGAAAAAATAACTTTGTTGATGGTTGAAGTGGGGAGGGGAACCTCATTATTCTAGGAGAAAAGAGTAAATGGTACTGGATTCCAAGATTCCTGTCCTGTGGTGCAAAATGTTCTGGTGAACTTCTGTTCCTTGTTGCCACCCTGCAGGGAATGGGGTCGAGGGCGCTGCCCCTGCTAGTCTTCTACTCTAGCTGCAGTTTCAGCTGTAATAGTGAATGGTCTGTGACCCTGAGAGGGGGCTGATGTCTTCTGTCAGTAAACATATAAAACTGGGAGGTTAAGTTGTTAGCTTGCAAACAGGGCAGTCTCAGAATTTTCAGTTTTTGTCTCAATATTCAGCATAAACTGGAGACACAGAACAGCATAAAATGAGGATGTGGGATTGATGTGGAACTTGACATTTAAGTAAGTGGGAAGAGGGCCATCACAAGGGAGAGAAATACAGGAAGCAAGGACCCCAATTGTATCGACACATACACTAAATTCATATAAAAGTTTCAACTGGGGAAGTGCACTGAATTATAGTGCCTTGATTAGCAACTGAATAACCATAGATACATTGGAAGACGCTTCTTTCAATATCTAAAATAGCACATGGTGAGCACACATTCAGCTCCAAACACAATAGTAAGCCCTTCACACTGGTAGCTCTTATAACAAATGAATGAATGACCAACATTTCTTTAGCTAATGAATGAAAAGAAATAATTAAAACAAGAATGTATTATAAGACATTCACAACTGCAATATTATACTTAAATTTATATCATTCATTCACCAATCTTTGTAGAAAAAAGATATTTAGTATGAATCTGATTAGATATTACTGTAATCCTTTTCTCATTAGCAAACCTATAATTCATTGTCTTTGATGATCATTTTTAGTTTCTGCAGAGACCAAGAACTTAAGATACTTGGGAATTAATCTGAACTAATTCCACTTCAAATTTTATGAATTTTCCTAATCTTTTATATTTTGCCTTGACTATCCCTAGTTAAAATAGCTTTTTATACAAGGATTTTTCATTTTCACTTTTTCCATAATATTTAACTTAGTTTTTTGGAGAAACATTTCTTTATACATTCATATTTCTGCAGTTTGTATTATAAATTAATTATAATAACAAGTACAGCTGTTCTAGAAGTTGTCAAAGACTTCTGAAAGCAGAAGTGCATAGACAGTTAATCAGGAAGCCTCTTGTCTGCACATTTTTCATGCCTTGAGCTTCCTTCGGAAAGTTTCACCAACAAAATGGAATTTATTGATTAACCTAATTAGTTAAGTAGGACTTAGTCAAAATAGCTTCCACTTTGACCATTCAGTATTTATATTTCTGTAAGTTAATTCACATAATTGTCTCATCATTTTGTCTTGTGCCTGACATACCCTGGGACTCAATAAATATTTGTTGAATGGCTGATGGCATTTCCATTTCACAGTGAGAAAACTGCAGCTTAGAAAGGCTCAGTAGCATTGCTAATAATACATTGTCACTAAGAGGTAGCATCAAGACTCAAAGAAAAATTTGGCCCCAAGTCCATATTCTTCTGAATTTTGCTGGGTTCCTTCTCAAGAACTTCAGGTTCTTCAAAATTCTCTGTGGGGATTAAAGATGGCAGCATGAGAGGTGAGACAGAGAACTCCTCCTAAAACCACATATAATATGAAAATATAATTAATACAACTAATCCTGAAAGAGCAACAGGAAAGAGGGCTGCATCAGACTGCATATACCAAGGAACAGAGCAGACATCATGGAACAGGGTAACATACCAAAGCCATGAGCCGATGGGACCCAAGCCCTTCCCCCACCCCAGTACACCGGCGGGAGGAAGATAAATGGAGCTGGGCGAGAGTGGAGGCCTGGGATTGCTGAACATCTAGCCCTGGAGATCTGCTCTGGAGGCACGAACCTACATTGCATGGTGGTCTGGTGATCAGTGGTGTTGGAAAGCTAAGACAGGCAGAATACCTGGAAAGATTGAGATTCCAGGTGCTTGTGGAAAACAGGGATCCATATCTGGCTGCTCTGGGCAGGCAGTATGAGAGACTTCCTAACAGTGAGAGGGCAGCTAAAGGGGCAAGACTGCACAGAGCTTACTGCTCAGGAGAAAGGACAGGTAGACAAAATTGTTCAGGTGCACTCTGCCAAGCAGGTTGTGAACATTCAGGATCTTCAGAAGCTCCATCCCCCTGGCTGGCTATGCAACTCCAGGGTTCCCTATGGTGATACGCAGCCTGCTGCGCCTTCCTCACGGCCAGTCTACACCTGCCTCACACACCAGCAACCCCTGCCCTGGTGTCAGGCTAGCCAGAGGGAAGCCCTGCTTACAGCAGCAACAAACCAAAGCATAGAGGCTTACACCTGTGTGTTTGACCCATGGGTTCTGGCAGTGGAGAGAGGCATAGCAGCTGGAAAGCAGGAAACAGCTCTTTCCTCACCCAGGCACCAGCACCGCTACCCTGCAACCCCCAACATTGTTCCAGGGACTGAGCAGCTCCAGAAAGTAGAGCTTCTGGGCACTAGAGGGCACCACATACAAATATGAAATGTCAAAGGAACTTGGTTTAAAACTAAATCATACATACACCAGAAAAAGAGTCAAATGAAACTAATCTCATCAATCTTCCTGAAAGAGATTTCAAAATAAAAATCATAAGCCCACTCCTGGAGGTACAGAAAAATATTCAGGAACTCAGGAACGAATTTAGGGTGGAGATCCAATTGTTAAGGAACACAATGGAAGGTTTTAAAAGCAGATTAGATATGGCGGAGGAGATGGATAATGAAATTAAATTAGAGAAGAGGAATACAAAGAAGCTGAGGCTCAGAGAGAAAAATGGCTAGGAATGAAAGTATATTGAGAGAACTGTGTGACCAATCCAAACGGAACAATATTCGCATTATAGGGGTACCAGAAGAAGAAGAAGAGAGAAAAAGGGATAGAAAGTGTCTTTGAGGAGGTGATTGCTGAAAACTTCCCCAATCTGGGGAAGGAGATAGTCTCTCAGGCCATGGAGGTATGCAGATCTCCCAACACAAGGGACCCAAGGAAGACAACACCAAGACATATAGTAATTAAAATGGCAAAGATCAAGGATAAGGACAGACTATTAAAAGCAGCAAGAGAGAGAAATAAGATCACATACAAAGGAAAGCCCATCAGGCTATCATCAGACTTCTCAACAGAACCCTTACAGTCCAGAAGGGAGTGGCATGATGTATTTAATGCAATGAAGTAGAAGGGCCTTGAACCAAGATTACTTTATCCAGCAAGATTATCATTTAAATTTGAAGGAGGGATTAAACAATTCCCAGATAAGCAAAAGCTGAGAGAATTTGCCTCCCACAAACCATCTCTACAGTGTATTTTGGAGGGACTGCTATAGATGTAAGTGTTCCTACGGTTTAATAGCTGTCACCAGAGGTAATAAATCCACAGTAAAGAAAGTAGAACAGTTAATTACTATGCAAATGCCAAATTCTCTGTCACCATTAGTTAGTTTGGGAATTTCTGATAAAATATAGATTTTTAGGTACAGTAGATTTCTGATGAAATATAGAATTTAAGGTACATGACAGTTTTTGAATTGTTGGTCTGTGAAGTAATGTGGAGTTAGACACTCAAAATATCATGTAAGTTGAGGTTTTAAGGCAAGCTTAAAGTTAAAAAGTTAAACACAATTTTAACACAGTATTAAATTTGCATAATAATTGAAATATCACTTGAAAATCAGATTACCAAAATTCTAATTAAAAAAAATCTAACTGCAAAATTTGGGTCCAATACAAAGGTATGGTATAGAACAGCCTTCATGATATCATATGTTTGTTTAAGTTAGAGGATGCTTTTTCCCCTCAAAGCATATTTTGTTTTCCTCAGCTTTACCAACAAATACCACAAACTCTCAAATTATGCACCCTGCCTTTATATAATTAACTATTTTCTGAGGAAATAGTGGTAAAATTTAACTATGGCACTAACATTTATGTTTTCCTTTCACAAATCACTGATATTTGTGCATACTGATATCTATTTCTAAATTAGATTTGATGAAATGTTGCAGAGAAAGCTGATGATCATGTCCTGTTTTGAGTTTGTGGATAACATAGCAGCATTACGAGGGCACTATAATGTTCAGAGTCTTGAGTTGTTGAAGAAAAATGTACTCACCAAACATTATTATATTTGCATATTTTTAAATATTAACAGACTAGTAGAATTGCTTAAGATATTTATTTTACACTTGTAAATGAGTGACAGAGAATACTGGAACTCAAACTTGAATCTGACCCCAAAGTCCACATGCTTCAGGATTCCCATTTGAAAATTTTAGGTCCCTCAAATTGTCTATCACTATTCATTGGTTTGGTAATTTCTCAGTAAATAAACATTTTATGATATTTCAAGCATAAATGTTTTTAATATTTAGTCCATTGAAAAACAACTTTCTTTATACACTTGATATTGTTTATCTAGAGTATTCTCAGGGAATCTGGGTGTGGGGTGATACTGCATGAGAAAATGTATTGAGTCAGTGAAACAGAGAAACTTATCAAATTGTACACATTAAATATGTTCAAGGGTTTTTGTATCTCAGTAATGCCTCAATCATGCTGTTAATAATAACCCATCAGCCATAAAAGGAGAAATTGAGAGCACCACACCAAGAAAGTATTTGTACTTGTTTCTATGTTACCTTCAATGGCTTTGGCATATTACTAATTTTATTCACAAAAATGTGATTTAAAGACATGCTAAATGTAGTTTTGAAGAATGTGAAATTTTGCCTTTTACAGCAAAGAAGTCACTCATATTATTAGGAAATATCAATAGGCTAAGACTTTTTATTTACCCTAAAAGGTATATTACGATAAATAAATGTTCCAGGTGTTCAGTGAGATAATAAGATGTATTAAAATAAATAGATACTTCAGCATTTTAATGCTATATTTTTAGTAAAATTAGTAAACACATAAGAAAAATCAAATTCCATATTGAGACTGTGTTTTTATAAACGAGATGAAGTAGAGGATCTGTGAAATTGTAATCAATCTTCTCATTCAACTATTGCACCTATGTTAGGAATCTCCCCTTTTATTAGGTAAATTGGCTGACTACCCTTATGAACATACATATTCAAATTCAACTCTAACACTGCATGTTTAGGACATTATTATTTACATTTACTAAGGGAGGGAATATTAAAAAGAAAAATTATGGGGAAAACCACATTGCCTCTTATCATGATTTTATGGCATCCATAGTACCTCTATTCATTCTAGGATTGTGGAATACCAACTCTGTATGACCCTGTGATACACTAATGAAGTACAGTTGACCTCAAGGGCTTGTGTTCTAGTTGGGGAAATGCATGTAAGTATATACATATATATATATATTTATTGTAAGTATATTTTTGTCCTAAATATTGCAGGTATTATGACAGGAAAATATATAAATGAGTGGTTCCATTCTATTCAGAACAAATGGACAATGGGGTAAAAATATTTCCCAGGGAGGGTAACATTTGTTCTGAGTCTTGAAAGATGGTGTGTTTATCTTTAGACAAGGTAGAAAAGGTCTTTTCAAGATTTAAGGAGCAGAGAAAGAAGAGATAATGTCTGAAAGACATGAAATTATGTGTTAAGTAACAAAAGAATTTGTGTTAATTCTTCCAATCAATTGAGACATATGCATGAACATTCACAAGCACTGACTATACATCAAGATTTATGAGTTTGACATTTCAAAAGAAAAAAAAAGAAAACCTGAGAGCTGATCAGTTCATTTCCTGGAGGACCTCTAAGACATCAGTGAGGTCAGATTATAACCAATGAGGAGCGTATTTCTTTACTTCATAAAGAGAATATTATAGTGTGAAGGATAATGTTTTCATAAAAACTTACTGGGATAATGTCCTCTTTATTCTTCAAGCAGCATTTTCATACTTCATTTCTCCCTCACTTAACTTTTTCCATTTGAGGGCCTTTCTTTAATACTCTGGGGTAAAATACTGCCTATTTAAAACAAAAACAAAAAAAACAACAAAAAAACAAAAAAAGCAACCCTTTTTTACTGTTGAAATTAGATGGTACCTTCACAATTCTGAAAACTCTGAAAGCAGCAATTCATAGTCAAGAGCATTTTTTTGCACCAAGGTCATTGGATGAAGAACATGTTTTATAATTGGTCTTGGCACAGTGTGAGAAATGTTGGCACCTGGTAAAAAGTAAAGGTCCAAAAGATCGCACCTAAAACCATCTCTGTTCTTGAGGCATGGATTTCTCCAATATGTGGCCATGCATGGTGGCATGTGTGAACGTTCCCTTGAAGTAAACGTATCACATATTGTGATCAAGGCAAAGTATAGGTGTATTAATATAGGTGTTATAAAATAATGTGCTTATTAAAATGTAGTTGAAAAATAATACTGTGATATTGTACCTCAGAATTTCACTTTGTTAGCTCAGGAAAACCATGTCATATAGATGATTGCCAAAACTAAATTTCATCTACACTGAGAAATTAAATATTGCCCCCAGGTAACCGGTGGAGCCAGATGTTAAAAGCAGATTGGTTTGACAACAGAGTAGTTGTTCTAAAGTCTCTGCTCCAGTTTGCAACCTGCTCAGTTTAGAGAACCATATATCGGTGATCAAGTATACACATTTAAGTCACAAAAGTAATTAGTGACAGAACTGCAACTAGCTTCCAAATTCTTATCCACACCAGTCTGTCCCTAAATTGCAAAACAGAAGCTAATTAAAATGGGAGGTTTCTTTACAGGTATTTTCTTAAATAGAACATATAATGTTTATGTGGATTACTGAGGGTCCATATTTACTCTGGATGGTAAAGCTGAGCAGACTACTTGCTCCCTAATGATCAATATCCCTAAGGGAAACATTCACAAAATGCCTTTCCTACAAAGATACCAGAAGCTGTGCCAATACCCTCCCTCTAGTGTACTTCCATTGCCTTTAGAATAGACTATATCTGATACACTGAAGAAAATAAAGAATCCATGCTCAGCATTTGGTCTTTCTTTGCCACCTTTCATCCTGTTTTCTTTATTTTTGTCTTTCTTCTGATCCTGCCCTTTGATTAAAATCAGATTTCAGTAAAACAAGAAATAACAAGGAACTGTTTGGTTTGTAAGTGTGTTCATAGCCGCATATCATTTGATCTTCATAACATTAGAAAAAGTGTCATCTCTTTGTTTTGAATGAATAAACTAAAGTTCTAAGTGCTGAACTGAATTGCTCAATCACGTACCCTGACAGACAGGATTTAAAACTATTTGAGCCTATTTGCCTTAAAATCCAAGGATCTTTCTTTTCTTTCTTAGTACAGGGACCATACATCTTGGTTTCCCTGGGACAGTTTTGGTTCACGCCTACTGTTCTAATTTTTAATTGTTCCTTTTCCCTTTTAAAATTACTGATTTAGATGATAAAGTTATTATACTTTCGTGGCCTTGGTAAACTAATTCATAATACCATCCTCCCAGAGGTATCACATTTAATGCTGAGTTTTGTGTTGAGGGATTTCTGGAATCCAGAGGTGGTGACTGACAGACACCCTGAGCTTCTCCTGAAACCCAGCCTAATCCCAGATCTGCTTTATACTAGCCTTGATTTGAGTCTTTGGGATGACCAGGATTATTAGCAGGATTTGTGCTACCTAAAATCAAAACTTCTTCAAACTAAATGAGGAATTTAATACTCCTCACACAACGGAGAGATTCAAAGGCAGTAATCTAGGCTAGGAACAAATAGGTCAGAACCTCAAACAATGGCTCTCCTCCCTCTAGCTCTATTTCTTCTTTATCCCCCATCTTTCTCTCTCCCCTCTTCTTCTCCCTCTTTCTCTCTTGTCTTGCTTTTGCTTTCCTCTGCATGTGAACTCCTTCAATGTACTGAAAAGGTCACTAACTGCTGTAATTTATATGTAACAATGGATGTATTGTATCCATTGGTACTAACTGATAGGATTGAGAGTGGAGGAAAGTGTTTTCCCAAATGAAAATAATGAGCAAGGGGGGAATGGATGTTCACAAGCAAACCCAACAGCTATTTACTATCATCCTTCTTTGTTGAATTAAAAGTGAGTCATATGAGATGAGGTTGTGATCTTTGAGGTACATAATTTTCTTACAAATTATATGATTAAATATTTACCATGGTTAGTTCCATTCTGGAAAGGAAATTAAGTATCCTAGTGATTCCTCACATTCATGGGTGGAGAACTGCAGATACACTTGCTCTAAAGAAGTCGCCTATGCATGCTTCTCCAAGGTTAGTTGTACATAGAATTCTCCCTTGGTCATTGTCCAGCCTTCATCCTGTCATTCTCAGAATTCAGACTACATTTAAAAAAACATTGTGCCTTCCATCCTAGTCTTGATTCACATCTAGGCCTGGCCAAACTTGCCTACTTGAGATAAAAGCATCTTAAAATAAGTGCATGAGTATAAGCTCTGTAGGAACTGTGGCTTTATTATAGCTGTTTTTTATACTCCTCATATCATTGTATATCCTTCCAGCTCCTCCATCACATATCATCCAAGTAATGAATAGTAAATATTCAATTAAAAAATGCCTGAGAATTTAGTAGTTTATTTTGGTGTATAAGAGATTAAAAAGATGCAGCAATATCCTGGGGCCAGTGTTATAATGAACAGAAACTCTTCACAGTAACAGGAATTGTGTTACTTTTTATGTGCTATGGAAATTCACAAAGAAACTTAGCCTGGTTGACGCATAACATACAACCCATAATTCATCCTTTGATTCACTAATTCATTCATTCATGTAACAAATATTTATTGGGTGCCACCATTGTGGTGCTAAACTTCAGATTATCTCATTAATTATAGAGTTTTGTTATCCCAGAGTAAAGTTAGCCTTTTTTTCCTTTGCTGATGCACATGCACCAAGAGA
This sequence comes from Smutsia gigantea, assembly GCA_032199065.1. NCBI lineage: Eukaryota > Metazoa > Chordata > Mammalia > Pholidota > Manidae > Smutsia > Smutsia gigantea. The sequence goes on along the minus strand of JAVSCE010016232.1, from coordinate 130,940 downwards.
ATATGGTAAACATTGTTAATGAGATGTGAACATCACAATCATGTTGTAAACATTATTAAAAATTAAATTCCTGAGTCCAACCTCCAGAAGTTTGTCCTGTAGAAGGTCTGGGTAGAACCCGATCTATATGTGCTTCTAACATTCTTCTCGGATGATTTTTTTGATACACACCCTGATTAAATCTGAATATTTTATTTAAAGACACTCAGCTATAGTGACACACAAAATGTGTGTTTTTGGGGTTATGATGCAACCGCATATCAGGATGCACCAGGGAATACTCAGTTCAGTTGCACTCTCTGGAGTTGGGAGTGCTGGTGGGGCCCCATCTGAGATGCCATTGGAGATGGCTGGAAATTTGTGGAATCCTGAAATAACTCAGGATGTGCAATGAAGGAAGAGTACCAACTTATCTACATTTTGTTTTGTTAGGATTAGGGCAAACTCATGGGCTTTGTTTTGTTGCCATATATTATTTGGACATAATGTATATTTCCTAAATGTTAGATTATGTTAGGCATACAGTAATTGTGAAGAGTTAGTTACAGTAAGTTGTCACTGGAATTGAAATATCTCTTACTTTATTTCCTGGCCCTTTTGTTTGAAAGTGACGGAAACTGAGACTAATTTAGGAAAAAAATTTTTTTTAATTGTATAACTAGGGGAATTCAGGGATGAGGGAACAGCTCTTCACAAAATATGAAATAGGGACTTAAGAAATTCTCTCTTCTCATCTAGATCTAATCTCACACACTTTTATTGCAGAGAACGCTTTAATTGTATGGAGGTTTATGAGGTGGGGAAATGACTGCAGTCACAGACTTGCATTGAGCCCCATCAAAATTATATGGAATAGGAGATGGAGGAAAAGTAATTCCGTAAAAGAAATGTGTATATGTGTCAACTCTGGAGGTGCCCTTAACGCAAGAGGAAAAGTAGATGTGGGAGAAGAAACAACAATGGCCCTTACATCTCTGAGTGTTAACTATCCAGAGAATGGGATGTCAAAGGGACCTTCTCACCACATGTTAGTCTTCATCAGCAAATATTTTTTTCTCTGGTGTAGTGTCTTAGAAGGCCTCAAGTTTACAAGAAAAAACTGATTTAATTATATTGAAAACTGAATAGAAACATTAGACAAACATACAGTGTAATAGTTATTTAGCCACATTCAGTATAACTTATATTGATAGAAATTTCAATGTGGCATTACCATAATTCCCAAATATTTTTGCAATTATTTTTTGTGATCCTGAACATTGGAGTGTAATGTTTTATCATGTACATGTTGGCCAGTAATATTAAAATAATCTAATAAAACCAAAAGCTTGTGGTAATTTGAAGTTCTTTCTCTTTTTAAATTCTCCTCCTCCTCTTCCCTTATCATACATCTGCTCTCTTTAATATGTACTAGGGATATTAAATTTAAAAATTTGTTTTATTTTTTAAATGTCTTGGTTAATCCAAGTGGCAGTTTAGCCCAAGTATCAGGTAAGGCGGTGTTTTATTTTATATTTGTCCCCTAAGGAACAGAGTATAAAAAAGAAATTATGGCATGTATTTTTTATTTTTATTGGCACATTTTCTACATTTTACATTTTTAAATAAAACGTATTTTCTACCTTATGCTATAGGAAACACATTAGCCATTCTTTCTCTTCCTCTTCCTTTTCATTTCCTTTTTAATTTTTTCTTTCTTTTATTCTGCTAAAAAGTTATTATTAAATTATGCTTTTCCTTAAAACTGATGGCATTTTGCTGGAGAGGAAATATGGTAATTCATATTACATTAGGTAAAGGGAGTTATATGAATGCAGATCACATCAGAAGCAGTGTAATGTAGTAATTAAGAACACAAATTGCAGCTAAAAACTGCCTCTGTGTGAATCCTCGTTCTACTTCTTACTCACTGTATGACCTTAGGCAAGTTATTAAAACTTTCTGTGCTTCCAATGCCCCATTTGTAAAAATGGGTAAAATAAATTACATATATCACAGAATTGTTAAAAGTATTAAATATGTAAAGTACATAGGATCATGAAAGATATTATATAATATTTAAGCATTATTATTATAAAACAAAATATTACTATCTGATATATATTATATAATGATAACCATTATTAGTATTATTAGACAATATCAAAACTATAAGTTACATTATTTTCTCATACTCCACATAGAACCACATTCATACATTTTCAATTAATAAAAGGGAACAGATTTCAAGCTTTGCATAAAGGTAGTAATTCATTATTTAAAAAACAAAAAGAAAAGTAATAAGAGTATTCTAGAAACATTTCTGGCTCCTTTTGATGGCTGAAGGTAAAGAAAAATAGCATGGACTAAATGGAGTTATTGTGCTATTTATATTTGTGAGACTTAACAAGATAATAATTACAAATTAAATTTTAAAGAAGCCTAAAAATGATACCAGTGTTTATGATTAATACAAATATACTATAAGAAAATGGGAGATTTCCTCATGCATGTTAGAGACTCAGTTGGAGTGATTGTGCATCTGGGAAAATTCTGGAATCCCAGAAGCAATAGAACATGATTACTTCACTGAAATATTTATTTTCCACTTTGGGTCCTTGGTCATACACAAAGTTGAAAACATACAACTAATAAACAACAAAATACAGTAACTGAAGCCATAATAAGTGTCATAAAATATTTCAGAGCTTATTTTTTATGAGAGCAGAATACAAAATTTAAAATTATATGCTAACAATGTATAATTGAAATATATGAATTGAAATGTAACTATTATAATCAGCTTTAATTTACATAGGATAATTTACCTGAGAAACTGAAAATAGCTCTTCCCCTGGATTCCGTAGGTATTCTCATGTCCTGATGGTTTTTTCCCTGCTTTGTCTTCTCATTTTAAATTGCCCATTGTAAGCACAGGTCTTATAGATTAAGTTGTTGACTTTTCTGTTCTCTTCAAAATAGAATTCTGTCTCCTAGAAACTGTCAATTTATGTGTAAGTAGTGGTTGTAATAATTTAAATAAGGAATTTAAGCATAATTGCATAAAGAATATAAGTGCAAATTTTTGTAAATCAAATTCTTGCAAAGATAAAATATTTATATATATACAATCTATATAAATATATATATACATATTTGAAAATTTCTTTCTACCTAGTATATAATCAAAGTGGGAAAAAGGTGAAATTTTTATATTAAAATATTGTCTAAATATTGGATAAACATAGCTTAAATATAAAAGAAACCAACTAATGTATATGACACCAGGCATACAGACATGATATGAAAAAGAGCATGCAGGAAAAATAACAGCAAATCCCTACTGAGATAAGAATCTACATGAAGGGCTGCTTACCTAATTTTGCCACCACCTTTTGGTACCAGACTTTATGGTCTATACATGGGGCTGTCATTTCTATGTGACACCATCTTAAGAACTTGTATTTGTGTGTGTATGTGTGTGTGCCTACATTTATGTATGTATGGATATCCATATGTGTAGGGTGTATATGTGTGCATGATGTGTCTGTGATTTTTTTACAGTGTAAAAATTATTTTGTGAAGGGTGTGGTCTTCAAACTACATAGTGGTAATTATATATTATTTAAAATACAGGTTCATGTATATAAATAATAACCCATTGAACATATTTGTTAGCTTTGTTATTAATCTCCAGTTCTTCATCAAACACTTAGTGATAAATCTTAACCACTATGACTGAAAGAAGAGTTTGATCTGAACTAGATTCAATATTCTTATTCTTGTACATCCCACATAATTATGTTTTATTAAACAGCAACTGCCTCTCTGGCCTTATTAGAGGCAGGAGTTCCTTACTTTTTATGGACTTGCTTAAGGTATGTACTTTCAGTACAGTTTTTAAAAATTGATTTCTCAGCAGGACTTGCTTCCTTATTTTCTAGTTTACAAAACATTGACTGCCTGCTCTTTTTCTGTAAGACATCCTACGTGATGTGTTCTACATGATTTTTGTTTTTGTGACATCTCTCTGTTCTCTGTTTTCTCTGCTCTGATAAACATCTCTAAAAACTGGTTAGTTTCAGAGAGCTGCTTTTTTATTAAGCAACTAATGAATACTACTGCTTAACAAATCATCTCTTGCCTCGTGTCATTTCAACTAGACATTTTGAGGCATAAGAAATAAGGAAAGTTATATTAGCTTTTAAGCAATGAAAGTGTAATCAGTTTTGAACTTTTCAAATTAATACACAATGTAAGTTACATAAAATGAATTAAAGAATCTAGGGATTTCATAACTTCATTCACTCAAGTAAGATTATATGCAGAACAGATGTCAAGGAAATCAACACATATGGGGTTAGTAAGGACACTTAAAAAAAAAAGTCTGGATGTAAGTGCTGAATTCATGTACTTACCATTTAATTTTTTTTTTGATACTGGCTCTTCTTCCCATCTTCACTTGACACCAGTGGTAAAAGTAAAATAAGAATGGATACAGAGTCTATAAAAACTTCATGGCAAACTCAGAAAACTAGGAATAGATATGAACTTCCTTAACTTGATAAAGAACATCTTAAAAAACAAAAGAAAACTAACATTTACTTAATAATGAGAAACTAATAGCTTTTCCACTACGATCAGGTTCAAGGAAGGGATGTTCCCTCTCATCATTCTTCTTCGACATCTTACTGGAATTCCTAGCTAAGGTAATAACACAAGAAAAGGAAATAAAACGTGCATAGATTAGGAAAGAAGAAATGAAATTTTCTTTGTAGAGGAACATGAGTGACTGTGTAGAAAATCTGAAAGAATCTAGGAAAAAACCACCTGCTAACTAATAAGCTATTACAGCAAGGTTGAACAATAGAAGGTTAGTATATAAAAGTCAATCATTTTCTATATACATGCAATAACCAAGTGGAATTTGAAATTAAAAGCAATGCTGTTTATATTAGCACCAAACAAAATGAAATACTTAAGTATAAATGTAACAAAGTATGTACAAGATCTATATGATCATTACAAAATTCTGGTGAAAAAATCAAATCAAAGAAGAACTAAATAAATGGAGAGATATTCCATGTTTATGGATAGGATAACTAAATTTTATCAAGATTTCAGTTCGTCCCAACTTGATCTATAGATTCAATGCTACCCCAATCAGAATCCCAGCAAGTTATTTTATGCATAGACAAACTGATTCCAAAGTTTACACAGGAGAGGTAAAAGTGTTAGCATAGCAACACAAATTTGAAAAAGAACAAAGTTGTAGGTTTGACACTACCCCATTCTAAGATTTACTATAAAGCTACAGAAAGCAAAACATTGTGGTATTGGCAAAATAATACACAAATAGGTCATTGGAATAGAATGAAGAGCCCAGAAACAGAACCACACTAATATATTCAACTAATATTTGATGAAGGATCAAAAGCAATACAGTGAAGAAAAGATAATCTTTTCAACAAATGTTGCTGGAACCACTAGTCATTCACATGTTAAACAATGAATGTAGACACAAATCTTCCACTATTTATAGACATTAACTTAAAAGGGGTCATAGACCTAAATGTAAAATGCAAAACCACTAAGTTCCTCGAAGATAACAAAGGAAAAAATCTAGATAACCTCTGTTATGACAGTGACTTTATGAGATTAAATGCCAAAGACACAATCAATGAAATAAATAATTGATAAGCTGAATTTCATTCATATTAAAAACATCTGCTCTGTGAAAAATACTATCAAGAGAATGAAAAGACAAGCCACAGACTGGGAGGAAATATTTGCAAAAGGCATATCTGATAAAGGACTGGCATCAAAAAATAATAACATTCCTTAAAACTCAATAATAAGAAAATAACCCAACTAAAAACTGGGCAAAAGATGTGAGCATACCTCTTACCAAAGAAGACATACCAATGATGAATGATCATATGAAAGAAAACCAAGAACCAAACATTCAACAACAAAAGTCATTAGGGAACTGCAAATCAAAACAGAGAGAGCACTATATACCTATTAGAGTGGTGAAAATCCAAAACAGATCACAGCAAGTGCTGGGGAAGATGTGGAGCAGTAGGAACTCTGATTCATTGGTGGTGGGAGTACAGAATGGTAAAGCCACTTAGGAAGACCTTTTGGTAGTTTCTTACAAAATAAACACACTCTTACCACAAGATGTGACAGTCACCCTCCTTGCTTTTGTCTAAATGAGTTGGAAATTTGTGGCCATACAGAAACCTACACAAGGGTGTTTATAACAGCCCTATTCAAAATTGCCAAAACTTGGTAGTGACCAAGATGTCCTTCAGTAGATGAATGGATAAATTAACTGTGGTAAATCCAATTAATGGAGTATTAGTCAGCATTAAAAAGAAATTATCTGACAAGCCATGACAAGACATAGAGGAAATTTAAATTTGTATTACTAAGTGAAAGAAACTAATCTGAAGTGGCTTCTTACCATATGATTACAACTATATGACATTCTAGAAAAGGAAAATCTATGGAGACTCAGTGGTTGCCAGGGATTAGGGAGCAAGGATGCTGAATAGGCAGAGTGCAGAGAATTTTTAGGTCAGTGAAATTGTTCCGTATGATATGACTGAGGTGGATTCATTTTATTATACATTTGTCCAAATCCCTGTAATTATAATACCAGGAGAGTAAACCTTACTGGACTTCAGGTGGTAATGATGTGTCAAATAGGTTCATCAATTGTATCAAATATATCATTGGTATGGAATGTTGCTATTATGGGCAACTGTGTGTGTGTTTGGTGGGGGTAGAATATAGGAGCATTTTTTCTCCTTTCCACTTAATTTTGCTGTGAACCTAAAATTTCTAAAATTAAAGACTATTATTTTTTAAATGGATAGCAATTTAGCTTGTGTCTTAGTTATACTTTGCTGTATATCAGACTACCTTAAACTTAGTGGCTTAAAACAATTATTTTAGTGAACACCATAATTCTGGAAATATGAGTGAGATCAGGGAAGCTCAGAGAATGACTAGTGTATATATGCAATAAAGGGAGAGTGAAATGTAAATGTTTGCATGTGAACCAATAAACGTTATATGGTTCACTTGACTTTCCATCAAGTTTGTAGTTATCCAGTCATGCCCTGACTTTCCACAAAGTCAGTTAAAGTGGATTTTTATTTCAAAATCAGTTAAAAAAAACTATACTTGGCTTTCCAATACTACATACATACATACTGGTAAAGATAGTGATTAAGACAAATGACCTGAGAACTAGATTGAGTTTGATTCTAATCCACGCTTTACCACTTGTTAGGTGTGAGAATTTCTATGCATAGTAATTCTATGCCTTGGTTAATACATTATTAAAGGGAAGAAATAATTAATGAACTATCTCATAGTGTCATTATAGGAATTAAATGAGATAATGAATATAATTCTTTATCATTATAGGAATTAAATGAGATAATGAATATAATTCTTTATCCTTATGCTTAGAATAGTGCTTGGGATTTAATAAATTCGCTATAAAAATTAGGTCTAGTTTTTATTATTAAGAATGAGCAGACTCTATTGTTACAATATTTTTTTCTTTGTAGGCCTTCTAAAAACAGAGCAACTATTGCTGTTAAAATATGGCTTGTATTTCCAATAAACAGTAATTATTCATTTGCAGGGTTTTCCTGGAGCTCTGCATATCCCAGGAATGCACCATTAAAAAAAGAAGTATTTAAAAAATTTCAACTACATGTAGAATTATATCAGTGACTGTATTATTATGTAGAATTCTATTTTTTTCCTGTATCACTCTTTCTTCTCAAAAAAGTGGGAAAAAAGATTTTATGAATGATGCCCCGAACTGCCTTTTGGTGGTTGATTGATATTAATTACAGAAAACTCCATTCAGGTTATACGTCTAAGGTTATTTTGTAAAATGTGAAAAACTTCCTCCTCAAGAATGTATTCGTATTATAATCGGTCCAAAGGATAGTGTGGGTAATTAAAAATAAACTTTATTTTTTAGAACGGCTTTGGATTTACAGAAAAGTTGAGACAATACAGTTCTCATGTTCCATTCTTTTTATTAAGTGCTACCTCACATTAGTATAGTATGAATGAACCAATGTTGATAAACTATTGTTTACTAGATTTTATACTCTATTTAGACTTCCTCCATTTTTACCTAGTGATCTTTTTCTGATCCACCATGCCATCAGGGCACCACATTATATTTGTCATCATGACTCCTTAGTAACATCGTGACTGGGAATTTCTCAGATTTCCCTTGTTTTTTATGACCTTAGCAGTTTTAAAAAATATTAATCATCTGTTTTATAGAATGTCTTTCATTTGGGATTTCTTTGGAGTCTTTCTCTTGAATGTACTAGAGTTATGAGGTTTTGAGTAGATCACGCAGATAAGTGTCATTCTCATTATATCATAATAATGGTGCATAATATCAACATGACTCATCAATGTTGATGCAGAACTCATCTCCTTGATTAAGTAATCTTAGGTTTCTCCATTATAAAGTTACTCTTCTTCCCCCACTCCCCAATCTCTTTTCATTCTGTATTCTTTGGAAGGAAGTAATTATGTGCAGTCCACATGTAAGGAATGCAATTATACTCCACCTTGAGGGTTGAGGAACTAAATTATTTTAAATTGTTCTGCCCTTGAGATTTGTCTAGTCTCCCACATTTATTTATTTATTCAATTATGTACATATATCAGTATGAGTCATGGATATTTATTTTACACTTTGACTTAGAGTCCAATACTACTTTATTTTATTTATCAAATTATTTCAGCTGTAGCCATTGTGAGCTTTTGAATCTGGCTCCTTTGTCCCTTTGATATGCCCCAATATTCTTGTGTATCCATATATTTTTGTGTTACTACCCTTTTATTAAGAAGTCTCTGATGCTAGCTTATACTTAAAAATAACAGGCACTATATGACCTTCAGTGCCACACAAAAATATGAAGAATTAAAACTAAGCCCAAATGCTTTGCTTAAAGAAGACTGTTCTGTGCCATTCCAAAATATTACCTCCAAGTTACAACTTAAAATTTTTTCTTTATAAAAACTTATAAATATTAAATAACTTATAAAGTTAATTTTAGCTTATTGTTCATTGTATGTACATATGTATTTACAAATGTACATCTCTATATATATTGTCTTGATATCTGATGGAGCCAGTTTATTATACGTACACATGTATCCACAAAGGTACATGTCTACATATAGTGCCTTGATATCTGATAGAGCCAGTTTCCTCCTCATTTTCTATTTTAAGGAATATCTTGACTATTCTTGAACTTTTTTTTTACTAATACATTCTAGAATAAGTCTATGAAATTCTTTAAAACGTCTCTTCGTGTTTTTTTTATTATAACTGAATTGAATTTATAGGTTAGTTCGGGCAGAAATGACTTCTCTATTGTCTTCCTAATTTTAAATGAGGTATATCTTTCTGTCACATGATAAGCAGACTTTGAAAGGGAGATTTATGTACAGAAGTTTATTAGGAAATGCTCTCAAGACCAAACCTTGGTGAACGCACGGAAGCAGTAGTAGGTAGAGGGAGAGGATAAACTGCAAGACAGTTGCAGCAAAAGCCTCAGGTGATCCTGCAGAGAGTTTCTGAGTTAGGATGGCTGTGCAGAGTTTTCCTGAGTTGGGACAAGTGGGCTAGGTTTGGACATAGGATGCCTGTTGTCTCAGGGAATGGGGAGAGTAACCTTGGGCAGAGTGGCCCTTACTAATCAAGGGTCAACTCCTGGAGAGGGACTCAGCTGAGGGATATTGGCTGCCTAATCTCCCAGTAGCTAAGAAGCAGGATGCTCAGCACCGAAAAAGGGAATTTGGGCAACATGCTCATGTCTATCACAGTCCATATCCTGAGCTGCTAAGATACATTTGTTGCATATAAATTCTGAGAATAGATCTTCCAGGACTCTGTCCTATTATCTTGGGAAAAACTTGCAAGAGAGTGGTTAGTACAATGAAAACTCTAGAAGACCACTGAAGCTGGTCTCACCTTACACTCATTGTTTCCTTTTTTCACCACCATTCTAAATTCCCCTCACCCTTGGTTGGCACTTAGAGTTGCCTAAGTGGCTTATCTAATAAGATGATCCAGACCCTCAGGCCTGAAGAGTCTGAGCCACAGGTTCCTTTACTCTTCTCAGATCATGGCTATTGCACTTAATAATGTATCTTCAAATTTGGGTAAGGTTGTCCGTAGAGATGCCCAAGTGGATTACCACTTGGCAATCATATTTTACTCTATCCCACTTTTTATCTACTACCTCATTCTAATTATCATTTCTTGTTGTGCCCCTGGTACAAAGAGTTTAAAGCGAGCAAGCTATAGCAATATTTGATATTTAAGGGGACTCTTGCAGCATTTCTTGGAAATGCTTCCCCTATAGTATAGAGGCTTATAGGAAAGAGAACCTGAGAAATTCTAAAGCCTAGATATAGAGGAATAGGAAGAAAAATTCTTCAAGCACATTGCTAAGAGTGATGGAAAGTGAAGTGACTCCTGATTTTACTACCTGGTTCCAGACTTATGCATTTTAACTCCATATGGGTTACAACTCCATATGTAAGGCAGCAAGATCATTGATTTAGAAAAACATCTTTACAAGTATATTTTCCAAGCTGAAACCTCAGCCACACACACAGTAGGCAATCCATTGCTCTATTGGTGTAGCGACTTCTGGTTGGTGAGGCATTGGGATGGTGGCTTTTAGGACCAATTGCATAACTTTTTTGCTGTAAGTGTATCTCTTGGACCATTGACATGTTTTGGAGGATCCTGTTTCATTGAAGAAACATTCTTAAAGCCCTCAGATAGTGTGTTAAGAAGAGTAGTCTTTAGAAAGGAGAAGCAATCTGATACCTATAATATGTATCTACCAGTGTCAAATAAATTACTTGCTTTCCAGGTAGAAAGGTGTCCACAGAAGTCAATATGCTACCAGCTATCTAGTTGGTCTCTTAGAAAAATATTACCATATCAGGGGTACACAACTGATCTCTGTTGATGGTATTTTGAGCTTTTGACTGGCAGAGAAACTAGATCAGCCTTAGCAGGTGTGACTCTATGCTATTAAGTTCATGAATAGCCTCTGCTCCTGCAACCATGTGCACCATAGGTTCATGTACCAATTCTGCTAGTACTAAGGTGCTGATGACAACTGGCCAAGTCATTTTTTCTCCTTGGTTGTTCATTCCTTATTCTGTATTGGATGTGCTCTGGTTGATACTAACATAGAACATGCAAAAAATCATATTTCATGTGCCCACTATCACAGATTCATCCTCAGGCTTCCCTCTAGACCTCTTTGTCCTTGATCTTCTACTTGTTCTCTTTCCAGGCTTCTGCATAACCAGCCAAGACTTTTTGCACCAGTCATGTGCCTATTCTAACTTTAGGCCAGTTCTCTTTGCATACCAAGTGGATGAGTACATGTACTGGCTGAAGAAAGGCCCAAGAGGAGGATTTTCCTTTAATGCCATCTTTCTGGACTACCTTAAGTGAGGCTATAATGTTCCAGTCCGTGTACTAAGCCAGCCTATCTGTGAATGAAGCTTGGAAGTTTTCTTCCACCATCAGTTGGTGATAAGAAACTCCCCATATAGCCACACTGTGAGCTGAGGAAGAGGGGCTGGTGTAATAGTGATAGGTAACGTGAGAGTCTGGGCTACCTGCATGTACTTGGGTGTGGATTTGCCACATCAATCTTACAATAGATTGATGCTGACACTGCCCAGCCTCCTGACTTAGTGGGTCTACATATCCATCCTGTGATGGCATTTTTCAGCCACACTGCCCCTGGATTTCTCCATTTCTGCCAGGACCCAATAGCACTGCAAGGGCTGCCTTTTGAAAAGTGTTTAACTCTCTGATACAATGTCATGGACTAACTACAGGACCATAGGAATCTATGTGTAGTCCACCTGTTAGACTTGCCATAAATTCCAGAGTGTTGTTTATTTATTTGTTTTACTACAAGTACCAGCAGTTTGCCAACTCATATGGCCCAGGTGGGCTGCTTACACCACAGCCTGGATCTGTGGCCACTCTTCTGTTCTGGTCCTCAATCAAATCCAGCAGTCTTTTTTTTTAAATAATTACATTGTATATGGGTCAGATTAATATTCCCATTAGTACACTGCCTTGAGAATTTAAAGATGCCTACAAGAAATTGTACTCACTATTTAATAGTGAGAGTTGTGAGATTCAGTATTTTATCGTTTACTTTGGAGAAGATAAACCTGCATTCCCTAAACAACTATGCTTCTAAATATGGCAGATATATGATGTGTCCATGAATCTTTGTATAAGGTTTATTTCTTATCTTCTAAAGTGCACATACCTAACCCAGGTGTCCAATGTATTTGCCACTTTTTGCTCACCTGGTTTGATTGACACAGTGCTGTACTTTAGTGAACCAGTTATGACATTCTTTTACATGGCCAAATACTCCAGATCCCTTTAGCCTCTGTTATCACAGAGGCTGGAAAAAATAACAATGGCTAGGAAATAACTATAGCTGTATAATTTTATTCGTCCTTAGTGAATGCACACTGTTTCTGGTTTAAATTTGTGCTAGGTATAGAAAGGAATGCCTTGGCTAGATCAATGACCACATATCATGTACATGACACAATATTCCTATATTTTAGCAGAAGTTACTGCATAAGCCTACACTGATATTGGGGTTACTACTTGGATGAATTTGAGAAAGGCCACTGCTATCCTCTAGGATCTGTCTGGCTTGTGTAGGCACAAGACCAGTGAATTAAATGACATGATAAGGCTCACCATCCCTGCATCCTTTTGGTTTTTAAGTATGCTAAAGTCTGCAGTTCTTCCCAGGACAGGAATTTTTTTCTTTCTTAGAGGCACAGGCTTCCACATGACTTTCCCTACTACCATATCTCTTATCCCGCAGGTTAGTGAACCAAACAGCAAGATATTGTGACTGTTTATTGGACTACTTCCCTCAGCTACCTGATTATATAATCTTCATTTCTTTTGGTTGTAGGGATTGAAAATATTCTTGGTGGCTGGATGTCAATCTTGCCATATTCTAGTAACCATTTCTAGGGCTCTGTGTGTGCCAGGTCTCCCTGACTCCTACTCTAATCTTGTCACTCATTACAATAATTGTATCTGACTTTCTTATAATGGTTAAATGTTGTCACCTGGCCTCTATTGTTTCTTGAATGTATCATCATTTTAGAAAACCAGGGAGCTGACTGTATTAATGCTCTCTCCTGGTCTTAGTCCTGACCTAAAGGGGATAGGTGCCATCAAACTTGGCAGTGATAAAGGTGCCTTGCTCACAAGCACATTCCTTATTGCTTTGGTAAACCAGTGTTAGGTGAGTCCTCCTGTGAGAGAGCCTCTGGAGTGTCTAGTCTCCAGTTCTGCCAGGAGTAAAATTCATTATTTTTTTAAAGATTCTTACATCTGTACTGCTTCTGTAGGTGAAAAGATATTTCATGTTGATTAAGTTACATTGTTCTCACTTCTAGTGAGGTTGTACATTTTTATCATGTATTTATTGTCCATTTTCACTTCACCTTCTGTCAGCTGCCAGTGAGGTTCATCTTTCCTTTTAAGAGTTGTTATTCATTGGTAATCTATTTCTAAGATACATTTTGTATGTTTATAACATGATTTTCTCCTCATTTGTATAGAATTCTTTTTCTAAACTATTATCTATTGCTTTTGTTTATGGAATTATTTGCAGGAGAAAACATAGGTAATCAGATATGTATTCAGAGACTTTTCTGAGAAACGAGGTATACTTTTCTTTTGCTGTGGTGGAACTAAGACCCCTACAGGCTTCCCTCTCTACTGGCAGGCCTCCAGCCTCTACCCTTGCACATGTTTTGATTGTTCCAGTGGTTAGAGGTAAGTCAGGTTATTGACCTCTTCCCCAAGGACACACTTTAGAGTTTCCCAGCAAATCTTTTACTACCCTTATTCCAGAGAGTCTAATTTAGCCATGGAATGAAATAACTTACCTCTTCACGTATTTTTTGAAATCTAATACTTATGCCCTGGGTCTGTCAGAGCTTAGACTTTTGAAATACAGGAATAAAGTGCTGACTTTATTGATTTTGATGTTTGGTTCTTTTATCCTATTCTTCCAGAAGCAAAGACAGAATATTCATGCTATTTCCTGAATTGAAGAAACTAACATGGTGTAACACAAAGTGTGTGTATGGGGAAGACATGCTAAATCCATCAAAATATGAGTACAATTAATATTAAATAATTAGCAAATATGATATAATGCAATATTATATCAGCAGATATCAAGACTGATTAAAAAATAAGAACCATCCCTAATAAAATCACTAAGCAAAATAAATCTAGAAAAGTTACTAAACTGTAGTGATGACAATATAAAGTCCAAGAGCAAACTTTGTAGCAAATGATGACTTACAAACCATTAAAAGGAAAAACAAGTACCTTACTTACCCATTGATATTTAACACTGTTGAGAAGGTTCTAGATAATATAATGAAAATAAAATATAAATATTAGAGAAGAGACAAATGTATCTCCACATTTACATGTCTACAAACATCTGAAGAGACCATTTTAATTTATGAGTGATAATTTAGCAAAAAATAATGAAATATTAAAAATTTAATATATATACTGTATGTAAGATAAACCTTATATTTAAGAGAATAATACCTTCCAAAAGCCTCTTCAAGTTTGTTTAGATGATTTGAATTTATTTTCCTATAAATTCACTCTTTGCAAGTCTCATTATAAAACCATTGATTAACAGAAATAATCAGATAAAGAGCAAGAAAAATAACTAAATGATTCCCCTTTTCATATACCCATATGCAAATACATGTGTTTTTCTCTTTCATGAAGCTCTCTATTTCCAACAATTGCATATCTGTTATCCTTCCATTTTCATACTGCTTATTTTTTTTATCTTCATTCTGCCACTTTATAAATGCAGTCATTAAATATCTTTCTTTGGCCTCATTTTCTTCTCTCCCTATACCTCCTCAGGGATCCTATTCTGCCTCATTCAGTCTCATTAAGTTCAGCATTCCCTGTTCAGGTGATAATGCTCCTATCTCCACTGAGATCTCTTCCAAGAACTCTGTACCCACACATACAGGTATTTCTAAAATATGGCAATCTCTTACAGAAAAACCACAAGAAGCTTTGTCGGAAATGATGGTTTACAAACCTTTCATCTTAAAATAAAATTAAATTAAGGGCAAGTGTCTGGCTATCATTTTTGCTATTTAACATCACTTGAAAGTTTCTAGATAATAAAAAAACTGAAGGTAAAAAATAGAAATACAACAGGCTGGAGAACATCCTCCTGGATTCCCTTGTGCCACAAGAACCTCAAACTGAATGTGTACAGTACTGAACACATCCCCAGCTCTCTGAACAAAATTTACCTCTGTTCATTGTTAGGATGTCCTCTTCCAGATAAGATCATTCCAGTCACTGAGGTTCGACACACTGAAATCACCTTTGAATTCCTCTCTCTTTTCATACCTTTTTTATTCTCTCTATGATATTACCAAAATCACTGCTTTTTCTACGATTCCACTGACATTTTCCTATTTCAGATTCCTTTTATCTCTCACGTGGACTAGTAAAAAAGCTTATTAATTTTAAAAATAAGATTCAAATATCCAAGCCATTCAGAACACTGTTGTTATATTTATCTCTCTACAGTCACTTAAGTAGTATCAGCCATAATAAAAATAAAAACAAAACCTCACATGTATCTCTGTCACCTGCTGAAAATTTATCCTGCCAATTTAGGCCAAGACAGAGGTAGATCCATCCTTATATCCTGCTACTCTACTTTTCAGATTCAAAGTTCTAAGAGAAACTGCTTTTTACAATTCTCCCAATAAATTCTCAATTCCTAACTTGGAGATTTGGGTTATAAGTACCTTCCAACTGTAATGCCTTTGTTCATCATCAAATTTAAAATTCACCCATTTTTTGAGAGATAGCTCAAATGCCATCCCTTAATGAAATACTTTAATCAGAAGTAACACCTTCTTCACCTCCTTTCCCTGAACTGCACTAAATTTTATCTTTGTGATGTCTATGGAGTACATGAAATCTGTTTTATATTCACAGTGCTTTTCAACAATCTTTTTCTATCCTATTTGAACTCAAGGCTTAAAGTTGAAACTAGGATGTGAGCTTATTTTTTTTACCCTTAGTATTAAATAATATGCATTTCATAGAATAGAGGATGAACACTTATTTTTAAAATGAATATTTAATATGAAATTGACCAGCTATAATCAACTTCATCAATTGGCTGAATTTCTAAAAAAACGGACTTGGTAGAAATAGCCTTAAATGATTAAGGTTTAAAGGAAACACTATTTTTTGGCTTATGTTTGCAAATTGCTACTTTTAGTTCATAATCCATTAAGCACTAAAATGTACCTCTGGAAGCTTTTGAAGAGAGAAAATTTTTCTTCTGGGCATTAGGCATGCTTCTTTTTTTTATTTTTTGCACTTCTCCTGGAACTCTGTGCTGGGGTGGCACAGAAACCCCCACTTGTTTCTTTTTATTTATTTATTTATATTTTTTTATAATTTATTTTGATATCATTAATCTACAATTACATGTGCAATATTATGATTATTAAACTACCCCTTCATCAGGTCCCCCTCACCAAGCCCATTACAGTCACTGTCCATCAGCGTAGTGAGATGCTATAGAATCACTGCTTGTCTTCTCTGAGTTATACAGCCCTACCCGCGCCCCCCCCCAACATTACGTCCGCTAATCATACTGCACCTTTTTCCTTGTCCCTCCCTTCCCACCCATCCTCCTCAGTTCCGTTCCCTTTGGCAACTATTAGTTGATTCTTGGGTTCTGCAAATTTGCTGCTGTTTTGTTCCTTCAGTTTTTTTCTTTGTTCTTATACTACACATATGAGTGAGTGAGATCATTTGATATTTGTCTTTTTCTGCTTGGCTTATTTCACTGAGCATAATACCCTCTAGCTCCATCCATGTTGTTGCAAATGGTAGGATTTGTTTTCTTCTTATGGTTGAATAATATTCCATTGTGTATATGTATCACATCTTCTTTATCCATTCATTTACTGATGGACACTTAGGTTGCTTCCATTTCTTGGCTATTATAAATAGTGCTGCAATAAACATAGGGGTGCATCTGTCCTTTTCAAATTGGGCTGCTGCATTCTTAGGGTAAATTCCTAGGAGTGGGATTCCTTGGTCAAATGGTATTTCTATTTTGAGTTTTTTGAGGAACCTCCGTACTGCTTTCCACAACGGTTGAACTAATTTGCATTCCCACCAGCAGTGTAGGAGGGTTCCCTTTTCTCCACATCCTCGCCAACATTTGTTGTTTGTGTATTGGATGTTGGCCATACTCACTGGTGTGAGGTGATATCTCATTGTGGTTTTAATTTGCATTTCTCTGATGATTAGTGATGTGGAGCATCTTTCATGTGCCTGTTGGCCATCTGAATTGCTTCTTTGGAGAAGTGTCTATTCATGTCCTCTGCCCATTTCTTAGTTGGATTATTTGCTTTTTGTTTGTTGATGTGAGTTCTTTATATATTTTGGATGTCAACCCCTTATCGGATACGTCATTTATGAATATATTCTCCCATACTCTTGGATGTCTTTTTGTTCTACTGCTGGTGTCCTTTGCTGTACAGAAGCTTTTCAGCTTGATATAGTCCCACTTGTTCATTTTTGCTTTTGTTCCCCTTGCCCGGGGAGATATGTTCATGAATAAGTTGCTCATGTTTATGTCCAAGAGATTTTTGCCTATGTTTTTTACTAAGAGTTTTATGGTTTCATGATGTACATTCAGGTCTTTGATCCATTTTGAGTTTACTTTTGTGTATGGGGTTAGACAGTAGTCCAGTTTCATTCTCTTACATGTAGCTGTCCAGTTTTTCCAACACCAGCTGCTGAAGAGGCTGTCATCTCCCCATTGTATATCCAAGGCTCCTTTATCAAATATTAATTGACTGTATATGTTTGGGTTAATGTTTGGATTTCTATTCTATTCCACTGGTCTGTGGGTCTGTTTTTGTGCCAATACCAAATTGTCTTGATTACTGTGGCTTTGTAGTAGAGCTTGAAGTCAGGGAACGTTATTCTCCCTGTTTTATTCCTCCATCTCAGGATTGCTTTGGCTATTTCGTATCTTTTGTGGTTCCATATGAATTTTAGAATTATTTGTTCGAGTTCATTGAAGAAAGCTGTTGGTAGTTTGATAGGGATTGCGTTGAATCTGTAGATTGCTTTAGGTAGTATAGCCATTTAGACAATATTTATTCTTCCTAGCCAAGAGCATGGAATACATTTCCATTTGTTAGTGTCCTCTTTAATTTCTCTTAGGAGTATCTTCTAGCTTTCAGGGTATAGGTCTGACAGTTCCTTCGTTAGGTTTATTCCTAGGTATTTTATTCTTTTTGATGCAATTGTGAATGGAATTGTTTCTCTGATTTCTCTTTCTGTTAGTTCATCATTAGTGTATAGGAAAGCAACAGATTTGTGTGTGTTAATTTTGTATCCTGCAACTGTGCTGAATTCAGATATTAGTTTAGTAGTTTTGGAGTGGAGTCTTTAGGGTTTTTTATGTACAATATCATGTCATCTGCAAATCGTGACAATTTGACTTCTTCTTTACCAATCTGGATGCCTTGTATGTCTTTGTTTTGTCTGATTGCCGTGGCTAGGACCTCCAGTACTATGTTGAGTAAAAGTGGAGAGAGTGGGCATCCCTGTCTTGTTCCCGATCTTAGATGAAAAGCTTTCAGCTTCTCGCCGTTAAGTATGATGTTAGCTGTGGGTTTGTCATATATAGCCTTTATGATGTGAGGCACTTGCCCTCTATACCCATTTTGTTGAGAGGTTTAATCATGAATGGATCCTGAATTTTGTCAAATGCTTTTTCAGCATCTATGGAGATGATCATCTGGTTTTGTTCTTCTTTTTGTTGGTGTGGTGGATGATGTTGATGGATTTTCTAATGTTGTACCTTCCTTGCATCCCTAGGATGAATCCCACTGATCATGGTGTATGATCCTCTTGATGTATTTTTGAATTCGGTTTGCTAATATTTTGTTGAGTATTTTTGCATCTACATTCATCAGGGATATTAGTCTGTAATTTTCTTTTTTGGTGAGGTCTTTGCCTGGTTTTGGTATTAGAGTGATGCTGGCTCTTCATAGAATGAGTTTGCAAGTATTCCCTCCTCTTCTATTTTTTGGAAAACTTTAAGGACAATGGGTGTTATTTCTTCTCTGTATGTCTGGTAGAATTCAGAGGTGAATCCATCTGGTCCGGGGGTTTTGTTCTTGGGTAGTTTTTTGATTACCGCTTCAGTTTAGTTGCTGGTGATTGGTCTGTTTAGTTTTTCTGTTTCTTGCATGGTCAGTCTTGAAAGGTTGTATTTTTCTAAGAAGTGGTCCATTTCTTCTATGTTTTCCAGCTTGTTAGCATATAGATTCTCATAATATTCTCTTATAATTCTTTGTATTTCTGTGGGGTCCATCGTGATTTTTCCTTTCTCATTTCTGATTCTGTTTATGTGTGTAGATTCTCTTTTTCTCTAAATAAGTCTGGCTAGGGGTTGATCTATTTTGTTTATTTCTTCAAAGAACCAGCCCTTGGTTTCAGTAATTTTTCCTATTGTTTTATTCTTCTCAATTTTATTTATTTCTTCTCTGGTCTTTACTATGTTCCTCTTTCTGGTGACTTTGGGCCTCATTTGTTCTTCTTTTTCCAATTTCCGTAATTATGTCTTTAGACTATTCATCTGGGAATGTTCTTCTTTCTTTAAATAGGCCTGGACTGCAATATACTTTCCTCTTAGAACTGCCTTTGCTGCATCCCACAGAAGTTGTGACTTTGTGTTATTGTTGTTATTAGTCTCCATATATTCTTTGATTCCTGTTTTGATTTGGTTGTTAACCCATTGATTAATTAGGAGAATGTTATAAGTCTCTATGTATTTGTGAGCCTTTTTGTTTTCTTTCTAAAATTTATTTCTAGTTTTATACCTTTGTGATCTGGGAAGGTGGTTGGTAGAATTTCAATATTTTTGAATTTACTGAGGTTCTTTTTGTGGCCTAGTATGTGGTCTATTCTGGAAAATATTGCATGTGCACTTGAGAAGACTCTCTATCCTGTTGCTTTTGGGTGTAGAGTTCTGTAGATGTCTGTTAGGTCCATCTGTTCTAGTGTGTTGTTCAGTGCCTTTGTGTCTTTACTTATTTTCTGACTGGTTGATCTGTCCTTCGGAGTGAGTGGTGTGTCGAAGTCTCCTAAAATCACTGCATTGCTTTCTATTTCCTCCTTTTATTCTGTTAGTATTTGTTTCACATATGCCGGTGCTCCTGTGTTGGGTGCATGTATATTTAAAATGGTTATATCCTCTTGTTGGACTGACCCCTTTATCATTATGTAATGTCCTTCTTTATCTCTTGCTACTTTCTTCGTTTTGAAGTCTATTTTGTCTGATACATGCACTGCAACTCCTGCTTTTTTCTCCTTGTTGTTTGCATGAAATATCTTTTTCCATCCCTTCACTTTTAGTCTGTATATATCTTTGGCTTTTTGAGGTGAGTTTCCTGTATGCAGCATATAGATGGGTCTTGCTTTTTTATCCATTCTATTTCTCTGTGTCTTTTGTATTGGTGCATTCAGTCCATTTACATTTAGGGTGATTATCGATAGATATGTACTTATTGCCATTGCTGGCTTTAATTTCGTGGTTACCAAAGGTTCAAGGGTAGCTTCTTTACTATATATCAGTCTAACTTAACTTTCTTGTTATGTTATTGTAAACACAGTCTGATGATTCTTTATTTCTCTCCCTTCTTATTCTTCCTCCTGCATTCTTTATATACTAGCCGTTTTACTCTTTGCCTTTAGTTAGTATTTGGATGGTCTGCTTTCTTTGGTATGATTTTATTTTTTCTCGTGACATCTTTTTAGCCTTTGGAGTGCTTCCATCTAGAGCAGTCCCTTTAAGATATCCTGAAGAGATGGTTTATGGGAGGCAAATTCCCACAGCTTTCGCTTGTCTGGAAATTGTTTAATCCCTCCCACAAATTTAAATGATAATCGTGCTGGATACAATATTCTTGGCTTGAGGCCCTTCTGTTTCATTATGTTAAATATATCATGCCATTCTCTTCTGGCCTGTAAGGTTTCTGTTAAGAAGTCTGATGATAGACTGATGAGTTTTCGTTTGTAGGTTATCTTTTTTCTCTCTCTAGCTGCCTTTAATAGTCTGTCCTTATCTTTGATCTTTGCCATTTTAATTATTATGTGTCTTGGTGTTTTCTTCCTTGGGTCCCTTGTGTTTGGAGCTTTTTGGGCTTCTGTGGACTGCGAGACTATTTCCTTCCCCAGTTTGGGGAAGTTTTCAGCAATTATTTCCTCAAAGACACTTTCTATCCCTTTTTCTCTCTCTTCTTCCTCTGGTACTCCTATAATGCAAATATTGTTCCGTTTGGATTGGTCACATAGTTCTCTTAATATTCTTTCGTTCATAGAGATCCTTTTATCTCTCTCTGCCTCAGTTTCTCTGTATTCCTGTTCTCTGATTTGTATTCCATTAACAGTCTCTTGCATCTCATCCAGTCTGCTGCTAAGCCCGTCGATTGCTTGTCTCATTTCTGCATTGTCTTTCCTCACTTCCCTCACTTCCTCCCTCATCTCTTGCATATTTCTCTGTAGATCCTTCAGTATGGTTATGACTTGTATTCTGAATTCTTTTTCAGCAAGATTGTGCATTTGCATCCCATCGGGCTCCCTCTCTGGCGTTGTCTGCTTGATCTTAGTCTGAAACGTATTCCTCTTTCTTTTCATGGCGTTAGAGGTGGTCTATGGTAGGTGCCATGTATGTCAGCTGGGCTCTTTAAGACTTTAAAAGAAAAGAGAGAAAGAAAAAGGGGAAAAGAAAGAAAAGAGAACAGAAAAAAAGAATGAATAAAAGAAAAGAAAAGAAAAGAAAAAAGAAAAAAAAATCCCACCTGCCAGGAGTAGATTCTGTGGGGATGCTGTATGTGGTGCTGCTTCTCCACTCTTCTGCAGCCACAACTGCCCCGCTCTGCATGGCCCTTTGTAGCTCTGGCCGGGGCCGGAACAAATGGGAGGCTGCTGATTTCTTTGGGAAGTATCAGTGAGGCTACTTTTTCTCAGTCACCAGCCAAGGGGTCCGAAATTCCCCATTACTCCCAGCGTGCTTGGGTGAGTGTGCTGGGATGATTCTGCCCCTCCGTTGGGCCCCTGTCTCTATAAGACCGCTAAAAAGGCGTGCACTTTTCTTTTGTCCCGGGGAGCGGCTGAGAGGACCCGGGTACTTTTCCAGCTCACATCCTCCACCTCTGACTCTCCAATCTCCAATACACCACGCGATGTGTGTCAGTGCTCCTGGCACAAATCACCATGGCTGGTTATTTCGCGGGCCTGTTCTTCCACTCCCTCCCCACTCTGAATCCTCTCCTCATGCTGCTGGGCTGGGCTGGGGCAGTGCTGAGGTCCTGCCGGGTTGCGTTTCTGTATCTCACCCACTTCGCGGGTTGCCAAGTCCTCTCAGGTGTAGCTGCAGGCTGGGTGCTGTCCTATATCTTCTGGTCTCTCTTTTAGGAATAGTTGTATTTGTTGTATTTTCATAAATATATATGGTTTTGTGAGGAGATTTCCGCCACCCTGCTCACACCGCTCTGCTCACACCGCCATCTTCCCGGACGTCTAGGCATGCTTCTTAAGGCTGAGATAGCACCTAATGCTTTTAGAATAAAGAGAATAGAACTTCTGGGGAAGTTGTCCAACAGGCTTCACTCTTGCCCTTGTCTCAGTCACACCAATGAATGAAGGTCCCTGTCCTTGAAACTGTCAGGGAGGAAGAGGCCTGAGGCAGAAAGCAGCACCTTATTTCCACCAGAAGACCTGGCCTCTTCTGTAAGAGAAGCCCATATAAGGAGATAAACTAAAGGTTGATCTTTGATACATGGAGAAGTAAGTATCTGGCTCTAATATATATGAAGAAAGAACCCCTTTTAACTTGCTTTTGCGAAAAATAATTTCCTTTTTTTAGTACAAATTGGCCAGACTCAAAATAGATCCCATTTAACACTCATAATCATGCTATAAAGTAGGAGTTATTTTCATAATTTTATAAATGAAAACTTGGGCAGCTTGGAATCATCAGCAGTAAGGGTTATGGTGTTTTTTTATTAACATTATTGCTACTATTGTCTAAATGTTCATATGCTCATAGCTACGGTAAAGATGTCAGTCAAATTTCTTCAGGGAAACAGAACCAATATCTCATACTTATATATACTCATATATAAGCCTACTCAACGTGACATATAATTCACCATCACAGCAACTATATAATTTATAAAAACCTTTGAGAATAAACAAAGGCTTTATTCATAATTATGCCAAGACCTTAGGCATAAGCTGGGGATTTCTTGAGCAAATTAAAACTAGTAGTCATCCTATTCATAACTAAAAATGATATTCAAAATTAGTTTCCTAATGACCATATACATTCTGATTATCTACCCTTTTATTTATACCTCAAACTTAGTATATTCTCTAATGTTCTAATGAAGGAAACCATGTTTCATAGTTTTCTTGTTTGTACCAGGTGTAAGTTAGACATTATTTTGGATTTTCATTATTTTGTACTTTTCAGGGAGTCAAATGATGAATCAATTTGTTTTTAATAATTGTCAAAATTCAACTATCACAAGAGATGATTGCAGGAACCTCTGATACCATACTTTTTCTAGGAATCTTTCTTATCTCATTTGAAGGATCTTTGAAGTTTTTTTGTATGTGCTCGGGTTTTTAGTGTTATCTGAAAAAAATTATACATTGAAACCCAAGGAAAGAGGTAGAGAATGGCCGATATAAAGCAGAGATGGAGAGGACTAGCAAGCAGGACAGTGAGTGATGGTCATAACCAAAGGCATTTTGAAAATGATGATCTTGTAAATTAACAGCACTTTTTTTCTGCAAAAATCCCTGCAGAGCAAAGGCTACACTGAGCAGAAGAGCAGGGCAATTACTAATGTGACTGGGGAGTCAGAACTCCTTGGGGCAAATTCCTATGGGCGATAGGAACAACACGTGTCTCAGCTTTGGGTTGATTCCCTTCTCTTTAAGTGAAGAACTTTGGAGATGGCTGTATATTTCAAACTTCTTACTGATTTGCTTACCCTAAGGAATTTAATTCTCCTCTAAGATAAGTTTGTATGTGCACTTCTTTAGCTAAACTATGAATTAGATAGCTGTCCTTTAAAAATGTTTAATAAATTCCTAATCAATTGAAATAACTTTAAACAATTCCTCTCTGCCCATCATTTCCACCTCATAATACCCAGAATCCCCTAGCAGACTATGTTCCAACTCCTTTAGCCAGGCACCTTCATACAGTGCTATTATTTCTGCCCAAGTGTTCCAGCTGGCCTTACTGCACTCTCATACACACACACACACACACAACGAAGCTAATTTCTACTCAAGTTTTAGGAGGCTTTCTTTACCTATGAATCTAAATTTGGTTTCCCTCTTGTTCTTTCTCATAGTAAACAGCTTATTTCCTTTAGAGTACTTATTTTTTGTTGCTACTCACATGTATAGTTATTAGTTTAATATCTGTCTCTCTTTAGAATCTAAGTTCTATAAGCATAGAGACTATATATATTTTGTTTACTTCTTTATATCCTCTGACCGGCATATGCATATGATTGAGTATGTGCTTAACCAGTATTGGGGGAAATATACTTGTGTTCATAGACTATGGTATTATACATGATACATAGACATATAGTTATAGTTACTATAATGTCTCCATTAGAAAGTACATCTCTCTCATTTTTGCTGTGAGAACTGATAATTGTAGCATTTACTAGAAATAATACCCTTATTCATGGCCAAACTTTGTCATTGCAGTTAGCTGTTTCCTTTCTTGACTGTTTTCTCCAGTTTCCTTGTATTAGAGCTATGACCACCTGAGTCACTTTTGAGATTGCAATATTTATACAAGTATAATTGTACTGCTTTATTATCCCATCTTAATCAGATACCCTCCACAACCCTGGATAAAATTGGAAAGCTTAAGAACACCTAAGTGTGCTAAACTCATCATACCTGTTAGGCCCTGGATTTTTCCACTTACATCCCAGTTTGCTCCAATTCCACATAACTGCCTTGACTAGAACATGCTGTTATAATTGCATGTAAAAATGTATATTGCTGGAAAAAGGAGGAATCTGTTATTTTACTTATGTGTTCTCTCTATCTTGCTTAATTTCATTTTTTCATTACCAACACTCTACTTCTCTGCGTTTTGAGACTATAGAATTTTAAAATTATTGAACAGCATCTAGTGGTATAAATAATATTGTGGCAGGAGACATGGGATCTTGTTTCTTTTTCTCCACTTATTATTTTTGATATATTAAGTATTTCACCTTGTCTTTATGGACTTCATTATCTCATCTGCAGGGTATTATAATATTATAACGCTTGTCTTAAACTGGAGATTGAAGGCAGACTATATCTCATGGGGCCTCCCAGCTTTGGTATCTATAATCCTAGCTTAACACAGGTTTTTGAAGCAAAATAGAGGTACTCTTGAAAATGGGGAGCACAAACACTGGCATATATTTAGAACCAATAGACTGAAGTACTCACTGTAACAGTAAAACAGATTCCCTTCGGTAGGTGAGGAATGATAAAGAGTCTTTGTACATGTTTCCTTTCCGTGTCCTTCCAGCCCTGTGAGTTCATTTCTTAATTCTCTATTTAATAATGGTCATAATGAGGATGAATATATTTATAATCTTAACAGATATGTCTGTTAGACTATTCAGATGTCTGATTTGCTTTTTCCCCTAATTATGCATTTTCTTGCATAAATAGTACATTGAGAGCAGCAAGTGAATTTTCAACTACTTTACCCTATATTTTTAACAGTGCCTCAAATGATTGTGAAATACAGATTTCAAACCAGGAGGAAAGTCTCCAGAGAGCTTTTCCTTCCAGGTGATTGTGTTTGATTTAAACTTGCAGCAGTTCTAAAAGATGTCAGTGTCTGATGACTGGTGGACTCTTGAAATGCTGTGAGTTACAGTTTTTATTCCAGCCTCTGAAAAGCAGCTGCTAGGTGCAGATTTGAGCAACATTTGTTAATATTTCAGGAAAAATAAAATTGTAAATGGATGCACAAGAGGATCATAAAATCAGACATTTAAACTTTAGGTTTCACAGTCCATTTTTGGAGAACCCATAGAACTTTGGGGTCAATAGATCTGAATTCAAGTGCTGGTTGTGTCAATAATTGCCTATGTGACTTTGAGCCTTAATTTCCATCTTCTATAAAATGGATGAATTGTAAAAGATGACAGCTAAGCTCCTTTATTTTTTTAATCTAAAATTAATGTATACCAACTATTGAAAAACTGGAAAATGTAAAAATCAGTCATAATAGCTCAGCTTAGAGAAAAACAATGTATTAACATTATTGTATTGTACGTTTGCTCTATATTTTTTATGCAAGTGACACCTGTTTATATATTTTACATATTTTATATGTACACATATGTATTTTATGTACATAAATACATTACCTATACATTTTTTACATATTATGAAATTAATTCATATACCAGTCCATCCTAGTTAATTTATTTAATACAAGATCATTTTCCTATATTATGAAAAATATAATTTTATGATTTTATTAATTGTATGGAAAGTATAATTTATTTAACAGCTAGTGATGATTTTTTAGCTTACAGTTTTTCTTGATTACAAGAAAGATTGTGATGAATATCCTTCCATATTAATGTTAGTCCACAACATTTATTATTCAGTAATAGTGATTACTAGATCAAAGGACTCTACTTAATTAGAGTCACCATTTGGAAAAATAAACTTCTGAGCTAAAATTGTCATTTTCACAGAGATTCAGAAGATATGGAAGAATTGAACAAGATCACTAGAAATGTTGCCAAGAAAGCTCTTGACTTAGCTTATTTGAGAGTCAACCAGTGTTCTGTACAGGGTTCAGCCTTAGCAAGACCTCACTTTATTAAAAAGAAAAGAAAATTAAAATAAGAAAAAAGATCTGAATGGTGAAAAGAAAGTGTATATATGACATTGGGCTTCCAGGTTTATTACACTAAACTGGCTCTTTGTGGTACCTGTAGGCATTTTCGATGAATTCTTCTAAGCAATTTCTGGGATATACAAAGTTAGGCAAACATTTGCTGAGAAGTGATTTTGATTATGTGCTTTAGAGACAAAACCTTTGTAACACCTTCTGGGTCTGCAGTATCCATCTGGGTTGAGTTTTTAAAGCATTATGTCTACCACACAGTCTGTATTTATCATTTCCAGGAGTTTAAGTTTGCATTCTCCAAATTTGTCACTAGATGGGAGAAGAGGACTTTAGTTAGATTCTAGGGTAGGCATTTCATTTGGCAAATTTCTAATATAGGATCCATTTGGTTAGATTCCTTTAGAAGAATTCATTTTGAGATTCTAGTATAGCTTTTAGCACCTATAGGCGAATTTTGTTACAGTAATCAGACTGTTTAGAGTATCTGTCAATGCTTGAAGCTGAAGAAATTTGCAAAACCGCCTTTCTCCTGTGGTTGCAGGGTTATGTGAGGAGCAGTTGTTGGAAATTGTTTGTCAATCTGGGCATCTGGTAGACCCACCTGACCTGGGGGCCAGCATCCACTGCCTTGTCATTCTTTGGCTCATGAACTTTTGGGCTAGCTTACTGGCATTTCTCTGAGCAGGTTGGCCCTTAAGCAAGGCCGTAGTCAATTTGGTGACTCATAGCTCCTTCTCCAAGACATAGACTGAAATCTATAGTCCTATCTGCCCACCTTTGCAAGGTTCTAATTTTCAATTTTTGTACTCCCAGCCATTGGCCACTTGATTTTACTAAAAGCTATCTATGAGCTACCCAGTTTTACATACTATAATCGTTTTCTGCCTCAACATCCCTGCACTTCAATCAGACTTAAAAAATATATTATTCACTCAATATAGTTTTTTTCTCAGTAAAAATTTGTCCACTTAATCTAGTTTTTCTCAATGAAAGGGTTCATAGGAATTACCCAGTCTGCCATGATCAAATCACTTTTATAGTTTGCAAATATGCATTGCATATCCTTGTATACTAGGTAGTATTTGTTACTTATGATTATATTTTTTAATCAATTTTAGTATTTAACATTTAACAGTAAGTATTATTATGCAATAAATCTTATTTATTTCCCTGCTTTTGTCATTCAACTCTGTTTTAAAGCTTTATCTCTGTAGCTGTGTATACGTATATCTTCTCCATTGTTTTTATTGCTGGATTTTACAGAAGCATTTCATAGCATGCATCTACCTTATTTATTTATCTATTTCCTAGTTATGGAAACTAAGTTGCATCAAACTCTATGCTATCATAAACAATGGCATGATGACTATCTCTATATCTGTACTTGTCTTTATATGCACTTTTGCAAGATTTTTCTAGGATTTATATCCTAGAGACAAAGCACCAATTAATTTTGTATATGCACTTTAAGTTTGCAATAATATTTTCCAAAATGCCTCTACCCATACCTTTCCACTCTTGCCTGCGAAACTTTGTTTCTTGACTGTGCGCTTTCTATTCAAGACTTGTTCTTCTGCTTTCTGGTTTTTGCCTTTTTTGTCGTTGTTGAGTGGATTCTAATTAGATGACAACTTGATAAGATTCAGTCTGGCAGATATGAATCCTTTGTTTATTTAGTCCTTCAAAAGTCTTTTTTAGGTTGTCATTTGTCTGTTGACTCTGTCTATTGTGACCTTAGGTTGAGGTGAAATCTATTCACAATGTAGTGATATCATCAACTGTTTGCTTTATGATTTGTGCTTCACGTGTGTTCTTTAAGAGGGCATTTCTCTTTGGTCAAAAATATATTCTTCTTTGTTTTTAGTAGTTGCTTTCTCCTACTTTATTGGTTTTGATAATTTTCTGGCTTTAAATCATCTATAAAATGTCTTAGTTTTCATTAATCGATGAGGACTACAGTTTATATATGGCATATTTTTCCCATATATGGCAGCACAGTTTTTCTCTGTACACCATCTACTAAACAGTAAGTTACTTCCATGTGTTTTTGTGGGTGTTGCCTGTATTGTGTATCAAATTTATGTACATCATCTTTCTGTTTTAACCTTTTACTTTTCTGTTCTTCAACTAATATTATGTCTATTAAAAATTCAATTGTTTTGAGGTGAGTTTGAATATTTATATAATACATCCTTCCCCTGAAGTGGGCACTCTCATGCCCCTTAGTCTGTTCTCACTGCTGCAACAAAGTGACATAGCTGGGGGATTGATAAACAACAGAAATTTATTGCTCACAGTTCTGGAATTTGGTAATCCAAAACCAGGGTGCCAGCATGACCAGGTGAGGGCTGTCATCGTGGTTCACAGCAGGCTCCTCTGTGTGTCTTCACGTGGCATACGGAAAGGGCAAGGGATCTCTCTGAAACCTCTTTTATATGGCACTCTTCTTAGGATTCCACCCTCATGACTTAAAAACCTCCGAAAAGCCCCACCTACTAATATACCATCATCTTTAGGGGTTAGGATTTCAACATATGAATTTTGGAGGAACACAGACATTCAGACCATGGCATCCATGAATGTAAGTAAAAATAAGTTTAAACTTTTTCTATTAATATTAGGAAGTTTGCTGTGTTAATTAATTTTATCAATGGTTTTACTACTATTTTGGTTTCCTGAAAGTTGCATCATAAAAAGGTAAATAATATTGTATATTTTTCCTGAAGAAATTAGATAATCAGATGTTACCTTTTACCTCATTAGTGTGCTTCTGTTAGTAGGTTCTCTGATGTTGAATCATTTTTGTGTTTCTGGTATGAAACATTTGACCCTGATGTACCATGCCATTAAATTTTATAAGTGTTCTTTATTTAGGACATTTACATCCATTAACATGAGTTTGATTGGCTTATAACTTAAATTGTTCAGCTTCTCATCTTTTTTTTTACACTGGAATATCTTCTATAATATAGAGATTCAATGACTTGAATATTTGGAAAAAATATCCTTGAAAAATTGTTGGTGTGTTTTAAGGTAGAGAAGTGTTTGTGATTATTTCAGTTTCTTTAAAGATTATTGGTCTGTTTTAAAAAGTTCCTAATGCTTCTTAAACAATCATATAGCATTTAGTCTCTTCCAGAAATGTATCCGTTTAGCCAAATATTACCGAATTTATTAGTAGATAGCCAGTAATTTTATGCTTTTATCAATCTGTTAGCTCTGGATTTGTTCCTTTATTTCTGTATTTATTTATTTGCATATTTTATGTTTTATTTTGAAAACTTTGATGATGCTTGTCCATAATTGTTATTAATTCATCTTTTCAAAGACCTAGATCTTTGTTTTATTATTTCTTAGAGTGTTACCTGTTCTCCTTTTTTGCTCATCCTTTCTTTTATGCAAACTTTACTATTCATTATTTTTTTTCTTCCTTGTTTTTGACTTTTGTCCAGTTTTTCTGGAAAAAAAAATACCTCTCCATTCATATTTTTAAAAATTCTTTTCTGATACATGCATACAAAAGAGTAAATTTGTTTAGAATGTATAATGTAAAATTATACATTCTGCTATCTTATATTTTGACCTATAAATATTTTCCTTAATGTTCAATTCTAATCATTTTATAATCTTGTTACATTTTGATCTTTAACTTAAGAGTAGCTAACACAATTTGTAGTTTCTAGATATACTGCAGTTTACAAAATTGGTCTTCACTTGTGGCTTTTATTTTTAATGAATTGTTGTTGTAGAATATATCCTGTGGAATGTTAATTCAAATTTAATGAGGTTCAGTTTTGGACACTAAAGTCAATTGTTCTAAATATTCAAAGTTTGTTTGAAAATAACTTCTGTTCTGTGAATAGTGAGTGGAAAAATTTATATATGTTTCTTTGTTCAAGCATATTGTTTGTGCTATGTCATTATCCCCCCATTTTGAATGGGAGCTGAGCAAAGTACAAGACACCAGAAAGAAAGGAGTGTTGCTGAATGGAGAAAGGACACTATTGGGAAAGAAGGAAGAACCTTTTATTAGCCAACGTTTCCCTGGACTGAGTTACCTATAACTTACCTCCAAATGCTTAAAGTAAAATTGTAAAGAAACAAAAATTGTATTTTTCATGTTGCCACTGGTTCTGGATGTAGCCTAGTTACTTAGGTAGCAGAATGAGAAATTACATAGCAGGTATATCATTTTAAATTTAAATCACTGAAACAAAATATCAGAGGAAAGAGACTTTTACAGAACATTCTACATTTTGGGGGAAAATAATTAGATACTTTCCCTCTTTGCATTACGGTATTTTTATATAAAATGCTCACACATGACATTTAGGGAAAATGTTGTAATTTCCTTCTTTCTTTACACTTTTCATATCCTTTGAATAACTTGAAAATCTTCCGGGTTTTAAATAAAGATTCTGCCAAAACACAGTAATTATATATCATCAGTGTTTCGGCTTAATACTTTGAAGTATTTCTCATACCACTTTCAGTAAGGTCCCGCCCACTCATGACTCATTCAATGGGGTCAAGAATGTAAGTCTGACGACCACTGGAAGGAATCCATAGTGAGAATTCAGTAATGGTATTTTTCTCCAGAAATATAATTGAATGCATAAAGGTTATGTTAGTTCAGAGGGAGGTTTGTGTTCAGTAAGGATGAAAAACGATTAAAATATATACACTGAAGATAATTAGCATGGTGTGAAAACATGACACCTAATTTACCACAGATAAAAGCACCCCACACATGATTAATGTTTATAGATGATAGTATTTTACCATAGCAAGTTAAACTATTTAAAAATAGAATAATAACATAGGAAGAGCTATGGCAAAATCCCAAAGATTATTTTTATTACACTCTAGGGTAGAAGCTCCAGATAATACAATTATTGTTTCACATGTTAAAACTGCAGAGATTTAAGAAAATGACAAATCAAAGTGAAATGAGTCAGCAAACATTTTAAAGTCTCCTAGAACTAGTTGTCTTGATATGTTTTTTTTATCTGAAATGATCATCATTATTTGGGTTTATGTTTATGATCAATATGAGATCATTTATTTACTAATTACAAAATATTTACTGCACGTTTGCTATGAGCCACATTTTTTGAATATACATAGATTCATGGAATACATTTTAGGCCCCTAAGGAGATCACAGTCTATTGTGCTATGTGGTGTTTTTATAGTGAATTAGTTCTGTTCTTTCATATTCTAGTTGTCATCTCTGTGGGACATAATCAAATTGTACCACTCCAATGACATGTGAGCTGCAGCGATTCCTGTCACTTTTAGCGACAGGCTTCAAAATTCCCTGTGAATTTCACCATGTTCCCTCTTTGTTATAACTGATGATATTCCAGATCTTGAGACCCCAATGACCTGAGTCTCTATGTGAGGATGTCATCAAGCCTATCCCCCATCTGACAAAAAGAAAATCAAATTCCTTTAGTCGATTCTGAGCATCCTAGTGAAGCTACCATACTAAGAACCATGGATACAAAGTGAATTGGATACAGTTCTTGTCTTCAAGTTTATGATTGGCCAGTAAGAGTAGAAAGATAACTGAAACAGTATAGTTATATATTCTCTGTTAGCAGTCAGTATGTGGTATTGCTTGCAAACATGATAAAGTGATTGGCTTCCTATGGTTCAGAGGAAATGATTAGAAAGATGATGTTTCAGCTGAAACTTCGAATGTGGGCAATATTACTATACTGGATTTTAGTAGGAGGGACAGATAGAAAAAAATGCCTCTAAATTGGCAGTGTAGAAAAAAAGGCATATCTATTAACAAAGACAAGTCTTGTGAAACATCATAGAAACTTCAGGAATCTGACAACAGTGGTACAATTGCAGAGCAAAAGCAAAGTGAAACAGGTAGGATATATTAAATTATTCTAAGGAAATTTAACTTTCCTATGAGCCATGCAGATGCTCTAAAAGATCTTAAGCAAGAGAGTACTTGAGCAGGAACAGATTCTTCAAGATTACTAAAGATTAGAGTGTAACATGAGCAAAAAGAGGTTTAGGAAACTGTCCCTCAGACCCTATTACCAAATAAGGAAGTAAGAAAAGGAAAGCAGAGAAGAGAGAAAGTAACAGTGAGGAGAGAGCATGTAAGGATGATATTAAGAAGGCAGAACCATCATAAAAATGGTGGTTCATTTGTGCTGAGGCCTTATTCTTTTCTAGGCACTTTGCTCACTTCTTTACAAGAATTGTTTTTCACCTAATGCTTATAACAGATTTAACCTTACATGTTAGTTAACCTCTAGGAGGCACAGAGAAGTGAAGCAACTGCCAAGAATATATAGTTGGAACTGTTATTCCTTGATTGGGGAAAGGAATTTTGACTTCAGGCCACATTCTCTTAACCTCTAGTCTACAGATACTGCCTCCCAAAGCATGACAGGACTTTACAGTTGATTGAATAATACTATTACATAATAATTATCATACAAATATTCAGACAGGGTGATAGTTCAGAAAAAGATAGATAAAAACAGGGCTTCGTTTATACTGTGGTGATTGAAATAGGCCTTGACAAATGGCTAACATTTTAGTGAGTGAGATTTGTGACAAGTTCATTCTAGATGTAATTAAATGTAAAGAATGAAGAGCTTGTAGAGAGGTTTTGCAGTGGGTTGAGAAAGTATCAGAATTATCAAATAATTTTATGCAGATGCAAATAATAGATAATCAGTAAATATGTGTTTTTTAAGTTATGGAAAATAAGGGTGGTGTGATATATTTAGGTCAGATCATAATTGGGTCCCCCTTGAAAGTTTGACAACTAAGGAGAAAAATCATACATGCTATGTTGTAGTCAGATTAGTCTGAAGTAGAGTGGAGATTGGTGATTGTATGATCACTTAGAAGTTTATTCCTGTAAGTCAGAAATTCTGTAATTGGAGCCTAAAAAACTAGTGGTAATAAGTAAGAAACCTGAAGATTTAGGGACAACAGGACATACTGGATACAGGAAATTTTTAAAAATCTAGTAGTGAGATAAAATTGTCTTATTCCCATTGATGAGAGGCACTGAGAAAGAGATAACATCACTTTTGCAGTATTCCTACTCAAAATGCACAATTTTAATTTAGTCATAAAAAATATTAGAGAAACATAATTTTAGTAATATCTGCAAAGTAACTGGGCTATACTAAAAAATGCCTACATTGTAAAAGAAAGAGAAAAATTAAAACCACAATGAGATATCACCTCATACCAGTTAGGATGGCCAACATCCAAAAGATGAACAGCAAATGTTGGCAAGGATGTGGAGAAAGGAGAACCCTCCTACACTGCTAGTGGGAAAGTAAATTATTTCAACCGTGTGGAAAGCAGTATGGAGGTTCCTCAAAAAATTCAAAATAGAAATACCATTTGACCCAGGAATTCCACTCCTAGGAATTTACTCTAAGAATGCAGCAGCCCAGTTTGAAAAAGACAGATGCACCCCTATGTTTATCACAGCACTATTTACAATAGCCAAGAAATGGAAGCAACCTAAGTGTCCATCAGTAGATGAATGGATAAAGAAGAAGTGGTACATATACACAATGGAATATTATTCAACCATAAGAAGAAAACAAATCCTACCATTTGCAACAACATGGATGGAGCTAGAGGGTATTATGCTCAGTGAAATAAGCCAGGTGGAAAAAGACAAGTATCAAATGATTTCACTCATCTGTGGAGTATAAGAGCAAAGAAAAACTGAAGGAACAAAACAGCAGCAGACTCACAGAACCCAAGAATGGACTAACAGTTACCAAAGGGAAAGGGACTGGGGAGAATGGGTGGGAAGGGAGAGATAAGGGGGGAGGGGTATTAACGATCAGCACACATAATGTAGTGGGGGTGGGGGATACGGGAAAGGCAGTATAACACAGAAAAGACAGGTAATGATTCTATAGCATCTTACTATGCCTATGGACAGTGACTGTAGTGGGGGTATGTGGTGGAGACTTGATAATATGATAATAGGGGGAGTCTAGTAACCATAATGTTGTTGAAATAATTGTACATTAACAATACCAAAATTAAAAAAAAAGAAAGAAAAAGGCTTGAGAAAATTTTCCAGCTTAAAGAAGAATAAAGTGACATGACTACCAAATACAAAATGTGACCCTAGATAGGAACTGATCCAGTGTTTTGGTTGGAATTTGGTCCTGCAGGACACTAGTGTAATAATTGGTAGGATATAAATATGCTCTTAAGATTAGACAATATTATTGTCTCAATGTCATTTGTGGATTTTGATAAAAGTGAGTTTGTAAGAGAATATTCTTTTATGTATGAAATAGACATTGATGTGTTTTAGAATTAAATTTTAAGATCCGAAAGTATACTGAGTATGATCTCTGCCCAATTAATAAATTAAATTAAGAAATAAACAAAAAATAAATGTAAAAGTTTCACACAACTAAGAATTAAATAATACATCTAGATAAACCATTGGTTTGATAATATTTTGGACTAAATGAAAAAAATAACATATAATAAATATATAACATACAAATATTGGAGTTGCTGATAAAATAGTATTTTAAGGAATTTTAAAAATGTTAAGTGCTATTAGAAAAGAAAAAATTTGAAAATAATTGTCCAAACTTCCATACTGAGGTTTAAAAAAATGGAGCAAATTAAAGCCAAATTAGTAGAAGGAAGGAAACAACAAAAGTCCAAACAGGAAATGGGTGAAGCAAAGTACAGATAGACAATAGAGATAATTAACAAAACCAAACGTTTTTTTACTTCTAAATTAATAAAGCCCTAGAAACACTGTTCAAAACATTAGATACACTACAAAAATTATCAGTATCAGGAATAACATGGTACATCACTACAGATCATAGACGTATGAAAAAGATAATTAGGGAATTCAGAAATTTTATGCTGATTTATTCAAACTTAAATGCAATGGACAAATGCTTTGAAAAATATAACATGAAAATAGGGTGAAACAGAAAATTGGAATAGCCCCTTATGTATTAGTGTTTTGAATCTGTTGTCAAAGTGTCTCCATAAAGAAAAACCAACACCAGATGGTTTCATTGATAAATTTTATTAAATATTTAAAATAAGAAACATATTGTACAGGCCAGAAAATAGAAGAAGTGAGATACTTCTCAACTAGTTTTATGAGGCCCTCATGAATATACCAAAACCTGACAGAATCACTTAAAGAAAAGAATGTTCCAGACCAATATACCTCATGAATGTGAATGAAAAAATATACTTTAAAAAAGTTGTATCTATAAAAAGGGAAATACACTATGCAACCTCTATCAACTCCCAGCTGACTTTTATATATAAAGTAACAAGCTGATTCTAAAATCCATGCAGAGAGACAAGGGACCCAGAATAGGCAAAGCAACCTTGAAAAAAGTTCAGAGTTGGAGGGGAGGACTCACATTTTTCCAATTTCAAAACTTACTGAAGAGGTACTGTTACCAAAACAGTACTGTACTTGCATAAGGAAGGTCATATAAATCAATGCACTAAAATGGACAGTCTGGAAATAAACCTGTACATCTGTAGATAATTTTGCATCAGGAGGAGTCATTAGAATTATTTGGCTTTGGCATAAAGAGAAAATCTATTTTGGATGTAGAAGTCAGTGATTCTTTGTGATTCTCGGTATACAGCTAGGCTGTCCTCTAAGATTTCAGAACCTGAGATATTTTAGTTAAGCTGTGCCATGTCTGTTATTTGTGCTGGGTATTCTAGCATGAATTAGAGCAAGGATAATAAATAGACCCAGAATTAGCCACTTGGACATGACTGCCAAGTTCAAGCTCAATACTGAAGTGTCAGGATCATGTGTCAGTGATATCTGCTGAGTTTTGAGAGGGACAGGGAGCAGCTTGAAAGTATTTTCCGTGACTGTAGAAATTTAGAAAATATGTTAATTATGAAAAGGAATTTCAATAAGTTGTATATGTGTATAGTTTTATAGCCATTTTATAATGTTCAGCAGGACTTAAAAATTTAGATAAAAACTGGTTAACCTTTGATAAATACACTATTTGAAGTGTAAGTTTAGGAATAACAATAAAAAGTCCTACAGTTTAGTGGAAATATAAATCAAGAAAACATGGATTCAAGTGCTAGGGTCAGACTCTAAATGGTGCCTGTAGCTGTCAGTAGGCAGGAAGCCAAAGCCAATGATTGTCTGAGTGAAGGGCACGTCGGTCTGTCAGCCACAGCATGGTGTGCTTGAACAAACTGCCTGGCAACTTCCAAATCTAGGAAAAGAGAGGAAGAAAGGCCTAGGTTGACAAGCACAAATTTCCATCAACTTCCAAGGGGCAGAAATGTTATTTTTCTTTTGTCTACTGTTGATTTACCCTTAATCTCTAATCTTAGCTCCGTCCTCTCTTTATTCCATATGTAAACCCATCAATCCTGATGCCAGTCTTGCTATAATATGGAATGATTACCGCTTTAACTGATGTGTGAAGGATATCATATAATATACATGTACAGTCTGAACTAAGTTGGCATTGACATTGCCGCCTCTCAGATAGACATCCTCACTGTAATTCATAGAAAAAAAGCATGAGAAACACAGTAGTTTTTGTGGCATTTTTTTTTAAAAAACAAAACATCCAATGCTGATTAATTTCCACATTTCAGAAATGCTACTGTGGTGAACTCAGCAGTAAGCCATACCTGAGTAATTACAGATGACAAATATAAAATGGTCTTAGAGAAAAAAAAACAAACAACTCTTTCATTATTGAAACAATCCTAAAGGCATGTTTGGTTTAGAACTGAAACCAATCTTTCATGAAGCAGAAAAAATAGATACTATCTTGACTCAGTCGTTTGCTTTGAAGTAGTTTAGTTGAATAGTTTATATTGCTCTACCCAACACCATAAACAAGCCTGTGCTTGAATCCCAATTATGATATTGGATTATCCCTTAACTGCTCTAAGTCTCAGTGTATCTCATAAGGATATTGTGAGGCTCAGAGCAGTTTGTATACATAAAATAACGTGATCACTGTAGCTTGGTATTTACATAGGCCCAGAATCAGTTAGGCCTGGCTTTGAACATCAGCTTCATCTCTTACTAGCTGTGCAGCCTTGAATGATTACTCAGTCTCTTTAAAAGCTTTTATCTGTAAAGTGAGGGAAACAATATATCTACCCATAAAGAAGTTGTAAGGTTACAAATGCTGTGGAAATCTCCAAGAAGTATTAAGTATTATTATTTAATATTCTCTCAATCCTACATCACTACACAGCCCTGGTAATGCCCTGCCTGATCCCAAGATGTCACTTGCTCTCAATTTTTTTCTGAAAAACTGACTTTCTGTAACAGGCTTATTCTTATTGCCAGTTGTCTTTTCAGAAATGTTCAGCGACCCTGTTCTGCCTAATATGTCAAGTCTAAGCTCTCAGAGGCAGTCATGTACTTGTTTAGTGATCTTGGAATCAGACTAATTCAGATACTGGCTCCATCACAAATTAGCCATTGAAACCATATGGCATTTGAACAAGTTTCTTAATCTCTCCATGTCTCAGTTTTTGTTTCTGTTTTTTTTATAAAGGAAGATAATTTAGTCCTTTCTCTATGGATTGTTGTTCAAGGGAAAAAAGGTAATCATTAACCATTTATCACAAATCTGTTATTCAGTAAATGCTAAGTAAAATTTAGGTTTTTTTTTTCTAATTGTGGGGGAACTCCAATTAGTGTAAAATATTTAATCAACTTTTATACCAACAGTTGAACACATTTGTTATCACCTTTGACAGGACATCTCTTCTGGTAAAAATTTTCATAGACCTACTACATATTTTGCTTCACTAATCCCTTTTATAAAGAAAGATTTGTTCACAAAGATCTTGAATATACTCAAAAGGAAGTGGTGGTATAAATATTTCTCTCTTAGATAATATGGCTCTTTATTTCCCCAGATTTACTAGTAAACCTAAGGAAATATATTAATGAAATAAGCAGATGGAAGAACTCTGACTAAACAGGAATGGCTCAGTATGTGTTACCTCTGCACTTCAACACCTTTGCTAGATAGTTTCATTTGAAATCTTTTGGCCTCCCGAGTTTGAGAGCTAGAGTTGTTTTTCTTTTTTATAGTAAAATGCAAAGAAATTTCACCAACTGCATCTGTTCCTAAATTTAGTCCACAGAAGGCCAGAGCTGGAGGTAATATATCTTTCATAGTAATTTTTCCATTTTCTAAAAAAACAAAACAAAACACATTTTTAAGGGAAATTGCAATTCTAGCCTGCTGAATATGAAAAAAAATATCTGAGAACAAGGATAAAGTAAGAGGCATTTTTCCTGGGGATTAGTTTTGTCAGTGATGGCTTGCTTTCTTTCACACCTCCTCTGAAGAATAGCAGGCATGTTTCAGCAGTAGACAGTCTCCCAGAGATTGCTGAGTTATTTTGCATTGCCAAGGCCAACCTTCAGTTTCCATGAGGAACAAACGATTTGGTGTTTATAGGAAGCAATGAAATATAGCTCGTGTATTTGATGTGGGATCCTTTGGTGGGAATTAGTTTCTGAATAAACCTGTCTTCCCTTCAGGCTCTTGCTTATGCACACCACACCAGAAATAAGAACCAAGGCCACTTCCCTGCAAACACTGTCCCCACACCACCTTTCCAACTGGAGATGGAAATATTGTGGTTATCATTTTATTTATGTTTTAAGGCCCAGGACAATCCAGATGGCTTAACTCTTAAAACAATCATGGCAAATTATAAATAGGTATACAATGTTTAGATAGTACCTGTCACTGTTTTGAGCAGTGTTTATTAACTTATTTAACATGTATTTTTTAGGGGGCAGAACAGGTTATACTCTTTATTTTGGTATCATTAATACACAGTTACATGACCAACATGTGGTTACCATATTCCCCCT
Organism: Smutsia gigantea; assembly: GCA_032199065.1. NCBI lineage: Eukaryota > Metazoa > Chordata > Mammalia > Pholidota > Manidae > Smutsia > Smutsia gigantea. Next base: position 90,873 of record JAVSCE010016232.1, on the reverse strand, counting down.
ATTATCAAGTCCCCACCACATACTCCATTACAGTCACTGTCCATCAGCGTAGTAAGATGTTATAGAATCATTACTTGTCATCTCCATTAGATGACACACACAGGGTAAATGACTTCCCAAGGTCATACAGATATTTAAACTCAGTCTAGCTCTGAGTGGTGCTGTTAATGAATAAGCTATATTGTGTCTAAAGTGCAAATTTCAGAAGGTATGTTGGGATTTTCAGTGAAGTGTTAATTTTATCTTTACATGTTCATTGAATTTTTGACAATTTAAAACTATTTGTGGGTTCTTGTTTGTCTTTTCCTGTGTGTTTATTTCAGTTTTGTTTGGATCACATGTCCCAGACGTGTTGGGATGTACTTAAGTGAAGTCCAGTTCAGGAGTCCAAACTGTCCCTGGGAGTGTTTCTCTAGAGCTCTTAACTGCCTGAAAATCAAAGGATGTCAAATAATAAAAATGTCTTAGAAATCACTTATATGTAAAGGTAAAGACAAAATATATAAACAGAGTTTCTGCAGAAATATTATAATATGAAATCTTTAACTATATCTAAACCCATGAAACATGCTGAGATCCTATAAAATCATTTATTTCATTGGGAACCTCTCTTGCAGTTCTTATATCAGGACAGCATGAGAGGAAGTATTTTTAAGATGAATTCATTAATTTCCTTGGAGACAGAGTGAATTTATTAAGAAATTACAGTCACTCACAAAATATTCCTTTATTCATTCATTTACTTAGTCATTCAACCAACATTGTCTTTCCATATCCTTTAGCCAGGTACACTATAGTTTATATTTTAGCTCATCATTTACCAGCTCTGTTACTTTGAATGATTTACTTAAAGTCTTTAAGCCTTTATAAAGTAAGAATAATTGTGAAACTTTGTTAGAATGTTATTAGGGACATCCAATGGAAAAATAGACATAAAGCACAAAATACCCTCCAAGCCACCAAAACTGGTCACCTCACTCCTTTCTCTTTCTCTTCTGAACTCTCCATTACTCTGACCCATGGTAAATAATTTTAAGACATATCTCTTATCTGTTAATTTATTCTTTATTCAGAAGTCTACTTTTATTTTTTATAGTTTTATGATTTAAGTATGGAATTTTCATTCTGGCATTGTAAATCTTTCACAAATCTTGAGACATGTCCAATACACATACATACATACACACACTCCTGTCTCCCATAAAACATCTCTCTCTGTAGGTTGCCTGTCCTTCCTAAGCATCCCCATGTTGCATACTGCTACAACCAAGGGCAAACTTCTACCTGTAGCTGAAACCCCCTTCCCCACCTTACTGTAAGGAGATTATTCCAGTTACCCAAGGTCCACTGCACATACCTTTGCGCCATGAAACATTTCTTGATTTCTACAATGGCATGTTCCTTCATCTTTAAATTGCTACAATTTGAATACACTTCTTTGTGTCAATTACCTTAGTTTGCCCTGCAATCCAGTGTTTTATATACATGTCTTTGATCTGGGTAACTGGAAGATCAGTTTTGTGGGGACACATGACTTTCTCAGCTTCCCTTTCATAGCCTTTTATAGTATATGGTAAATAGTAGATATGTAGTAAATCTTTGGTCAGATTGAATTTCACACTTAGTTGGTTCATTCTCATAGGGACTGTAATACAGAGCACACAGCAGCATGAAATTTCGGTGACTAAATTTTTCTAGTTGCTTATTAAGGCCCATTTATTTTCACTAACAGTTGGACAGGTGGTGGAATCATGAGATAATTTTCAAGTTGTGCATTCAGCTGTACTTCTAAATGGTCATTAGTGCACTTTATTGTAAGTAACTGTGTTGAAATGCTTTTTGGTATTATTTGTATAGTCAAAGAAATGTTTGTTGTAAGAAATGGAGAGAAGATAATGACTTTTATTTTATTCTCCATAGGATGTATTTTATCCTATGCTATTGGTAGTCCAATCTGGTACTTAGAAACATCAGTCCCATATTTTTAACCATTGTTGAGGAGAGGAGTTAAATTCAAGTAACTTGTAAAATGGAATTAATATCATGTTTTATTGAAAAGCAAATAAACAAGAAGCAAACAAAACCAAAAACAACCCTTTAGGGTCTTTGCAGCTTTAATGAGCTCTTTGTATGGTAAACCTGCAGAGGCACGATCATCAAATAGTACTTTTTTCAATTTCCACTTTCTGAGTAAAAGCATTTATTGTGTGAGTAAATCATAGTCATCAAAAATTATTTTATTTCTGAAGAAAAAATCAATAGCATGAGGTAAATTTCTTATTCCATATCTTATAGATTTACAGAGTTAGGCCCAGTTGCAGACAAACATTTTTCTACATTTTTTTTAATTGACACACTATTTGTTAAGGAACTTCAGGTTGGTTATGTCAAAATGTAACAAGTCTAAATTTTGAAATCGTTGACACTGCATCCGAAAATCAGATTGTTTTCATGTCCAAAAAAATAGTCTTTTCATAAAATATTTGTAAGTATATCTGCACTGCACATTATAGCATAAAATAAAATGTAGGGAGGCACTTACTCTAGATTTTTCTACGAACCAGAGATTTTGCATTTTTTGAAAATGTGGTTGATCCTCATTATATTCAGATGTCGTATTTGCAAATCTGTCTACTCGCTAAATTTATTTGCAACCCCCAAAGCAATACAGTACTCATGGCACCTTTGCAGTTATTTGCAGACACACACAGTGGCAAAAAATTTCAGTAGCCTAAAAGCACACTTCCAGCTGAGTAAGGACAAGGCAACACTCTGCCTTCTCGTCTAAGCCTCATGCTATAAACATATGTTCTTTGCAGTCTATTTAATGCCATATTGTTTACATTTTTGTGCTTTTTGTTGGTGATTTTGCTATTTGAAATGTCCTTCTAGGGAAATGCTGAAAAAATTCTGTCCAGTGTTCCTAAGGGCAAGAAGTCTGTGATGTGCCTTAATGAAGAAAGCTTGTGTGTTAGGTAAGTGTTCTTCAGAGATGAGTTGTAGTGCTGTTGGCCATGAGTTCAATGTTAATGAATCAGCAATCTATATTAAATGAGGTGTTTTTAAACAGACCCAAATGTACATATATATATATATATAACAAGGTTATATATTGATAGGTAGATAAAATTGTGACAAAAGGCTTGCAGGAAACTAACTCTGTATTTCCCCAAGGAGCAAGTGGTTCAATATTCACTAATTCAGTATTTGCAGTGAATGTATACAATATAACTACCACATATAATGAGAATTACCTGTATTTTATAAATTTGTCTCCTACCTGATTATTGGAGCCAGAATAAATCTGATGCTGCACTTGTCTTATCTCTGATATTTATGTATGTGATAATGGTCCTTCTTTCTCTTTCTCCCAGTAATAATATATTTCATGCCATTTTGCATACAGTAGCTCATTTTATGTCAACTTAATGATTCCATAAATAAAAAGTATTGTGCTTTTATATATTAAAATATAAAGACTCATATTTGATTGTCAAAGTTAAAAAAAGAATCTAAATAGCTCATTATACCTCACGTGGATAAGGATGTAAAAACACTAGCACTCTTTAGGACTGATAGATTATAAAATGCTAATATACACATGTACACGTGCAGCAATGCTAACATACACAATCACACACACAGAAAGTATTATGTAACATAAACCGAATCATTCCCTCACCTTGTGAGTCATGTATTTTATAACAACTTCAAAAATGTCTGATGATGGATGAAAAACTTCCTACCATGCATAAAGGATCATTATGATGTACCAAATCAATAAGAATTATTGAGAATCTATAGAATTAGAAATATTGTGTTAATCCTTGTGACATATAAACACATTTGGACATACAGTTTACCCTAAAACAATTAATACTCTTGTAGCATACACACAGTGAAATAACTCAAGCAAATGTAATGATTCCAGTCAATATGTCCATGTTTAGTCGTAGAGAAACATTGATGTAGATTATTGGAGTTTTCCTTATTCATTCCCATGATTTAAACTAGCTGAGTTTTATTTATCTCTAGATAAATTTAAATTATGGAATCCCATAATGCATACTGACCACTACAACTTCCTAGCAAAATCCCAGAGCGTCTTAGTTTCTTTATGCTGGAGACACCTCAATCCGCCACACAGTCTTCTTTGGTGGGATCCTTCCAAACACCCCAAACCTCACTGCCACCTGTGGCACTCATTATGTCCCGCTGAGACTATACGCATCTTCACTTGCACCCAACTCTCTAAGTGCTGTATCTCTCTAAGATGTCAGTATCCCCATTTAAAAGCAAGTCCATTATTCAAGCTACTTTCCAGGGGGTGAGACCCTCCCACCCCCATACACACACACACAAATATACATGCCTACATATTCACTTGGAGGGTATGGAAGTACACAGACTCACTGTGAAGCAGGCAATGCTCTTGTTACAATTCTTCTTCCAAAAAAAACTTTATTTTCTATATAAATACTGAAGTAGAGTAAATGGTAAGGATTGCAAAAGTGCTTTAGGCTCCCTCTTTGCAAGTTCTTTCTTTAGAATTTGCGTTTTTGGCAAATATGTGAAGGGGTGATTTGTCAGCTCTTGTTGGATTTGTATTCCAGCAAATATGCATATACGACAGGAAAAATCCCATTTTTATCAAGAATCTCAGTGTAGGTAACTAACATTCTCATATGAATAGTTTTCCCATAAAGGTAGGCTTGTGATGTCTTCTCTGTTCCTTGTAGATTTTGTAAGATGGAATATATACTTTTTGATCTGTGCTGAATTCAGCCACTGCCAATTGCACAGAATATAATAAACATAAGCTCTGAAACAAAGGGTGATTTAACATATTTGAGTCACCTGACCAACAATTGTGCTGGTCAAGTATTTTCCCAAGATAATTAAGAAGATACGTGCTGTTTAAGAGAACTGCAAACACACCTGAGTATAGCAAGACACCACTCTTCCCCAAAATACATATGAGGCTAAATCTTGTTGCTGGATATTCAGCTCTGCCATAGTCCTAAAGGAAAGAAGGGGGATAGTCATCGAAGGCTTAGATAAGAGAGGATTACGTTGGTGATATTTGTGCAGAGCTCAAATCTTGCAGCAGTAGCCTGAGAAGACAGTTTGGCCAGCACTTAACATGTTATTGTGGATGGATATGGACTTGTGGCTCATTAATTAGAAAGATTCTTCAGACAAGCCAGAAAACCATATTCCATATTCCATCAGCAGATGACGAAAGGGATCAAGGCCTATGTGGTTATATTTACCAAAGGGAAGAACAAAGGAAAGATTCATTTTTATTAGGGTAATTCCACGAGGCCATTTATAAGACAACCTATTTTCCTTTTACTGTGAGAATAAATAGGCTTCTCTTTGCTTTCCCTAGATATTATCCTGGAAAGGGAGTAGTATAGGATTTTTTTTTTTTAAGATGTAATCCCTACTCCTCTAAAATCCTAGTTTGTTCCCTTAAGAAAGTGTAAATATAGAGGAAAAAATGTAACATACTGTCTTTTCTCCAGCTATATTTTCAGAAGAAAATTTTCATTTCTATATGATGTTTCCTCCTAGGATCCTAGTTCTGTTTAACAAAGATGGAAAATTCAGGCTATATTCTTTTTTATGTGATCAGATTTCTTTTTATGAAATCAAGTTTATTGCTGCTTGTTTTTTAATGAGTGTGTTCCAGAAGAACACATATCCTTATTTAGATAGGAAAAAAATAAATTGTGAGGATGGGTGTGTTTCTTTATATAAATTGGCAAAATATTTCCATTTGATTCTCAGGGAAAAAGAAAGACTAACAAAAATGCAGTTATTTTTTATAACCCAGGTGAGTAAACACATCACTGTATCTCTTCCCTCTTCAAAAGTACACAAAGGGTCTGAAAAACACAAAGGTTCCTGGAAGCCTGAGGGTGATAGAAACTGTTACCAACATTTCTATCCTTTCCTGGAGACTCCATTTTTGTATGAATCAGTGAGTTCTAAAACATTTTTAATAATGAATTGTATACAGGAATTACTTACCCCACCTTCACTAGGCATTTCTGCATCAGTAAAACACACGGTTGAGCACAATTAGTACTTCGGAAGAACTATAAATATAGTCAGCCCCTCCTCTTGTGTCTTATGTCCACATTGCCCAAGTGCAGAATGGTGGCGCAGCTCAACTGAAAAAGCATTTACAGAATCTAGTTCTTTTTTTTCTGGCAAGTTGATGACTTCTCATCAAGTACTTCTATGAATGCCCCACAAATTTAGAGAACTTGAATCTAAGCATTTATTTTCACATTTCATGTAATATATCACTAATATTTAATTTTGAATTCAGATTTGAGAATTATTTGTATCCCTTGGTTTTGACCTTCATCTGTATAGTTGGACTCATTACATTCTGGTTATGAGTTGAAAACATTGAAATGACATATTTGGAGAACTGGGAATTATTTTATTTCAATCTGATACACCATCTCTACTGCAGGCTTAGAAGCATAAACAACCAAGGTGAGACATAAGCAGGGGGATATGTAGTCTGTTTGGGTTGTTATAACAAAATACCATACTCTGGGTGGCTTATAAACCACAGACACTTATTTCTTACAGTTCTGGAGGCTGAGAAGTCAAGATCGAGACACCACAGATTCAGGTCTAGTGAGACCCTGTTTCCTGGTCATGGATGGCCATCTTCTCACTGTGTCCTCACATAGCTGGACAGTAGAGTTCTCTGGAGTCTCTTTAATAAGAGCACTAATGACATTAATGAGGGTTCTTCCCTCATGACCTAATCACCTCCCAAAGCCCCCACCTCCAAATACCATGACTTTGGCAGTTAGATTTCATCACATGAATTTTGGGGGGACATAAACAGTCAGTCTATAGCAACACACAAATATATTCATAACAAAATAAGAAGGATATATACTCATGACAATTACAGGTCTCATTTCTGTAACTGGTCAGGTGGTCATAGCTGATATTTTTAACTATGTTCATTCATTCTATGTTTCCTTTGCCTTCAGTAAGCCCCTCAGCTGGTCTGGCTCTTTACATGGTGGAGTGACCCAAATTTTCATTCTGAAGTGTCTGAGCTATTACTAGTCCTACCAGGATTGGGTTGTTGTAGTTTTCTATTGATCTTTAGCACAAGGCATGGTAATAATAAAAGATGCTCTAAGTGATCTCCTGCTCTCAGACATACACTTCCTTACCTCCTTATGGAGTACTAAACCAATATTTCCTTGGTAATCAGGATCAGTCAGCCCAGTCAATACTGTAACTCCTGGCTTTGCCTGTTGACTCAGGCATGAGGAGCCCAAAAGGCCAGGTGTCAGTCTTCCCATTCAATGAAATCACTGTTGTGTCTTCTGATGGAAGCATTCTTCCCTCTGGAACTAAGACCTCTATGCCACAAGAACATAAAGTCTAAGTAACTGGACACAAAAATTTTGTTAGTTGGTCACTAGGGATAAAAGTGAATGGTGCATCTCCCATTTTCATCCCTTGATTCCTGGGCCCCCAAATCCTGGCTATGGAAGAAATCGCATATTTGATATATTGGATCAGCATATATTGGATTCTGATTCACAGCAGATACAGCCTTCTGAGAACCTTGTCACAACACTGCAAGGTATTGCTGCATAGCTATGCTGTAAATGAGTTTTCAGATGACCATCCCATCCTTCTATCAAGCCAGCTACTTTAAGATGGTGGGAGTTGGTAAGACCAGTGAATTCCATGAGCATGAGCTGAACACTTTGGGGGCTATAGCAGAGGTCCAAGACCCACCTGTTGCTGGCTAATTTGGCACTCAGCAGTGGCCATAGACAGATTGGCTTTAATGAGTATAAGTCCATGTTGCCTAATCCACGACTAACTTCCATTCCTAAAACCATGGCCACTTTGTTCATGAGTCCACTGGGCAATGGTAGGGACTGCTGAGGGAAGAGGGTGACTAGCACCCACAAAACAAGTCATCGTACCCATGTGATTATTAAAATCCTCTGTTGAGGTCACCCTTTTTTGAGCATTCACATGGGACACAATCATCTTCACGTTTTGCCCATTCAGAGACAACTCTTCCCCAAATTTCCTTGTCTAATTCTGTCCCTTCCAAGTCCCTAAATCATCCAGCCAAACCATTGAGCACAGTCTATGAACTGGCATATAATATCCCATATAATATCCCATGTGTCCATTTTTATTCCAAGCAAGGTAAATAGCTAGGTTCACTGCTTGAATTCTGCCCACTGGAAGGATTTCCCTTAACCACCATCCTTCAGGGTTGTGCCAGAAATAGGATGTAGTGCTGCAGCTGTCCATTTGAGGGGATGCCTATATATCATGCAGAAACATCTAAAAACCAGGCCCAGGTCTTCTTTTTCTCCATTATTTATCATAAGGCCCTCCCCATTAGGCCAAAGGTACAAGCTGGGAGAGAGAAGACCATGGACAGAAGTGGAGGCTATGGGCTTCTGGGGCACTTTTTCATGCAAACTACTTGAGGCTTGATCAAGTATGTATCACTTCCATCTGATGATAAAGTGTTTCCCAGCTTTATGGCTTGGTGGGTCAGGTAACATCCACCTCCTGATTGTCAGTTCAAATCACATTGTAACCTGGTGATCACTGGTTAAGTCTCTACTAAGTTAAGGCCTAGTAGCCAGCCAAGAGCTATCTCTCAAAAGTAGAATCATTATCTGTGGAGGATGGCAGGGCTTTACTCCAAAATCCTAATGGCTTTCACTGATATTCACCTAGAAGGGTTTGTCAAAGGCATCAAACTGCATTCCTGTCTGCCACTGACACTTAAAGCAACATTGGATTTGCTGGATCATATGGTCCAGGGGCAGAGCTACTTATATACCAGCCTAGCAGCTTTTTAGGTAGCTTGGGAAATGTGCCAGAGGAATACACCCAAATGGCAGAACATATTACCTCTAAAATTCAAAGAGGGTCACTGGGCATTGTGCCTCTTTTGTTGTTGTAGGAGGGACCACATGCAACAATTTATCCTTTACTTCAAAAGAGCTGCATCAACAGGCCTAATACCTCTGGATTCCTGGAAACTCTTGGAATTTCATTGACATAGAAGGCCCCTGAACTTAAAAAAAAGAAAAGAAAAGAAAAGAAAAATTTAAATTTTACATCAGTTTTGGATTCATAGAAAAATCAAGAAGGCACGGAAATTTACCATACACACTTGCCCCAAACTTGCATAGCCTCTCCGATTATTAACTTCCCCCACTGGAGTGGTACCTCTGTTATAACTGATAAACCTACACTGACACATCGTAATGCCTCAAAGTCTATAGTTTACCTTAGGGTTCACTCTTGGTGTTGTACATTCTATGGGTTTAGATGAATTTATAATGACGTAGCTGTTATGAAAACATGTAGCGTATTTCACTGCTCAAAAGTCCTCTGTGTTTTATCTGTTCATACCTCTCCCCAACCCTAACCCCTGGCAATCACTAATTTTTTACTCTGTGCACAGTTTTGCCTTTTATAGAATGTCATCTAATTGGAATCATACATTATGTCATTGTGGGTAAAATTGCAGTATTTCCAGAATCTCTTGCCTGGCCTTAGTGCATCTCGATATCAACAGGTGTTTTCCAAGGGGTAGAGAGAAGTAGTCCATCTCCATATCAATAGGTTATTGCAAGGGTATATCTGGACCGGAGAGGTTGGGTGGTGCCCCTTTTTGAAGCTCGGTCATAAGAGACATGGGCGAGCAGAAGTGGATGACTGCTCGAAAGCAATAAACGGGTTTCTCCCACTTAATTTCTCCCTTTGACTGTTTTCTGTTTCAAAGGTATTTTGCCCTGGGCTGGGAAATTATTTTCCCCCCAGAGTTACAGTTGTTTTTTTCAGATTGGCTTCATCCATGTTGTAATGTATATTTTTTTCCTCTATGTCCTTTTGCGTCTTGATAGCTCATTTCTTTCACTGATTAATATTGCACTGTCTGGATGTGACTCTGAACTTTTATCACATTTTTTTTCCTACTCTCTGGCCTGCAAAAGCCCTGCCAGTACCTCTAGAGTAGTCACTACTTCTTTCTCACTAGGTTCAATCCGGATAATGTCACCAATGTGATGGACCGGTATGGTATTTTATAGGTGAAAACAGTGATCAAGAACCCTACAACTTAAGTCATAACATAGGGCTAGAGAGTTGATCTATCCCTGAGGTAGGATAGTGATTGTGTTGCTGTCTTTTCCCACTGAAAGCAACTGCTTTGAGTTGGCCTGATTGACAAAGAAAGAGAGAAAAAGGCATTTGCCAGATCAGTAGCTGTATACCAGGTACCAGGGGATGCATACCAGAGGATGCATTAATTTGCTCTAGTAATGAAACCACATCTGATAAAGCAGCTTCAAAGAGAGTCACCACCTGGTTCAGCTTGATACTCCACTGTCATTCTTCAAGATCCATCCATCTTCTGCATGGGCCAGGTAGGCGAGGGGAGTGAGGTGTGAGGACAATCACCACTGATGCATCTTTCAAGTCCTTGATGGTAGCACTAATCTCTCTAATCCCTCTGGGAATATGGTATTTGGTATTGCTTTTTATTATTATTATCATTACTGTAAATATTTTCCTAGGTAGATGCAGTTCTAGTGGCTTGCATCTGGCCTTTCCCACCATAATAGTTGTTACTCCATAGATTAGGGAACCAGTGTGGGTATTCTGCCAGCTGGTGAGTATATCTATTAGAGTAATGCATTCTAGAACTGGGAAAATAGCTATAGCATGTGTTTTGAAACCAATGGGTCCAATGAGACCGAGGTGAGCTAAAACTCCACTGATCGCTTGACATCCAAAAGTCCCTACTCTGACCATGGCTGCACTGACATTTTGCATCTCATAGAATTACTGCCAACTCAGTTCAGTGTCTAGTAGTTCCTGAAATATCTGATTATTTCCATTTCTCCAATGCGCAGTTACCCAGGTAAAAGACCATAGGTCCCTTTGGGGAAGACTGAGAGAAAATTAACAATACAAATTTTTGGTAGTGTACTGGAGTCCTTCCTCTGGAGAACCTGGCCTCCCCTTTATTCAAGAGGTTCTGGGTCTGTAAACTGGCTCAAGTCTGTTTCTATGATTAAAGTTAAATTTCTGTTCATTTGACCAAGAACTTTCCTGTTCATACAAATGAAAGAAGAATTTAGTGGGCTTCCAATATCATTTCTAGGAATGCCGTATTCAACTAGCCAGTGTCTGGATAAATCTGACTCTTCTTATTGTTGCTTTGACTGTCCTGTCCATTAAGTTAACCACCTTGTCTTTGGCAGTCAAGGGCTGTCACATAGTCCAGTTATTCCCATTCCATTTAGGTTTACTGACTCAGTTACTCAGTCCCTACAGTAAGGTCTAGCCTATAGGGTAGAGAAATCACGGAGCTTTTTCAGGATGCTGGCACTCCCTTCACAAATTTACCTCTCACAGTATGGGTGAAAAGTATGTCTTCTGGACCCGCCCAGTTTGGGTGAGTAGGTCTTAAATGACAAATCTACTCTAACATTCCAATCTCCCTGTCTTTGAATCCATTTCTCTATATTAAACCAAGGCAGATTGAGCATTTACAGTTCACACATGGTAGTCCCTATTTTTGCCCATATTGCACCCAACCAAGCAAACCATTACAGCCCTTTCTAACTCTTCAAGCTGCAACATTAATTCAGAATCTCTGCTTAGAGAGGCCCTATCAGTATACATAGCCTGATCCACCTTTATTTTCCTTCCAACATTGTCCTGCATTGTCACACACAGGTTCCCCAGATTTTTCTGTCAGAAATTAGAAAACTCAACTAGTTGTTTTGGAATGTAACATATCTCTTCATGGGTCGCACTTTGTATTTAATCTTTGGGGGTCTTCTAGAAGCAAAAAGAGGTTGGGTGTGTCTTGAAACTTCCATTACTCTTTCTTCAGGCAGTGCAAGGTTAATCCCCTCAGATGAAGGGAGAAAGACTGCTGCTTCTGAGATGTGAGGCTACTTGCACTCTAGATGGAGAGCCCACTTCTGCTGTGGATAGAGAAGCCCCCTATGCTGGAAAAGAAGACTTAACAGAATTTAAGGGTTCAGTGTTCACAGTTTCAACAGCTTCTTCCCACAGGTCAGCATCCCAACTTATAAACTTCCATTCATTCTTTCATAATGAATGCCCTCACGTTAACAGTAGATATCTGATGAGCTGGGAATTCAGCCTGCACTGTAGTTCAATCAGTTGTGAGATGAGATTCTGCATTTGATTTTCAGCAATCTCAGCCCTGTGGCTGAAGGAGATAAGGGTTTCCTTCAGGGCACATGTAGAGGCTTTCAGATCATTGTTGTGGCTCTTAAGCTAGAGATTCAAATTCCTGAACTCAGGACACAGTCACACAGTTCCTTGTATCTTGTAAGTGCTTGATCAAGTATTATCCAATGGAGATGTTTTTGTATCTCCTTAAGCAGTTCATAGCATGGACTTATCAGTGCTCTCTATGCTAATGGAATAGAGTCATTAGTATCTTTAAACTAATCAGATGGAGCCAATTCCCAAAACGTGGAACTGATTCAGAAAATTCATCCTTAACTTTCTTTTCCTTTAGAACTGTTCTTGGTACCAAAATCTGTAAGTCAACATTCTCCTGAAAGACAACCATAGGAGATTATTTTTTTATTACAATATATGAATATATATTTATATGTATTTTTGTATATATACATGAAAAGGGATTTATTATAAGGAATTGGTTTATACAATTATGGAGCCTGAGAAATCTCATGAAATGCTGTCTGCAAGTTGGAGACACAAGAAAACTGGTAGTGTAGTTCACTCAGCCTAAAGCCTGAGCACCAGAAGGTCTGATGGTGTAATTCTCTATCCAAGGGTAGGAGAAGACTAATGTCTTGGCCTAAGCAATCAGCAGAGAATGGATGAATTCTCCCTTCCTCTACCCACTCACACAGAGGTGGACAATCTACTTTACATATTCTACTGATTCAGATGCTGATTTCATCCAAACATACCCTTACAAACACACCTAGACATAATATTCAACTAAATATTTGGGCATCCTGTGATCAAGTCAAGTTCACAAATAGAATTAACAACATGCATGAGGATTTATTAAATAAATCTTTAATAACTAAATTTATTTATGAGCAAATTGAGGCTCAGAAAGTTTGAGTAACAAGCCTAAGGTTTCTTTCACAGTGTGGACATACAGAATCAGGATTTTATACTTGTGGGTAGAAAATGCCTTTTCTACTATGTTACATTGCCTCAGATATATATTTGCTGAAATAAATATGATGGAGTGCTTTGGATGGAAAAGCTTAAATTTACTTAAACTTGGGTTGTCAGAAAAGGTTTCAAGGGTAGAAAGATATTTTATCAGACCTTAAGAAAGATAGGTGAGAATTGCCAGGGAAACAAAACAGCAGAAGCAAAGTTTGTAAGTAACAAAAATAATTATGGAAAATAAAGGTAAATAGGTAAATTTGGATCAGATAAGAATGTACTTAATGTAGAATTTGGACTTCACTCCATAGACATGGTATACCATTTGACATTTTGTGCAATATGTTTTATACCTGTATGTCTATATATAATTTAAGTTCAATTAAAGAGTGATCTGTAAGGCCAAATAATATGGATAAGGGGAATATAAGATGTTAAAAGATCAGATAACAGTGATTATAAATGGTTTATATATAAAGAACTTAAATTTTAAACTATTTAATTCTATAGTCTTCATGTTTTTGTGTTCATACTGATTTCAACTTTAATTTGTGCCAGGTGCTTAGTTGTGGCTGACTTTCTTACATTTTAAGCATATGTTTTGGTGTCAATTAAAACTTAGGTTTCTTTCAGATTTAATCAGTGAATATTTTTAGAAAAAAAAATCACTGTAATAAGTAAATATTTTTCAGTCTTTCCCAAATTGTTCTATAGAAAAAGGTAGGGTGAACCTGTTCATCAAAGGATAATGATCATATAGCTTTCAGTTCCTCTTAAGGCTCCACTTCCTCAAACAGTTCAACTGGATCAGTCAATGACTGCTTTGCTACTGAGTGTTACTAGAAATAATTAAAAGCATGTTCCAACATGGTCCAAGAGTCTGTATATCCCTTTCCTTACACAAATTCATAGGGCTTTAAAATATTATAAATTATACTGTTCTGGAACAGGCCATTTATAGATCATTAGTGACATTAAGCCACTTTTGTGCTGATTGCCTCATTTGTCTGTCAAAAACCACCTCCTTTCCTTAACAATAAATTTTCCTTTTCTCTCCTTTAAAAGCTTTTACCTGAGCACAGAAAACAAAACAAAAAAAGTCATAGCATCTCTTCCATTTATGCCAGGCCCAAGCAACTGGGTCTGGCCAACAGCAACTGTGCAATATTTACAATTCAAATATAAACTTAATCTCTACATAGATTAAAAATATTTCTGCCTGTCATTGGCAGTGCTTTCTTATTTATTATTATTCAAACCTCACATTTAAAAAAAATTTAATTGTTGGTCAATCTTAGCATATGCCCAACATTATTTTGCTATTACAAGTAATTCCAAGAGGAACATGATTATAGGAACTGAAAACATCACCCAGTCAAAGGTAGATACCACAAATTACTTTAACAAATACAGATTCTAAAATTTATCTTGGAGCTATATTATCAGAAATTATGTTATGCAATAAAACATGGCTATGAAAATGACTCTTAAGATATGAACTCAGATAGTGACTTTCTTCTTAAAAGAAATAACTGCAGAGTCCACAACATACCAAGCAACCCAAACTTCATGAAATAAGTTTCTTTACCCTAAGAAAAAAGGAAATAAAAGGGGCAAATACACCTGAAACTGAAATTATTTTGTTACCAAAACAGTCTTTCTCATGACTCACTCATGCAATTAGTTTCTTTACCCTGAAGAGTAAAAAAAGGTTGTTAGAAATGCCGAGAAAAATCCAATTGATTATAAACAAAATAATGTTAATGAAAGTGCTTTATCTTTGTTGAGATTTTTGGGAGTTAAGGAAAACTGAACTTCTCACATGTGCTTTCCAACTCAATACAGGGCGAGCTCATGCAAAGATAAGAGCTCTGCAGTCTGAGCTGCTCCTTCTTCATCCTTTTCTCATCTCCCCACCCTGCTGTATCCCATCCCTAATGTCCTCCCTTCATTGCTCTGGTCTTTGCGAAGGTGTACAGCACATCTTAAAGAAAGACATTCACCTGAGACATTCCAGACATTGCTTGTGTCAGCACAGCAGCCACATTTGGCTACTTTTAAGTTGATCACACATGGTGGGGGAGGTGTCCTCTCCCTCTGAACTGAAGTAATGTCAGTATTTGATAAACATCCTTCTCATTGGAGTATTTCCTTCATGGTGGGCACAATACTGAGCACTTACACCTCAACCATTAGACAGACAAACAGAGAGCAAGTTGCTTACTTAACATCACAACACTGGGGTTTTTTTTTAATGATTTATTTTGGTATCATTAATCTACAATTACATGTGCAATATTATGGTACTTAAACTACCCCCTTCTTCAGGTACCCCCCACCAACCCCATTACACTCACTGTCCATCAGCATAGTGAGATGCTATAGAATCACTACTTGTCTTCTCTGAGTTGTACAGCCCTCCCCATGCCGCCCCCAACATTACGTCTGCTAATTATGATGCCCCTTTTCCCCACTTATCCCTTCCTTCCCACCCATCTTCCCCAGTCCCTTTCCCTTTGGTAACTATTAGTCTGTTCTTGGGTTCTGTGAATCTGCTGCTGTTTTGTTCCTTCAGTTTTTTTCTTTGTTCTTATACTCCACATATGAGTGAAATCATGTGATACTTGTCTTTTTCGGCTTGGCTTATTTCACTGAGCATAATACCCTCTAGCTCCATCCATGTTGTTGCAAATGGTAGGATTAGTTTTCTTCTTATGGCTGAATAATATTCCATTGTGTATATGTACCACTTCTTCTTTATCCATTCATCTACTGATGGACACTTAGGTTGCTTCCATTTCTTGGCTATTGTAAATAGTGCTGTGATAAACATAGGGGTGCATCTGTCTTTTTCAAACTGGGCTGCTGCATTCTTAGGGTAAATTCCTAGGAGTGGAATTCCTGGGTCAAATGGTATTTCTATTTTGAGTTTTTTGAGGAACCTCCATACTGCTTTCCACAATGGTTGAACTAATTTGCATTCCCACCAGCAGTGTAGGAGGGTTCCCTTTTCTCCACATCCTCACCAACATTTGTTGTTGTTTGTGTTTTGGATGTTGGCTATCCTTACTGGTGTGAGGTGATATCTCATTGTGGTTTTAATCTACATTTCTCTGATGATTAGCAATGTGGAGCATCCTTTCATGTACCCGTTGGCCATCCGAATTTCCTCTTTGGAGAAGTGTCTATTCACATCCCCGCCCATTCCCTAATTGGATTATTTACTTTTTGTTTGTTGAGGTGTGTGAGTTCTTTATGTATTTTGGATATCAACCCCTTACCTGACATGTATTTATGAATATATTCTCCCAAACTGTAGGATATCTTTTTGTTCTACTGATGGTGTCCTTTGCTGTACAGAAGCTTTTCAGCTTGATATAGTCCCACTTGTTCATTTTTGCTTTTGTTTCCCTTGCCCAGGGAGATATGTTCATGAAAAAGTCGCCCATGTTTATGTCTAAGAGATTTTTGCCTATGTTTTTTTCTAAGAGTTTTATGGTTTCATGACTTACATTCAGGTCTTTGATCCACCTTGAGTTTACCTTTGTGTATGGGGCTAGACAGTAGTCCAGTTTCATTCTCTTACATGTAGCTATCCAGTTTTTCCAACACCAGCTGCTGAAGAGGCTGTCATATCCCCATTGTATATCCAAGGCTCCTTTATCAAATCTTAATTGACTGTATATGTTTGGGTTAATGTTTGGATTTTCTATTCTGTTCCACTTGTCTGTGGGTCTGTTTTTGTGCCAATACCAAATTGTCTTGATTACTGTGGCTTTGTAGTAGAGCTTGAAGTCAGGGAACATAATTCCCCCTGTTTTATTCCTCCTTCTCAGGATTGCTTTGGATATTTGGGGTCTTTTATGGTTCCATATGAATTTTAGAATTGTTTGTTCGAGTTCATTGAAGAAAGCTGTTGGTAGTTTGATAGGGATTGCTTTGAATCTGTAGATTGCTTTAGGTAGTATAGCCATTTTGACAATATTTATTCTTCCTAGCCAAGAGCATGGGATGCATTTCCCTTTGTTAGTGTCCTCTTTAATTTCTCTTAGAGGTGTCTTGTAGTTTTCAGAGTACAGGTCTTTCACTTCCTTCATTAGGTTTATTCCTAGGCATTTTATTCTTTTTGTTGCAATTGTGAATGGAATTGTTTTTCTGATTTCTCTTTCTGTTAGCTCATCGTTAGTGTATAGGAAAGCAACAGATTTCTGTGTGTTAATTTTGTATCCTGCAACTGTGCTGAATTCAGATATTAGTTCTAGTAGTTTTGGAGTGGAGTCTTTAAGGTTTTTTATGTACAGTATCATGTCATCTGCAAATAGTGACAATTTGACTTCTTCTTTACCAATCTGGATGCCTTGTATGTCTGTTTTGTCTGATTGCCGTGGCTAGGACCTCCAGTACTATGTTGAATAACAGTGGAGAGAGTGGGCATCCCTGTGTTGTTGCCAATCTTAGATGAAAAGCTTTCAGCTTCTCGCTGTTAAGTATGATGTTAGCTGTGGGTTTGTCATATATGACCTTTATGATGTTGAGGTACTTGCCGTCTACAACACTGGTTTTCATAGGACTTAGTACACGCAAATCCAGAATTTTTTTTTATCTTTCTAAATAGAGAGTTAGCATATGACTCAGCAATTCCAGTCCTAAGTATACACTCAAGGCATGAAAACATATGCCCACACAAAAACATGTACATGAATATTTATGTCAGCATTTTAACCAAAAGGTAGAAACAAATGCCCATCACCTGATAGAAGGATAAGGTGGTATATCCATTATACAGTAGAATATTATTTAGCCATAAAGAAGAAATACTGATATATGCTACAACATGGATGAACTTTGAAAACATAAGGCTAAGTTAAAGAAGCTAGTTACAAAGGACCACCTGTTATATATTATGATTACATTTTTATGAATTGTCCAGAATAGGCACCTCTAAAGAGACATAAAATCACTTAATGTTGGTTTAGGGCTGAGGGAATAGAGGAAATAGGTGTGAAGTAGGGGGTTTCTTTTTGAAGTAATGGAACTATTTAAAAGTAACTGTGAGTATACTAAAAAACATTGAATTGTGTACTTTCAAAGGGTAAACTGCATGGTTTGTGAATTATATCTTAGAAACATTCTTATGAAAGTAACATGAAGGAAAATTGTTATTAGTGCTATAATACTTCCACCAATGATCATGGAGAATAAGAATTTGTGGATGTTTACCTGGCATTGACCAATGAAGGAGGCACAGTTACACCCTCACATTAACTATTTTTAATCCTAAGTTAGCCAAAAATTAAATATTTTAACTTATCTAGGACTTTCTTAAACTGGGAGTTGGTTGGTTATAGAATGATTTTTTTTAAATATAAGACATTGATATTCAAGGGAAGAGTTCAGGGTACTCTTTGAATTTACCTTAGGAACCTTGACCTCAAAGATCTCATTCATTTCCAAAGTAACCTAATGTGAGTGCCTTCCCTCGCTAATCCCCATCAGTAAGTTGTTTCATGTTTTTTTAACACTAGTTTTACTTTTCTCAGAATTTCATATATTCAGAATCAGTATGCAGCCTGTGGCTATGGGATATAGGGGTTTCTTTCAGGTCATACAAACTCTCAGGCCATCTATATCCACCTATATAGAGTTCGTGATAGGATGGGAGACCCTGAGCTCATTCTTTTCTTCTTCCTGCTTTGTTTGGTGCAGTTGGGATCAACCAGCCAATCTCCTTATACTCCTCAGTTTTACAAAATATTCAAAAGTATAAAACATATGGTCTCCCAGGCCTTTGTTTTTAACAGATATTTGATGAGAAGTATCTAATGGCAAGAATTTGCATATCTCTAGTATCACAGGACAGCATGGACTGCTAGTGCTCTCCTTACCACTGGAAATACAGCCAGTAGTGCCTTTAAATCTAGTCAAAATAGAGAATGAAGCCCAGAAAACCCAGAACCCAACCTTAAAATTCTATTTCTCTAGAAATACCTTTCCCAATCCAAATCTATATCAGTTAAGAGTTCCACTGGTAGAAAACCATACACATACCCCCACCCCACCCCGCCACCAAACACACATACATACAACAATATTAAGGGATTTACTGCAAGAAATTGGTTTATCTGATAGGTACATATAGATATATATTAAGTTTTAAACTGTGTATTTTTAATTAAAAAGTAAAGTAAAGGATAGTCTAAATAAATTACTATTAAAAATGTAAGTGACTTGAACGGTTCATTGTTTTAGCCTATGAAAATAATATATAAAAAATACGTTTTTTTAAATGTTACAATTTCTAATTTTATAATTGTATCTGTTTCAAAAGGTGGTTAACTCTGAAAACACATGCCACAAATTACTTCTGCACTTTCTGCTTCCTCATTCCCCCTCTCAAGTTCAAAGTTTATTTGAATAATTTTTTTCACTAGGTATAAAAACCAAATATCTTATTAATAGAATGCTAAAGTCTTTCCACGAGATGTAAGTAATTGTTTTTGTTCATTTAAGTGGAAAGAGCCTTTGGAATAATGAGTTAAATGTAATTATTGATATAAATAAACATTTTTTCTGTTGTCTGTGCTCAGGTCTTCCTGAGATGACTGCATTGGTAACTTGATTAATTTAGTGCACCTGTCTTTTATTTCTCTGGTTACTTGTGGTTACCATGGTATTATACATGCTTCCTTTTTTTCTGCCTAATAGTTCTCTAGTGAGAGATATTTAAATGGAGGGAAGGGAATGCTTCTTTATGCCAAATAATGAACCCAGGCCCCTTGGCAACAATTCATATAAAGCAAATGTATTTTATTACAGGGTTTATTTACAGAATTGGTAATTTTCTTTTCTACCTGCATTGTTTGATATCTAATTACATATTCATTAACTTGTGTAATTATTATTTTTTCATTATGTTGAAAATACATTTAGAAAACATTATTTGAAGTTGGAAGGGATTTTAACATCAATTCATTTAACTGCCTATATCCAAAGGAGAAATTTCCTGCACAGCATCCTGACAAAGCAGTATTCCATTTCTGACTTTTTACTTCAGTGATGGAAAAATTGAATAGGTCAAAGCAGCAATAGTCTTACTGAAAAACTGAAGTATTCAAAATTAACCCAATATTTATCTAAAATATTATTATTTTCATAATATTCACCCATTGGCTTTGTTCTACCTTCTGGAGAAACAAGAATAAATTTCAGGAACTCACTCTGGTGTATTCAGAGGACAATTATGCATTTAAAGAGGCCCATGTCACACTTCCTAGAGCTCTTTTATTTAGGCTATTGTAGTTTTCTTCCTGACCAAAAATCTCTTTATGACCATTGTATTACCTCGAAGTGAAATCCATCTTTTGTCTCAGAAAAGGGCATAGAAACAATCAAGACTGTAAGGCTACCATATTTGATAGCAACCCAAGCCATTTCGCAAAAAAGCATCATGACAATGAGCTTCTGCAGTTTCATCTATTGGGACATATATCATGAAACTTGGCTTATTGACACTGACATTAGAGGATAAAACATCTTTGAATTCTCAGTATTACAGGCTCTGTGGTCTGTTTGATTGACAAACCATATCCTTCCTCTATTGATTTATTTTTTGTTGTTACACCGACAAACTCCCCCCAGGCCTTTTCCTGAGCAGGAGATGGTGAGAAATACTGTCTATTTAATTTTGTGTACATTTGCTAATTATTATATCATTAGTCTTAGGAGAAATTCTCACATCTGGGTTATCTTGGTATAGATTTAGTTTTAGTTGGAACATCTGCTTCAAAGGATTGGCTTGTTAGCTGTGATGTCAGTTCCATTCTGTCCTCCAAATTTGGACAATTTTTCTCAATTCTTCATGTAATGAAACATATGTTCCCTAGTGTATACCCTATATATTTCACATTAACTAACACCCATATAAACTATACATATACGTATACACACAGAATACCCCCAGAAAACCTATACATTTTTCCTGTAAAATATATTTTATCAAGTACATTCCATATTCCTTTTTTTATTAAGGTATTATTGATATACACTCTTATGAAGGTTTCACATGAAAAAACAACGTGGTTACTGCATTTACCCATATTATCAAGTCCCCAGTCATACTGCAATTCAGTCACTGTCCATCAGTGTAGTAAGATGACACAGATTCACTGTTTGCCTTCTCTGTGCTACACTGTTTTCCCAGTGATTCCCCACACCATGTGTACTAAACATAATACCCCACAATTCCCTTCTCCCACCTTCCCCTCCCACACCTCTCCCGTTTGGTAACCACTAGTTCCTTCTTGGAGTCTGAGTCTGCTACTATTTTGTTCCTCCAGTTTTGCTTCTTTGTTATACTCCACAAATGAGGGAAGTCATTTGGCACTTGCCTTTCTCTGCCTGGCTTATTTCACTGAGCATAATATCCTCCAGCCCCGTCCATGTTGTTGCAAATGGCAGGATTTGTTTCCTTCTTATGGCTGAATAGTATTCCATTGTGAATATGTACCACATCTTCTTTGTCCATTCATCTACTGATGGACACTTAGGTTGCTTCCGTATCTTGGCTATTGTAAAAAGTACTGCAATAAATATAGGGGTGCATGTGTCTTTTTGAATCTGAGAAGTTGTATTCTTCAGGTAAATTCCAAGGAGTGGGATTCCTGGGTCAAATGGTATTGTATTTTTAGTTTTTTTGAGGAACCTCCATATTGCTTTCCACAATGGTTGAACTAGCCTACATTCCCACCAACAATGTAGGAGGGTTTCCCTTTCTCCGCATCCTTGCCAGCATTTGTTGTTCTTAGTATTTTGGATGGAGGCCATCCTTACTGGTGTGAGGTGATATCCCATTGTAGTTTTAATTTGCATTTCCCTGATGATTAGTGATGTGGAGCATCTTTTCATGTGTTTGTTGGCCATCTGAATTTTTTTTTGGAGAACTGTCTTTTCATATCCTCTGCCCATTTTTTAATCAGGTTATTTGCCTTTTGGGTGTAGAGGTGTGTAAGTTCTTTGTATATTTTGGATGTTAACTCCTTGTCGGATATGTTATTTACAAATATATTCTCCCATACTGGAGGATGCCTTTTTGTTCTGTTGATGGTGTCCTTTGCCATACAGAAACCTTTTTAGTTTGATGTGGTCCCATGAGTTCATTTTTGATTTTGCTTCCCTTGCTCGAGAAGATGCATTCAGGAAGAAGTCACTCATGCTTATATTCAGGAGATTTTTGCCTATGTTGTCTTCTAAGAGTTTTATGGTTTCATGACTTACATTCAGGACCTTGATCCATTTCAAGTTTACTTTTGTGTATGGGGTTAAACAATAATCCAGTTTCATTCTCTTGCATGTAACTGTCCAGTTTTGCCAACACCAGCTGTTGAAGAGGGTGTCATTTCCCCATTGTATGTCCATGGCTCCTTTATCATATATTAATTAACCATATATGGTTGGGTTTATATCAGGGCTCTCTAGTCTGTTCCATTGGTCTAACATTCTATATTCTTATAACTTAAATAATGACCTTCTCTGTTGTATAATGAATTGCCTTCTAACTTGTGTTACCGATCCAGAATCCTCACTGATAGACTTAAACTCACATAAGCAGCAGTTACCAATGTATAAACTTAGATTAATTTGCCTGATTTGTAAAGAGGGGAGGTTAGTATGAGACAGCTATTGAATACATCAGTTATTATTTGATTTTTTTGATCAACCCAGTCTTTTCTTCTTTGTCTCACTCATCAAACCAAATACAATTCACTGTTATTTTACTTGTTTTAGTTTCTTTTCCTATTCTATCTTCTTCTTTTCTTTTTTGTGATTGGGAATTTATTTCAGCTAAATGAGCTAATTATTTTGAATTATAATTCTTTTTAACAGAAGTAATCAGTGATTCTCAGTTTTGAATTATCTAGAAATTTGATAAGCACTACTTTGATGTCTCCATCCAAGCTAACTAAAGGTGCGTTAAAATCTCAGGGCTCTTGCAGAATGACATAGCTTCTCTCTTGGCTCAGTCTCTCCCAATGTCACCAAGATAAAATTAGGTGTCCATTATATATGCTTCCAGAGCAGCCAATAATCCCTTAGTAATATTTTTTTTTCATTGTAATTGATTTGCTTATCGATTTCCTATAAAAAGATGGCATATGGCTTGAGGGCAAGGAGCCTGCCTTGTTCACCATTACAACCCCAGTGTCCAGCGGGTACACCAAAGGCCCTCAATGCACAGTTGTTGAATGGATGACTTGGTTGATTAATTAACATTGTCCACTCCTGTTGCCCTTATGTCAGGTGATATTGACCCCTTGATCAGCACTCTTTTTTTTAGTCAGAGTTAAACAGAGTTGAGATACCAGCGAGGCTGATGCTGTTTCCTGACAAAGTATTGGAAAGGATGACCAAACTGACAGTTTCTCAAAATTTAGCCAGCTGAATTTTCTGGACTGTTTATTTGGTTCACATTAATGTTCTTTTTGGCATACAGAAAAAATAATGATGGCACATTTAATTATTACTATTTTTAGCATAGTTCATGAAAAAGGCCAGTTATGGCCATCTGTATATGTAAAATGAAATATACACTTAACACTGCCCACAGATGAAAAGTTTGATTCTTTTATAAAAGACAGCATACGGATTTATGCTGAAGCTCAGCCCCCAGGAACGACGGAGTAGTGAGTGGCTTCAGTGGGAGCTAGGGATGGAATCATGTCAAAAACAACAGGCTTGGTTAACATGATTGGCTGCTCCTGAAGCCTACTAGGGAAAACTCTCCCAGAGTTTTATGGGATATCATCAATTTGTTTTCTGGCCTTCACTCTGGGGATGACACTGAACCCCACACAAATAAAAAAGATTCTCATATAGGACATGTAAAATTTTTTTATATGGCAAACACATTCTATTTTTAAAAAGCTAAAATCAATGGTAAGGTATTTCCTGATAGTTGTGAATTGCAGTTCAGGTATTTAAAACAAACCTGCAAATACTTTCATTTTAATTTTCAATGTCATTGTGACATCTGGTAAAAAATTAATGGTTTCTCCTAAAAATGTATCCTCAACACTGCCATGAACACAAAACCCTTTTGGACTGTGGCAGGCAGAATTCTAAGGTGGCTTACAAGATTTCTCACCTCTTTCCTTCAGTGAATACACTTGCATAATCTCCAGGGCTGTGAATTTAATGGATTCTGTACCCATGATTAGGTCACATTATATAGCTCCCTTACTTTAAGGATAGAGGCTACTGAGGGAGGACTGACCTAATCATATGAGTCTTTTAAAAGAAAACTCTTCTGGCTGGTAGCTGAAATCAGAGACATTCAAAGCATGAGAAGGGTTGGATGTGCTTTGCTAACTAGTTTGAAGATGGAAAGGTCCACATGGTAAGAACTTGACAATGACCTCTAAAAGCTGGACAGACACGCAAATGACAACCAGCAAAAAAATGGGGATGCCAGTCCTAGAATGGTGAAGAACTACATTCTTCCAACAGCTTGAATGAGTTGAGTAGCAGATTTTTTTTTGAAAGCTTCTAGCAAAGAATCTAGGCTTAATTTCAGCTTAGTGAGATTCTGAGCAGAGCACCTATATGCCATAGCAGACCTCTGAGTTACAGAAACTGTGAGATAATAAATTTGTGTTGTTTTAAGTCACTAAATTTGTAGTATTTTGTTAGTAATAGAAAACCACTACAGATTAGTCACAGTGGGTAGTTACAGTGGAAGTAGTGGATGCCTTAAGAATAAAGGTTTTCATTAAAGTTAGTCACTGCATCATAAATATTATCATTTCTGACAAAAATATAGAAGTACAAACATGGTCTTAGGCAATGTTTTACTCTGAAAGAATAAAGCTTTTCAATATGTTAGTCATTGTCATGGTGGAGTTTGCTTTAAGTCATTTTCACACACTATTTTGATGAGTTCTAAGATTCTGAATTACGTTTATTACTTAATGTCCTGCTATTAAAATTCTTAGAAACAATTAGAAGATTAGAAGATCATAAACACAGACACTTCTTAAACAATGTTACTGGTGCATTCTCTTGCTACATGAAGAATTTGCATAATTTCACACTAACGGTATATCCTTAATGAAAGTGTGAGAAAGGTTTGACCAGTTTCAAAGCAGTGAGGTAAAATAGTTTATGTTTGGTACCACAGGTCTAAATAAAGCTCCTATTTGGTTCTGAAGGTCTTCTCTTCTCAGTTGTATTTCATATACATCAGCACAAAACTAGGCAGTCTCTACAAGTGCCTTTTCTTTTTTTCCTAAGACATTAAAAGCGTTTATGGGTCCCTTCCCTGTCTGAGTCTGGTTCGCCAGGCAGTGCTGGATTTGAGCCTGTACTCCGTTTCTTCCTTCTGCCTCTTTTTCTAATATTACCCTGGTGCAGCAGCAATTGATGGTGGAATGAGTTTCATTTATTTCTCTTATGTCAATCAGAATTCTGCTGTAGTTCATGTAACATCTATTATAAAAAGGTCAAAATTATAGACAATACTTATATCTGTTCCTTTTAGCTGCAAGACAAGAAAAGTGAGTTATAGTATTTTCTTAGAGACTGCTGCTTCCGAGAGCATCATTTTGTACATTCTAGTCCTAACTAAAGGGATTGAGTTCATAGCATTGGTTTTGCCATTAGCCAGATGGTTTTGACAATCTCAGGGCCTTTCCAGACTATATTTTTGTTGGTTTAACTCTTCTCGTCCTTTGGTGAAAATGAAAGTGGTATCTTGCTAGCTATAATCATTCCAAATTTTTAATAATTTGGAATCCTCAAGCAGCAATCTGAGAGATTATCATGACTATGGAAAAATCATTTAACAACTACGGTAAACATGTAAAAATCAGATTTTTGTTTGATGTGAATCTTTATTGGGCAGATCTTTGACAGCATAACTAATCTAAATGTTATACCTTAATTAGAAAGCAGTAAGGGTTCATTATCATTTCATTTTCATTCACTGCAGTGCATTTAAATAGATTATCTTGCTCTTCAAGCTTACTAGGTCCATGTAGGAGGGAGTACAATAATAAAATTAATATTTAAACAAAAAGTTCAAAGAGACAGAACCAAGGAGATGTTAAAATAGATCTGTACAAAGGACTCATAGGAATTACAAGAAAGGTTTATAAGTTAAGAGTGCATCTTCCCATACCAGTATATATGGAGGGATACAAGAGACAGCACAGAATCAGTACTCTGACAGTTTAATGATCTATCTTCATGATGACAAATCTGAAAATATTTAATGTAAATATAAGCACTTACATAAACACATAATGGAATTAACTTAAAGCCATTGTTGCAAAAATAGAATATATGTCTTGGAGAGAGGTAGGAAAATACAGATGATGTTCGAAGATGCCTTGAGAAAAAAAGAACAAAAAACAAAAAAGAACACATGAAAGTATATAGCTAATAACAAAGTGTGCTTACTCCCTAATTTTCTGTTCCCAGTATTTTTGTTTACTAAAAGGTGAGCCTTTATCCTCATCTTGAATTCGCTGATATCCCCATTACTTCAACAGCTTCTCTGTCTGATGGGAGCACATAACTTTACATTGCAAGAAAGACCAAAGAACAATTTTATCCACTTCAAAATGTTGTTTACAAATCATGTGAAGTATTGTGTAGACAAAAAATATAAAAGGAAAAAAGTAGTGTGTGAAAGAAAATACTGTATTAAGATGAAGCCAACCTCTTTGATTACCTTTGAGTTATTTTAACTACTGAACCAAATTCCACTTTGCTGCTTGTGGAGAGAATATTGTGTGAGTGAGTTTGGGTTACTCTTCACCTTATCTTAGACTCTTTTGTCCAATGTTCATAAGTTAGCATTTTCAGGGGTCAAATAGCTTTTATGCTTCAATTTGGGTTTCCAAAATAAGTTACATTTGTCATAGCCATCTGACTTTTCCCAAAATAACTTTCATGACTCTATTAGTCTGTTTGAGTGGAATCATTATCAGAGGGGCAAGAGCACTGCACTTGATCCCAGAGAGTCAGAGGTTACTAAAGTATATTTGTAGTACTTGTTTTTTCCCTTTCTTTTGTAAACTAGGCATCTGCAAGGAGAAGGCTAACTTTAACCTCATTAACCTTCTTAATTAAATTAACTCCTTTGTGGCAAATTAAGAAAGGTTCATTTTATTCATGTAATAGCAATTATTGATAGTGAATTCTGTTTGTCAGACAGCATTGACGGGACAAAACAGAAACAATTCCTCCTGTCACTGAGCTTACATTCTCTTGGAGGTAGGCAATGAATACATGGTAAGGGAAAAAGAAATCAAGGCATTAAGCTAGTAACAGGGGTGCTCTAATTCAGAACGACTGTCAGTGTAGTAATGGGGGAATCTCTAAGAATGACCATCATCAGCAAAATGTGTAATGCTTCTAGAATGCATACTGCTGAAAAATGTCTGTTCAGACCCAAAATGGCCCTCTGAGGAGGAAACATTTGAGGTGTGACATAAGAATGAAAAAGAAACAGCTGCATAAGATCTGAGAGCATTTAAGTCAGAGCAGAGCAAATACAAAGAATTGAGGCGGGAAGATTGGCTTATCTGGAGATGAAAAAGGGAAACTGGAATGTATTTTTCTTACAGAGACATAGCTTGACCATGGGTTAAAATCGGGAAAAATGGTCTTTCACTGCAGATGACAAATTCATATATAATAAAATTTACAGGTTTATTTAATAGCAATTTGACTTCATAAGAATTATGATATGTAAATATTTGCATGAATATATCTTATTTCCCTTTGTCTTTAACTCAAATATGTTAATTTGCAATACTGTTGTAATTGTGTTGTGTTGGTACAAATATGCCATAAAAAGCGGCATTCTTTTTTTCCCAGATTTATTGAGATATAATTGACATATAACAGTGTAAGTTTTAGGTATACAGTATAATAATTTGATGTATTGATGTAAATAGATAAATATTGTGAAGTGATTAAACATTAAAATTTGTTAACACATCCATCACTTCACATAGTTACTTTTTTATGCTAAGAACTTTTAACATCTACTCTCTTAGCAATTTGGAAATATACAAACAGTATTGTTAACTATAGCCACATCACTTTATATTACATCCACAGAAGTTAATCATATTGTATCTGGAAGTTTGTACCCTTTGACACCTCTCATTCCCCCCACCCACTAAATCCTGGTAACCACTACTCTACTCTCTGTTTCTCTGTGTTTGACTTTTTTAGGTTCTATATATAAATTATATAATACAGTATTTGTTATTTTTTATCTGATTTATTTCACCTGGCATAATGCCTTCAATCTCCATTTTCTTACACATGGCAGGATTTCCTTCTTTCTCATTGCTGAATAATAATCCATTGTGTATATGTACCATATCTTTATCAATTCATCCATTGACATTCACTTGGATTATTTCCATTTCTTGGCTATTGTGAGTAATGCTATAATAAACTTGTGAATGCAGATATCCTTCCACATCCTTGTCAGCATTTGCCATCTCATATCTTTTTTCGTAAGAGCCATCTTAACAGATGTGAAGTGATATCTCATTGTGATGTGATTTACATTTCCCTGATAATAGGTGATAGCAAGCACTTTTCCATATACTTGTTAGCCATTTGTTTGTCTTCTTGGGAAAACTGTCTTTTTCAGTTCATCCACTTTTTAATCAGAATATTTTTTTTGTTATTGAGCTGTATGGGTTGTTCTTTTATATTTTGGATATTAATCTCCTATCAGGTATATGGTTTGCAAGTATTTTCTTCCGTTCTATATGTTGCATTGCATTTTGTAGATTTTTTTCTGTTTTCTTACTTTTTGTTTTGGTTACAAATCCTTGCCAAGACCAGATTCAAGGAGCTTTTCCCTCTGTTTTCTTCTAGGAATTTTACAGTTTTCAGTCTTATATTTTAAGTCTCTATTTTGAGTTGATTTTTTAAAGTTGTGTAAGTGGCAGTCCAATTTAATTTTTATGCCAGTGGTTTTCCAGTTTTCCCAACACCATTAATTGAAGAGACTATCCTTTCTGCATGGAGTATTTTGGCTTCCTTGTCAAACAATAATTGACCATGTATGCAGGGTTCATTCTGGACTTTCAATTCTGTTTCACTTGTTTGTGTGTCCATTTTAAAGCCAGTACTATACTGTTTTAATCACTATAGCTTTGTAGTATAGTTTAAAATCAACAAGTGTGATGCATCAACATTGCCACTCTTTCTCAGAATTGTTTTGGATATTCACAATCTTTTGTGGTTCCATACAAATTTTAGGACTTTTTTTCTATTTCTTTAGAAAATTTTGGAATTTTGATAGAACTGCATTGAATTTATAGATTTGTTGTCTGTAAGCCCCTCCCCTCTTTTCCTTCTCTATCTGATCCCCAGTGGTCAAGCCCCCCAGTTTCCTACAGATTCCCACATAAGTAGTCCACCCAGGAAGTAACCTTCAATGCTAGGGGAGCTGGATATCCACTTTGGGCTCTTGTGTTCCCACTGGAGAAATGATAGGCCCAAGGCAGGGCCTCTTGGTGTGGTGCTGGCCCAGTCTGGGGGAGGTCCAATGCATTCAGGGTGTTGCCACTCCTCTTTCCCTAGTAATGTGGTCCTTCTTGATCTCTGTGGTCCAAGGTGGGGTTTCAGCTTCACCCCCAGGTTCTGGGATTTTTGCAATGGTGTCTTATCTATGGATAGTTGTTGGTTAGTCTTTTTGTGAAGGAAGCTAAAGTCAGAAACAACTTATGTCACCATCTTGACCAAAAGCTAAATTATTAACTGACTCTGCCTTTACCATGGATAGAATCTTTTGATTATATATAGTATCTGTTTTTAATTTGTCATGAGATAAATTGTAAATCACCAAGTAGAAGCAGTAAGGCATTGCAGCGACAACTTCTTAATGGTCATTTTAAATCTTGTTAAATTGGATCGTGTGTGTGTGTGTATGTGTGTGTGCATGGAGAAGAACTTTCCCTAACAAATTACTTGAATTTTATCATTCTGAGTTTTAATATGTATATCTTTCTGGTTCTTAGATTTCACTTCTGCCCTGTCTCCAACTGGAATTAAAATGTTCTACACAAACAAAGCCACAACCCCAAATAATTCTGCGTGCTATTTTTTTGATAGAAACAAAAAATCAAAGACCAGGGGGAAATTTTTTTGCAGAAGATTTGTGGAGTCTAATGGGAAGCACATACATTCATGCACACACACACATACACACACATACCTTTCCAAGCATCACATTCCTTATTGCTTAGTCAGCAATTACTTTATCTGCTTTGGAGCTGAAAAGGTAGAAATTTTATACACACACACACACACACACACACACACACACACACGCGCGCGCACACACATTAACATTAGCGCTTGGCAGAGAATATCTCCCATTAACTTTGTGGGTAATTAAGATTAAGCAGATGGTCATCCACATTAATTATAATATTGCTTACGTTTTTTAAATAGAACTATAAAATTTTATAATAAAGCATAGGCACAGAAATCTGAAACCCAAAGTAGACTATTAGCTAGGACTTTATAAATGAGCCCATTAAAATTAATAAGTAAACATAGAAAACGTAACTCTCAATTATCTATAGACCTTTCCTGAGTATAAATAACTTAAGATTGCCCATGTATTTCCAGGTAGATCTGACAACAGATGGAGTCAAGCATTCTGAGTCCCAGATTACTCAGTAACAGCAGTGAGGTCGGTTCAGGGCAATGATCACCCAGTGCAGCCTGTAACCCAGAAGACCTTGAGCTGGGTACTAGAATTCGGGAACAAGTAAGGAATTTTGGAATCTTGATATGTAAAACTAAGCCTAAGACTTAAATAGCTGTCACTTTCTGAAACAGGTATGGAGATAAACATCCTAACAGTAAGAAAAATTTGAAGGTATAAAATAATCATACTATTCAATTATAGTATTCTAAGGTCTTGGATATAAACGACTAATGATGGCAAAGTAGAGAAGAGGAGTCTAAAACTCATAGTCAGTCAAGGAAAGAAAATTTTGACCACGGAAAGCTATAGACTAGCTTTTAGTTCTAGCCCCAGTAAGGGCTAGAACTGGAGCCAATGTTCAGTGTGGACTTCTGAGGAGAAAGTCATTCTGCTAGATATGAATCAAGGAGACTTCAGGAATGCTAATTCTAAGTATAGAAAAGGTAAAATGGAAAATGTTGACAGTGTAGCTAGATTCTGACAGGCCTAATGAACCCCTACCTACTGTGAATATATCTGTACTGCTATGGTAGGCAGATTAATTTCCCCTCACCCACAAATGTCCACACCATAATCTCTGGAACCTGAGACCATACTGCTTTACTTGGGAGAAGGGTCTTTGCAGATGTGATTAAATTAAGGATCGTCAGATGTGGGAATTATCTCAAACTTGTAATCATAAGTGACCTTATAAAAGGAAGGCAAAGGGTCAGGATAAGAGATGTCAAAGGGTGTATTCTCTCCTCCAGAATGCCACTTTGTCAATATGTTGATTTTATCCTAGTGAGAACCATTTTGGACTTACCAGAATTTGTAAGATAGTAAATTTGTATTTTTTTATGCAAATAAGTTTGTGGCAATTTTTTTTACAGCGATGACAGTAAACTAATAAAACCAGAGTATTTTTTTTTCTCAGTGGTGGGTCAACAAATACTTTTGCCTTTTTAAGTGTACCCAGGGGGAAAAAAAAAATTAAATGCGACTTTCTTTGAAATGCACTTGTTAGTTTCTTGTGAAGATGAATGTTCATCCTTAAGTATCCTCTCCGAGTTATTTTTCTTGGTTTTATAGTAACAAATGTCTTCCAGTTGTGAAGGACAAAGAAAAACTTATACCTTTAATATGCTGTTAATGCAGACTATTAATGCATTCAATGTGTCAAAGTCTGTAGTGTTTTAAATGTTACACTAATTGCTCTGGTTATGTTTTACCTGTTCTTCTAAAACTTTCCTCACCCACCATTGTTTAAAAACCTCAGGGCAAGGGCCTTTATCAAGTGCAAAATATGAAAATTCTTTCTGCCACCCTTAATTTTTGTCTTCAGGTTCAGGTAGATTATCATCTTATATCTAGTCTGAGCAGAAAAACAATGGCATTCATTGCTCCTAGCACTCATTTATTGTTTTTGGTATAATCCTATCACCCATATTTGATGGTAAACTTGCTGAAAATGGTGTTCCTGTTGGTAGCTTGTACCTAGCGAGTGCCCTTAAATATTTTATAAATGCCTGATTTGCAATCTATCTCTTGTCCAATAGTCTTATTTTGTATGCTGATGAAAGCAGTATTTTTAATGAGCATATAGAGCTATTATTAGTCTACAAAGATCCTTAAAACATACAAGAACAAAAAAGAAATAAATGAAGTTCTCTTTTGGTTATATTTATTTGGAGATTCTGAAAGTAAAAGCACAGTCATTGATCTGTGCCTAAAGATGGATTTTCCCCTAACAGAGAATGAAAATGATACAGGTCCTAAGATTGTATATCAAATATGAGAAAAGAGAAAATATTTTCATATTATTTGATTGTAAGAAAAGAACAATAATACTTGATTAAATAACGATATAGAAAGAGTAAAATATATATTGGTGAAAACTAAGCAGAGTTACTCTCATGCTTTCCATAGAGACATAAAATCTTTAGGAAAAACAGAAGCAGATAGCCAAGTAGAATTAGTTACTATAATAGTCTAAAATGTTATTTAGTTTCCAACTAATTCCCATGGCTATACACCAGGCATCAGAAAACTCAAAATTCTCTTAGATTGCCCATATTCTAATTCTCTAATAGTATCAGCTAGTTTTTAGAAGTTAACGCCAACTGCTGAGAAGTAACCATAACACATCAAGGCTGCAGATAAAAATATAGTATTGAATAAGGGAGCAAGAAGCATATTGCCTAGGTGTTTTTAAATAAGACAGTGAGTTCATAAATTTAGGATTTTATAGATTGCCTGGAGATTTCTTGCAATGACATTTTTTAGTTAATTACTCACTTATTCTTATATTTTTATCAGAGTATGTTACATTTTTGTTTGATTTTGTTTTTTGTTTCTTAAATTATATTAGTGGATCTCTAGCATAGGTAAGATTACCTGTCCACAAAAAGAGCTATTAGCAACTATTTTCCATTTTATGTTTTGCTGTTGTTGTCTAGGTTAAAATTTATAATAGATGTCTTTGTTTTTTACCTGGGGGTAAAAAAATACTCTAGGGGAAAAATACTGTAACTGATAATGTCTTTTAAATGGTGTTGATTTATGATGTGGATATGTTACTAAGTTTCCAAAGACAGTGGTTTCTACGTAATAAAAAGCCTGATTACTTTCCTTTCCCTTTGGATGAAGTTGAGATTATTCTCATTCATTTCTAAAATAGCCTTTTATCCCTTTCTACTATTCAAGGTAGCTGATAGCTGAGTAGTATTTTCTTTTTTTTCAACATGCATGCAATCTCAGAAAGGTGTTGGGAGAAATAAGGTACAGATTTTAACATCACTTTCCACATTTATTTTTAAGCAACAAAGTTTCCATTTAATTTTTTATATAATTTGGTGATCATTTTGACTGTGTTAGTACATGGCACTTAAAATATTATTTTAAAAATTAAATATATTTAAAATATGTAGTGCCTACACTTTGCATAAGATTGACACTGTGAACATCACTTAGAAAATTTAGAAATCTTAAACAGCTTTCAGATCTATTTTGTATTTTTTCTCCAATTCAAAATCTCAATGACATATTTTTCAAAAACTTTTCTAATAAATTCACAAGTCTCTTTATTTTTGTATTTCTGCTGTCTACGATTTATAGGGATGACATACTGTAAATTTAATTAACTTCAGAAGGACCAGAGATTTTTAGCGTTATTTTTCTCTGTCCCCCAGCAAAATCTGATTAGCATGGGACACAAACTTCCAGGAGCATTTACTAAGAAAATACTCCAAGTTTGCTAAAGAAATAATACCAGGACACATTCCCTTTAGGTTGCATTTAACTGTACAGTTAAGAATTTAAATTAAAAAATAACAAACAAACTGCTCAGTAGTATTATTCATTATTTTTTATGTTAAAATAACTTTAGAGTAGAGCTGTAAAATTAGTACAGCAGGGTTATTTATTTTTAATAACTGCTATATTTTATTCATCATCTTCTATATTTTTCCAGAAGGATCACCCTTGTGCATCAGTTTAATCAGCCATGTAGCTTGAAGTTTCTAGTTAAACCTTTTTCCTTTTGAGAGCTTACCAATTTGAAGGCCTATCAAGTAGTATGCTTTTTAAAAATCCTTTAAAAAATTCCTTTTCTTACTTACACATAAAGGAAGAGAAAGTGACATACAGTAAATAGAAGTGTGTCTAATGGATGTATTGCAAATGTTACCTGGTGATGCAGCTGACATTTTGGACTCATATGACATCATCGTCCCTCCAAAAATTGACTTGTAAACTGTATATCTTCAAGTCATTTCTTTCACTTAAAATGCTGAGTGCATAGTTTTGGGAGTTTGTGTGTCAGGCACTTAATCCTCTGTTTCATAATGCAAAAACAGTCCTTAACCATTCTGCATGTCAAGCCAGACCCAGGTATTTAACATTTCTCATAGGGAATAACTGGCATTTCTCATTCTATTAAAAGGATATTATAACATTCTATAAAATTTGGTCCATTATATTGGTCTATTAAATATCTAAAATATTTTCCAAACCTAGGCCATTTTCTAGTTGCTTTTCTCTGCACTAAAACTGTGATAGATCAGAGGCTATCTGTCTTTGTGCTTGTCTTCCTGTTCTGTTCTCAGTGAGTTGAAACTCTTCCCAGTAAACTATGCTTGTCTGTAGAGGATTATTCTGAATCACAGATAGCCTTCCTTTTCTTAAAAAATGATAAACGTAGAGAAGTATACTCTTGAACATAATGGGTGTTTGTTCAGTTGCTTGGCATATAAGCACATTACAACATGAATATTCTTTGGATGTATAAATGTTTTGGAAGTGGCTCATGTACTCTTGATATAAGGAAAATTAATAATGTACATAGTTGTCTTGTTTTCATGAGTTTGAATAGTACCAACCCAGCCTTTTAAAAACAAAATTACATTGTATCAGAGCTAGCCTTTCTACCTTTGGCAATGAAAAAACCTTAACTATTCTTGCCAACTAGGAGTTCATTAAAAATATATACACAGTGAATTGATGAATGACTTACAACCTTGTAAAATATTCAGTGTTAAAGGAAGAGAAAAAATTTCCCCAGTGTAGGAGCTGAATTGAAAGAGAAACTCATTTTTTGACAAATATACCACTTGTGAATTTATCAGGAATAAATGAATTGTAGTCGTGTAAAAGAAAAGATAGAAATTCTGGTCATTCTCACTTGATTTTATTTGGTGCATTTGATCCTATTTCCACTTCAACACCAAAGGTATCAGTTAAACTGGAAGATTACTTCTTGTTTTGGGGACACAACTAAAAGTATTGAGATGATGCTAGACATGATTCTTTGATTATTTTTTATTGAGGTATAGTTGACATTCATAATTATATTAGTATCAGATGCATAACATAATGATTCAATATTTGTATATATTGTAAAATGATGACCATGAAGTCTAGTTAATATCCATGACCCTACATGCTTATAGAACTTTTTTTCATGTGATGAAAACTTTCAAGATCTACTCTCTTAGCAGCTTTCAAATGTGCAGTACACTATTATCAACTACAGTCAACATGCTGCACATTACATCTTCATGACTTATTTATTTTACAACTGAAAGTTCATATCTTTTGACTCCTTTCACCATTTTGCCTACTCCCCACCCCTTGCCTCTGGCAACCACCAAACTGTCCTCTGTATCTCTGAACTTTTTTTAATATATATAATTCCACCTGTAAGTGAGATCATATGGTATTTATCTGCCTCTTTCTGGTTTATTTCACTTAGCATAATGCCCTCTAGGTCCATCCATGTTGTTGCAAATGGCAATATTTCATTTGTTTTTATGACTGAATACCCCATTATATATGTGTGTATACATCTGTGCATGTATATATATATATATATATATATATATATATGTATATATATATACACACACACATATATAGCATATATACAATATATATTATATTTTTCTTCATGCATCAATGGACACTTAGATTCTTACATCTTGTCTTATAAATAATGCAATTAATACAGGGATGCATATGTTTTTTCAAATTAATGTGTTGTTTTTTTTTCAAATACTGACAAATGGAATTGCTGGATCATATGGTAGTTCTATTTTTAATTTTATGAGAAATCTCCATACTGTTTTCCATAGTGGCTGTGCCAATTTACATTCCCACCAACAGTGCACAAGGGTTCCCTTTTTCTCCACATCCTTGCCAGTACTTGTTATTTCTTGTCTTTTGGATGGTGTCCATTCTGGCTACTGACTGGTGTGAGGTGATACCTCATTGTGGTTTTGATTTTCATTTCCCTAATGATCAGTGATGTTGAGTGTCTTTTTATGTACCTGTGGGCAGTTTGTATGTCTTCTTTGGAAGAATGTCTGTTCAGATCTCTGCTCATTTTCTAATTGAATTGTTTGGGGTTTTTTTTTTTTTTTGCTATTGAGTTGTATGAGTAATCTACATATTTTGATTATTAACCCCTTATCAGGTATATGATTTGCAAATATTTTCTCCATTCAATAGATTACCTTTCATTTTGTTGATGGTTTCCTTTGCTGAGCAGAAGCTTTTTATTTTGATGTAGTTCCGTTTGTTTATTTATTAGCCTTTGATTTGTTGTCAAATCCAAAAAATCATTTCCAAAACTGACATCAAATTGCTTACTGCCTAAGTTTTCTTCTAGGAGTTTTATGGTTGTAGGTCTTACATTCATATCTTTAATCCATTTTGAGTTAATTTTTATGTATGGTGTAAGATAAGGGTCCAACATCATTCTTTTGCATGTAGCTGTCCATTCCCCATCATATATTTTTGATTCTTGTGTTGCAAATTAATTGACCATATAATGTATGGATTTACTTCTGGACTTTCAATTCTGTTCCATTGATCTATGTGTCTGTTTGTATGCCAATAACATACAGTTTTGACTACTGTAGCTTTGTAATATAGTTTAAAAGTAGGGACAGTGACACCTCCAGATTAGTTTTTCTTTCAAGTATTCTTCAATATAAGTTTTGTTTTGTTCTTCAGTATAAGTATTGAGGTGATAATAGACATGTAGGTTTTTCCCTTTATTCTTGAATCCTCTTTAACTAAATAATATATATTATATTATAAAACTGAAATATATATATTTTTAAATTATATATATATAAATATTTAATGATACTAACAAGGTATGTGATTTTTTTAATCTGTCTACTTCTTAAGTCCACACAACTATAATGAATAAAGTATCATATATATATATATATATATATATATATAAATTTTAAATATATGTATAAATTTTATAACGGGAGTATGCCTAAGAATCATTTCAGGATATGTGTTAAAATACAGACCTGTGGCCTCTACCTAAAAGACTTCTAATTTAGTAGATATGAGATATGGCTAATACTGTATATCTTTTATTAAATTAGTCAAATTATTATTTGACTAAATTTTCATCATGTCAGTAAATTAAAGTCAAAGTTAATTTAATCAATATCAAATTTTGTTTTTTTGAAGAAGAGGATCTAGTCACGTTTTGTTATTTATCTTTCCAGAGAACTACATAGATAATTAACTCCTAATTACCTTTTTTTTTTAAGATTGTATCTTTTAAAACAGTTTTAGGATTACAGAAAAACTAAGAGGAAGGTGCAGAGATTTTCCATACAACCCTGTATATGTAGCCTCCCCCACTAACATCCCCCACCAGTGTCGTACATTTGTTACAGTTAATGAACCTTTATTGACACATCACAATCCTCAGACAGACACGTCACCAGAGAAGTTACACACATGGCAAAGAAGCATATGAAAAGATGTTCCACATCTTATTATAGAAAGGAAATACAAATTAAAGAAACAGGGAAAGACCACTACATACTTATTACAGTGGCAAAAATCTGGAACACTGACAACACCAAATGTTGGTCAGAATGTGCAACAATATGAACTCTTATTCATTGTGATGGGAATATAAAAATTTATGGCTACTTTGGAAGACAGTTTGGTGATTTCTTACAAAACTAAATGTACTCTTGGCATACAATTCAGCAATCATGCTCCTTGGTATTTGCCCAAAAGAGTTGAAAACTTGTCCCACACAAAAACTGCCCATGAGTGATTATATAGCAGCTTTTTTGATAAGCGTTAAATCTTGAAAACAACAAATATGTCCTAAAGTAGTGAATGTATAAAAATTAATGTTATCTCCAGACAACAGAATTAAAAAAAATTTTCTTATTAAGGTACCATTGATATACTCTCTTATGAAGGTTTCACATGAAAAAACAATGTGGTTACTACATTTACCCATATTATTAACTCCAAACCCATACCTCATTGAAGTCACTGTCCATCAGTGTAGTAAGATGCCACAAATTCACTGTTTGTCTTCTATGTGCTACACTGTTTTCCCCATGAACCGCCATACCATGTGCACTAAACATAATACCCCTCAATCCCGTTCTCCATCCATACCCACCCACCCTCCCACAACCCTCCACTTTGATACCCACTAGTCCCTTCTTAGAGTCTGTGAGTCTGCTACTATTTTGTTCCTTCAGTTTTGCTTCATTGTTACACTCCACAAAAGAAGGAAATAATTTGGCACTTGTCTTTCTCTGCCTGGCTTATTTCACTGAGCATAATATCCTCCAGCTCTGTCCATGGTGTTGCAAATGGTAGGATTTGTTTCTTTCTTATGGCTGAGTAGTATTCCATTGTGTATATGTACCACCTGTTCTTTATCCATTCATCGACTGATGGACACTTGTTGCTTCCATATCTTGGCTATTGTAAATAGTGCTGCAATAAACACAGGGGTGCATATGTCTTTTTGAATCTGAGCAGTTGTATTCTTTGGGTAAATTTCAAGGAGTGGGATTCCCGGGTCAAATGGTATTTGTATTTTTAGTGTTTTGAGGAACCTCCATATTGCTTTCCACAATGGTTGAACTTCTAGCAGTGCAGGAGGGTTCCGGTTTCTCCGCATCCTTGCCAGCATTTGTTGTCCTTAGTCTTTTCGATGCTGGCCATTCTTACTGGTGTGAGGTGATATCTCATTGTGGTTTTAATTTTCATTTCCCTGATGATTAGTGATATGGAGCATCTTTTCATGTGTCTGTTGGCCCTCTGAATTTCTTCTTTGGAGAACTATCTCTTCATATCCTCTGCAAATTTTTTAAACAGGTTATTTGCCTTTTGATTGTTGAGGCATGTAAGTTCTTTATATATTTTGGATGTTAACCCCTTGTCAGATATGTCATTTAAAAATATATTCTCCCATAATGTAGGGTGCCTTTTTGATCTGTTGATGGTGTCATTTGCCATTCAGAAACATTTTAGTTTGATGTTGTTCCATGTGTTCATATTT
Organism: Smutsia gigantea; assembly: GCA_032199065.1. NCBI lineage: Eukaryota > Metazoa > Chordata > Mammalia > Pholidota > Manidae > Smutsia > Smutsia gigantea. The sequence continues at coordinate 51,061 of JAVSCE010016232.1, read as the reverse complement.
GCTTTTGTTTCCCTTGCTTGAGGAGATGTGTTCAGGAAGAAGTTGCTCATCCTTATATTCAGGAGATTTTTCCCCATGTGGTCTTCTAAGAGTTTTATGGTCTCATGACTTACATTCAGGTCTTTGATCCATTTCGAGTTTACTTTTGTATATGGGGTTAAACAATATTCCAGTTTCATTCTCTTGCATTTAGCTATCAAATTTTGCCTAACACCAGTGGTTGAAGAGACTGTCATATCCCCATTGTATATCCATTGCTCCTTTATCATATATTATTTGACCATATATGCTAGGGTTTTATATCAGGGCTCTCTAGTCTGTCCCATTGATCTATGAGTCTGTTCTTGTGCCAGTACCAAATTGTCTTGATTACTGTGACATTGTAATAGAGCTTTAAGTTGGTGAGCATAATGTCCCCAGCTTTAGTCTTCCTTCTCAGGATTGCTTTGGCTATTCGGGTTCTTTTGTAGTTCCATATGAATTTTAGAACTATTTTCTCTAGTTCATTGAAGAATGCTGTAGGTATTTTTATTGGAATTGCATTGAATCTGTAGATTGCATTAGGCAGGATGGCCATTTTGACAATATTAATTCTTCCTATCCGTGAGCATGGGATGTGTTTCCATTTATTGGTATCTTCTTTAATTTTTCTCATGAATGTCTTGTAGTTTTCAGAGTATAGGCCTTTCACTTCCTTGGTTAGGTTTATTCCTAGGTATTTTATTCCTCTTGATGCAACTGTGAATGGAATTGTTTCCCTGATTTCCCTTTCTTCTACTTCATTGTTAGTATATAGGAATGCCACAAATTTCTGTGTATTAATTTTGTATCCTGCAACTCTGCCGAATTCAGATATTACATCTAGTACTTTTGGAGTGGAGTCTTTAGGGTATTTTTATGAACAATATCATGTCATCTGCAAACAGGGACAGTTAACTTCTTCCTTGCCAATCTGCATGCCTTTTATTTCTTTGTGTTGTCTGATTGCCGTGGCTAGGACCTCCAGTACTATACTGAATAGAAGTGGTGAGAGTGGGCATCCCTGTCTTGTTCCCAATCTTAAAAGAAAAGCTTTCAGCTTCTTGCTGTTAGGCATAATGTTGGCTGTGGATTTTTCATATATGGTCTTTATTATGTTGAGGAACTTGCCTTCTATACCAATTTTGTTGAGAGTTTTTATCATGAATGGATGTTGAATTTTGTCAAATGCTTTTTCAGCTTCTATGGAGATGATCATGTGGTTTTTGTCCTTCTTTTTGTTGATGTGGTAGATGATGTTGATGGATTTTCAAATATTGTACCATCCTTGCATCCCTGGAATAAATCCTACTTGATCATGATACATGATCTTTTTGATGTATTTTTTAATTCGGTTTGCTAATATGTTGTTGACGATTTTTGCATCTGTGTTCTTCGGGGATATTGGTCTGTAATTTTCTTTTTTTTGTGGTGTCTTTGCCTGGTTTTGGTATTAGAGTGATGCTGTCCTCACAGAATGAGTTTGGAAGTATTCCCTCTTCTTCTATTCTTTGGAAAACATTAAGGAGGATGGGTATTAGGTCTTCACTAAATGTTTGATAAAATTCAGCAGTGAAGCCATCTTGGTCCAGGCATTTTGTACTTAAGTAGGTTTTTGATTACCAATTCAATTTTGTTGCTAGTAATTGGTCTATTCAGATTTTCTGTTTCTTTCTGGGTCAGCCTTGGAAGGTTGTATTTTTCTAGAAAGCTGTCCCTTTCTTCTTGGTTATCCAGTTTGTAAGCATATAATTTTTAGTAGTATTCTCTAATAATTCTTTGTATTTCTGTGTTGTCCTTCGTGATTTTTCCGTTCTCATTTCTGATTCTGTTTATGGGTGTAGACTCTTTTTTTCTTGATAAGTCTGGCTAGGCGTTTATCTATTTTGTTTATTTTCTCGAAGACCCAGCTCTTGCTTTCATTGATTCTTTCTATATTTTTATTCTTCTCAATTTTATTTATTTTGGCTCTAATCTTTATTATGTCCCTCTTTCTACTGACTTTGGGCCTCATTTGTTCTTCTTTTTCTAGTTTCATTACTTGTGAGTTTAGACTGCTCATATTGGGTTGTTCTTCTTTCCTGAGGTAGGCCTGTACTGCAATATACTTTCCTCTTAGCACGGCCTTTGCTGCATCCCACAGATTTTTCAGTGTTGAATAATTGTTGTCATTTGTCTCCATATATTGCTTGATCTCTGTTTTTATTTCATCATTGATCCAATGGTAATTTAGGAGCATGTTGTGAAGCTTCCTTGTGTTTGTGGGATTTTTCTTTTTTTTGCATAATGTATTTCTAGTTTCATACTTTGTGGTCTGAGAAGCTGGTTGGTACAATTTCAATCTTTTTGAATTTATCGAGGCTCTTTTTGTGGCTTGGTGTATGATCTATTCTTGAAAATCATCCATGTGCACTTCAGAAGAATTTATATTCTGCTACTTTTGGGTGTAGAGTTCTGTAGATGTCTGTTAGGTCCATCTGTTCTAATGTGTTGTTCAGTACTTCTGTCTCCTTACTTATTTTCTGTCTAGTTGATTTGTCCTTCAGAGTTAGTGGAGTGTTGAAGTCTCCTAGAATGAATGCATTGCATTCTATTTCCCATTTTAATTCTGTTAGTATTTGTTTCACATATGTATGTGTTCCTGCGTTGGGTGCATAGATATTTGCAATGGTTATATTTTCCTTTTGGACTGACACTTTTATCATTATGTAATGTCTTTCTTTGTATGTTGTGAGTTTCTTTTTTTTGACGTCTATTTTGTCTGATACAAGTACTGCAACTCCTGCTTTTTTTCTACCTATTATTTGCATGAAATATCTTTTTCCATCCCTTTACTTTCAGTCTCTGTATGCCTTTGGGTTTAAAGTCTCTTGTAGGCAGCATATAGATGACTCCTGTTTTTTTATCCATTTAGTGACTCTGTGTCTTTTGAGTGGTACATTCAGACCATTTATATTTAGGGTGATTATCAATAGGTATGTACTTATTGCCATTGCAGCCTTTAGATTCCTGGTTACTAAAGGTTCAAGGTTAACTTCCTTACTATCTAAGAGTCTAACCTAACTCAGTTAATATGGTATTACAAACACAATCTAAAGTTCTTTTTTCCTCTTCCTTTTTCTTCCTCCTCCATTCTTTATATATTAGGTATCATATTCTGTACTCTTTGTCTATCCTTTGATTGACTTTGGGGATAGTTGACTTAGTTTTCCATATGCTTACTTATTAACTGTTTAACTTTCTTTACTGTACTTTTATTAGCTCTGGTGACAGCTATTAAACCTTAGGAACACTTCCATCTATAGGGGTCCTTCCAGAATACACTGTAGAGACGTTTTGTCAGAGGTAAATTCTCTCAGTTTTTGCTTATCTGGAAATTGTTAAATCCGTCCTTCAAATTTAAATGATAATGTTGCCAGATAAAGTATTCTTGATTTGAGGCCCTTCTGCTTCATTGCATTAAATACATCATGCCACTCCCTTCTGGCCTGTAAGGGTTCTGCTGAGAAGTCTTATGATAGCCTGATGGGCTTTCCTTTGTATGTGATCTTATTTCTCTCTCTAGCTGCTTTTAGTAGTCTGTCCTTATCCTTGATGTTTGCCATTTTAATTACTATATGTCTTGGTGTTGTCTTCCTTGGGTCCCATATGTTGGGAGATCTGCGCACCTCTATGGCCTGAGAGACTATCTCCTTCCCCAGATTGGGGAAGTTTTCAGCAATTACTTCCTCAAAGACATTTTCTATTCCTTTTTCTCTCTTCTTCTTCTGCTACCCCTATAATGCGAATATTGTTCCATTTGAATTGGTCACACAGTTCTCTCAATATTCTTTCATTCTTAGAGATCCTTTTTTCTCTCTGTGCCTCAGCTTCTTTGTATTCCTCTTCTCTAGTTTCTATTTCATTTATCATCTCCTCCACAGTATCTAATCTGCTTTTAAAACTTTCCCTTGTATGTTTCATTTATGATACTGTGTTCCATAATTATTGGATCTCTAACCGGAATTCATTCCTGAGTTCTTGAATATTTTTCTGTACCTCCATGAGCATGTTAATGATTTTCATTTTGAATTCCCTTTCAGGGAGATTTGTGAGGTCCATTTCATTTGAACCTTTCTCAGGGGTTTTATTCATAATTTTGCTTTGAACCTGGTTCCTCTGGCATTTCATATTTGTATATGGCTCCCTCTGGTGCCCAGAAGCTCTACTCCCTGGAGCTGCTCAGCCCCTGATGCAATGTCAGATGTCTCAGGGGAGTGATGTTTGTGCCTGGGCAGAGGAAAGAGCTGTTATCTACTTCCCGGCTGCTATGCCTGTCTCCACTTCCAGAACCAGTGGGCCAAGCACACAGGTATAAGTCTCTATGCTTTGCATTTGTAGTTGCTGTATACTGGGCTTCTCTCTGGCTGGACTAATGCCAGGGTAGAGTTTGCCAATTTTCGAGCCAGGTGGGGCTGGCTGGGAGAAAGGCGCAGTACATTGCATATCACGCAAGGGGTCATTGGAGCTGTGTAGCCAGCTAGGGAGCTAGAGCTCCTGAAGATTGTGAACTTTCCCAACCTGCTTTGTAGAGTGCACCCAGACAACTTTTTCTACCTGTCCTTTCTCCTGAGCAGTAAGCTCTGTGCAATCCTTGCCCCTTTAGCAGCCCTCTTGCTGTTAGGAATTTTCTCAGACTGCCCACCTTTCTTTTGTCCCAGAGCAGCTTGATATGGATACCCGCTTTCCACAAGTGTCTAGATTCTCAGTCTCTTCCAGGTATTCTGCCTCTTAATTTTCCACCCCATAGTCACATGAGTTCCATGAAAGCACCATGAAATGTAGGCTTGTGCTCCCAGAGCAGATCTGCAGAGTTAGGTATTCAGCCGTTCCAGGCCTCCATTCCCTCCCCACTCCATTTCTCTTCCTCCCACTGGTGAAGTGGGGTGGGGATAGGCTTGCGTCCCACAGGGCCGTGGGTTTGGTATGTTACCCTGTTCCATGAGCTTTATTCATTTCTCCAGGTATGTACAGTTTGGCACAGTTCTCTTTCCTGTTGCTATTTCAGGATTAGTTGTATTAATTACATTTCGTATTATATGCTGTTTTAGCATATACAACACCAAGAGAGAATTCTAGGGTAAACTAAGGACTTTAGTTGATTATGAATTCTTAGTATATTTCTGAAAATCCATTAAGTATTTCCAAAGACTAGATGCCAAGTTTTATTGTGTAGCCAGTGTTCAGCCTACCATATAAAAACACTGATGTTCTGTTGTGACTACTTATCACTTAAGCAGAAAAAAAAATGTTCTTGCATTCCTTTTAATGTTTGCACAATGTTGAAAGTACCTAATTTCTGCAGTTTCCAAATACACCCAGATTTTGAAAATTTTATTTAGGGGGAAATATTAACCTTTGAGTAGTGAAGAAATCTTTTTCTCTCTCCCCACTTTTTCCTCCAAATAATAAATAAATAAGGAAAAGACCTTTGGCTCTTAAGCAGGCATGATGATTAATGATATTCTTTGCCAGATGCATGTTAACCTTCATTGACTGATAAACAATGAACAGAACTTAGCCACCATGTTGTAAGGAAGCTGAAGACATGTGAGGAGACCATATATAGACATTCTAACTATGAGCCCCACCTGAAATTTAAGCTGGAAACACAACATAGCAAAACTTTGGTTGCCACTAATGATGTATGTGAGCATGCATGTGTGAATGTGTGTGTGTGTACATGTATGGGGGAGATTTAATATGGTGTTTAATTTTATTTGTCAGTTTGGGTAAGTAATAGTACCCAGCTATTTGGCCAAATACATCAAGTATCTGGGTAGAGGATTCTTTCCTTACCTCAAGCTAATAAATAAGGTAGGCAGAAATCCATGCAATGTTATATAAAAATATGTATTTGTCATATATATATAATATCTTATAAATGTATATATATAGTCCTATAGAGATACATCTTATAAATGTATATATATAGGCCCTATTGGTGAATGAAGGCAAATTATCTGCAACCTGTTTCCATACAGTGAAAAGGAAGACTGCCCTGTTGGTATAGTTCCCCTTACCATAAGTGTATTTTTAGACTTACCTTTTTTAAATAGAGTAGATGTTCTCCTGTCTGTGTCTTATTAGTATATTCAATACATTAGTTTTTGTGTGCCATGTGTTAAAATTATCTATTTACTTTCCATTTACTATAAAAATTTGATTCTGTGTATGTGAGTAGACTCCCTTTTTTTCTTGATAAGTCTGGCTAGGGGTTTATCTATTTTGTTTATTTTTTCAAAGCTGGTATAAAGCAGCTCCTGCTTTCATTGATTCTTTCTATTGTTTTATTCTTCTCAATTTTATTTATTTCTGCTCTAATCTTTATTATGTCCCTCCTACTGACTTTGGGCCTCATTTGGTCTTCTTTTTCTAGTTTCATTAATTGTAAGTTTAGACTGCTCATATGGGATTGTTATTCTTTCCTGAGGTAGGCCTGTGTTGCAATATACTTTCCTCTTAACACAGCCTTCGCTGCATCCCACAGATTTTGTGGTGTTGAATTATTGTTGTCATTTGTCTCCATATATTGCTTGATCTCTGTTTTTACTTGGTCATTGATCCAATTGTTATTTAGGAGCATGTTGTGAAGCCTCCATGTTTTTGTGGGCTTTTTCATTTCTTTCCATAATTTATTTCTAGTTTCATACCTTTGAGGCCTGAGAAGCTGGTTCATACAATTTCAACCTTTTTAAATTTACTGTGGCTCTTTTTGTGGCCTAGGATATGATCTGTTCTTGAAAATGTTCCATGTGCACTTGAGAAGAATGTCTATTCTGCTGCTTTTGGGTGTAGAGTTCTGTAGATGTCTGTTATGTCCATCTGTTCTATTGTGTTGTTCAGTGCCTCTGTCCCTTACTTATTTTCTGTCTAGTTGATTTGTCCTTCAGAGTTAGTGGAGTGTTGAAATCTCCTAGAATTAAGGCATTGCATTCTATTTCTCCTTTTAATTCTGTTGGTATTTTTTTCACACATGTAGGTGCTCCTGTGTTGGGTGCATAGATATTTATAATGGTTATATCTTCTTGTTGGAATGACCCTTTTATCATTATGTAATGTCCTTCTTTGTCTCTTGTGACTTTCTTCATTTTGAAGTCTATTTTGTTGATACAAGTACTGCAACTCCTGCTTTTTTCTACCTATTTGTTGCATGAAATATCTTTTTCCATCCCTTCACTTTTAGTCTGTGTATGTCTTTAGGTTTAAAGTGAGTCTCTTGTAGGCAGCATATTTATGGTCTTGTTTTTTTATCCATTCAGTGACTCTATGTCTTTTGATTGGTTCATTCTGTCCATTTACATTTAGGGTGATTATCAATAGGTATGTACTTATTGGCATTGCAGGCTTTAGATTCATGGTTACCAAAGGTTCAAGCCTAACTTCCTTACTATCTAAGGGTCCAACTTAACTCACTTAATATGCTATTACAAACACAATCTAAAGGTTCTTTTTTTCTCCTCTGTTTTCTTCCTCCTCCATTCTTTGTATATTAGGTATCATATTCTTTACTCTTTTTCTATCCCTTGATTGACTTTGTGGTACTTGAGTTAATTTTGCATTTGCTTAGTAATTAACTGTTCTACTTTCTTTACTATGGTTTTATTACCTCTGGTGACAGCTGTTAAACCTTAGAAACACTTCCATCTATAGCAATCCCTCCAAAATGCACTGTAGAGATAGTTTGTGGGAGGTACATTCTCTCAGCTTTTGCTTATCTGGAAATTATTTAATCCCTCCTACAAATTTAAATGATAACCTTGCTGGATAAAGTATTCTTGGTTCAAGGCCCTTCTGCTTCATTGAATTAAATACATCATGCCATTCCCTTCTGGCCTGTAAGGTTTCTGTTGGGAAGTCTGAAAATAGCCTGATGAGCTTTCCTTTGTATGTGATCTTATTTCTCTCTCTGGCTGCTTTTAGTAGTCTGTCCTTATCCTTGATGTTTGCCATTTTAATTACTATATGTCTTGGTGTTGTCTTCCTTGGGTCGCATATGTTGGGAGATCTGTGCATCTCCAGGCCTGAGAGACTATCTCCTTTCCCAGACTGGGGAAGTTTTCAGCAATTGCTTCCTCAAAGACGCTTTCTATTCCTTTTTCTCTCTCTTCTCCTTCTGGTACCCCTATAATGCAAATGTTTTTCCGTTTTGATTGATCACACAGTTCTCTCAATATACTTTCATTCTTAGGGGTCCTTTTTCCTCTCTGTGCCTCAGCTTCTTTGTATTCCTCTTCTCTAGTTTCTATTTCATTTATCGTCTCCTTCACCGTATCCAATCTGCTTTTAATACCATCCATTGTGCACTTCAACGATTGGCTCTCCGCCTGGAATTCATTCCTGAGTTCTTGAATATCTTTCCATACCTCCATGAGCATGTTAATGATTTTTATTTTGTACTCCCTTTCAGGAAGAGTCATAAGATGGAGGTCATTTAAATCTTTCTCAGGAGTGGTATTAATAATTTTACTCTGAACCAGATTCCTTTGGTGTTTTATATTTGTATATGGCGCCCTCTAGTGCCCAGAAGTTCTACTCTCTGGAGCTGCTCAGCCCCTGAAGCAATGTTGGTGGTCACAGGGGAGTCATATTGGTGCCTGGGGGGAGGAAAAACCTGTTTCCTGCTACCCGGCTGCTATGCCTGTCTCTACTGCCTGAACCAGTGGGCTGTGCACGCAGGTATGAGCCTCTATGCTTTGCGTTTGTAGTTGCTGTAGACAGATCTTCCCTCTGGCTGGGCTAATGCCAGCATAGGGTTTGCCAGTTTGCAAGCTAGGTGGGGCTGGCCGGGAGAAAGTTCCAGTAGGCTGCATATCACGGAGGGGGTCCTTGGAGCTGTGTAGCCAGCCAGGGAGCTGGAACACCTGAAGATTGTCTAAGGAGGAAGATTTCTTTTTCCTCCTTAAATGTGAGGGTCTATATGGCAAAGCTCCCAACCTGCTGGGCAGAGTGCAGCTGGACAATTTTGTTTACCTCTCCTCTCTCCTGAGCCGTAAGCTTTGTGCAATCCTTGCCCCTTTAGCAGCCCTCTTTCTAAGGGCTTCCTTGTTAGGAAGTCTTTCAGGCTACCTGCCTTTCTTTTGTCCCACAGCAGCCGGATATGGTTCCCTGCTTTCCAGAAGCAGCTGGAATCTCAGTCTCTCCAGGAATTCTGTGTCTTAGCTTTTCAACCCCATAATCATGAGAATATCATGCAAGTGCCATGAATTGTAGGTTTGTGCTCCTAGAGCAGATCTCCAGAGTTAGGTATTCAGCAGTGCCAGGCCTTCAGTCCCTCCCTGCTCAATTTCTCTTCCTCCTGTCTGTGAGCTGGGCTGGGGGAAGGGCTTGGGTCCCGCAGGGCCACAGCTTTGGTACATTACCCTGCTCTGTGAGGTTCTCTCTTTTCTCCAGGTGTATGCAGTCTGGCGTAGTCCTCTTTCCTCTTGCTCTTTCAGGATTAGTTGTATTAATTATAGTTTTGTATTATATGCCATTTTAGGAGGAAGCCTGTGTCTCACCTCTCATGCCACCATCTTTAATCAAGTGTTACTTTCTTAAACTAAAATGTAGATATGGCTTATTTTCATCTGACGAATAATGATAGAGTTTTTATGTATTCCCAGGTTATGATTAAGCAGAAAAAAAGTGTAATGTTCTAAAATAATTTTAGTTTTCTTGATATGGCAGGCCCATGTTTATCAATGAGGAAATCTGAGTTTTTGCAGAGTAATTTCAGGGCTCAGAGAAGGCATCCTAGGCAAGGCTGAGTTGCCAGTAGAACAGAGTGATTAAAAAGTTGTAGCTTACACTGTTGCTGTTATTGCTGTTACAAGAAAATGGCATTTGCTCCAGAAGTTGACAAACCAGAACTGCCAAAGCAAAGAAACCAAGATTACCCACATGCTTTAAGATAAAGTGGGGAGATGACTTTCTTCTCAAAGTGTAATAATTAATCACAAAAGTAATTTGACCTTTCTAGACCAATTTCCTTTGCCATCCTCCTAACGCAGCATGGGCTGTTATGTAGTGACCTTTGCTGAAGTAATTCTTAGGGTAGTTAAGAAAACTCATTTACATAATATGAGAATTTTGGTTGGGTTATTCAAATGTTATACATATCTTTAATAATAAATCATGTGTAACCTTTTTTCTATGTCATAATTTTCTTAAGAACAACAGTTGTCAGCTCATTTCACCTTATTAGTGATATAACTTAAATTTTTATATAGTAATTATTTAATTTCTAAAATATATAGTATTATATTTTTAATTATCTGGCTCTCAGCAGAAATGAGTGTAACCTTACTTATCACAGATATTAAGTCTATCTGCTAATTATTACTAGAAACACATTACCAAAAGTCAGATGTACACTGCGATAATTGCTTTTGTCTGAAGAGATTTATCTTTATAGAAAATATTCTTCACATTGGTAATATATTTCTAGCTGTTGAGGTGTCAAATTAAACTTCTTGCTGATATTTAAATACTTCTTTGCCACTTACTCAATTCAGGACTCTGGCACTGATCATGTAGCATGAGAGAAGGCCGTTTATACTGATTTCTGCAAAGATACTCAGTTTTATAAAATTGATAAGCTCAACTAAATTCTGACGGTTATGAGAGCCAAAGGAGGGTTTGACTAACTGGTGTAAGAACTTATTTTTACCTTATTTCAATACTGTTGTAGCCTAAAGCAGTGATTACATGGGTGGAACTACCCTGGATGATAGAAGCCTTGAAATTGGTGCTTAGAAAAAAAAATATATATATCTCCAGCTCTGACATTTCATGGAATTCTAAATCCATAAATTCACATGTATTTAAAAATTACTCTTTGTAAAGATAAAGTCATTATTTCCTTGCCTTTACCTCACACAGTGTCCTCACAGTCTGATTAGTAACCAAGATCAGAAGCTTAGGAATCAGACGCCTGCCTTCCTCATGTGGAAAAGGGATAAAAGCAGTTCTTATTTTAGGATGTTACTGTGAGGTGGAAAAAAATTATATGATGTACATAAGAGGCTTAATGTAGTATGAGACATATATGTGGAAATTCTAATAAAAATTACTAATGATAAAGATATTTGGTAACTATTATTGTTATTGTTACTTGTTTACTTATCAATCTCCCCATTTTAGAGTATTGGTTCTCTGAGGGTAAGATCGTTGACCAACTGAGTCTTTAATTTCCAGCATCTCAAATAGTGTCCAACATATACTCTAAAAATTTCTTCATGTATAAATAACTAATCATGGTCACCACACATCTCTTAAACATTTCCTGGAAAAACTATTATTGTATCGGAATAGACAGGTCCATGTGACATCTGCATCAGAGTCAACTAAAGGACATGCTTAAAATGGCCAACTCAGTTGGAATCTCTTGAATGAGGGTCCATAGACTTCTATTTAAATACGTTCTACAAATGAACCTTATCCACACTTAACGTTTGAAAAACAATGCTCAGAGTTTTTCCTAATCCCCAAATTGTGTCCACTCTTATGTGTTGCCACAAACATTTCTCCAAAATATTGCTTCAATATTTTGTACTCCCTCTACATATATTAAATACATACCCAATTAGATATTACACAAAGTTATTTATCTGAGGAGTCACAGTCAAGGGACTTAGAAAATCTGGTCCCAACTTAACTTTATAGTGCAAACCATGACTTCTGTAAACCAGCGCACAGTGATTCTGCTCATCCTGCCTTCCTGTACCTGCCCATGTGCCTTGGTTCACATGCCTCTCTTGCGGCCTGAATGCTCTCCTAACGCCTCTCCTTCCTTCCTTTTTCTTTCTCTCTCAAGCTCAGTGATTCTTAACTTCAACAGACTATTAGAATTATCTCATGATCCTTACAAAATGTAAATGCACTGCTTCCTGATCATATATATGGAATCAGAATTACATAGAGCTAAGACTCCAGATGAAGTTTATATCCCACTTGATATCAGTTGACCCTTAGCTGGAAAGAATCTAACTTTCTTCTTTGAAGTCTTGGAATCACCTATTATCTGTTCTCCTACTCAGAATACCCTATACCATTCCTTAGGTTTTGTCTTGGAATTCCCTCCTGGAAGACAGTCTATTCCTACTGCTAATGTTATTACGTGGAAAATATAAATTCTTAATAAATATGTATTTTTTGGAACAAATAGAGGAGTGGTCATATTTTTAGGAGTGGGAAGAGATGCCAATACATAGTTTTGTGGGCAAACATAATGTTTTTTTTTTATATCCAGATCTAAAAGTAACTGTTTCTTCAGTTTTCTCGATAAAAGGAAGAGTTACTTAGCATTTTAACCAGGAAAAGAAATTATCAAGAAATGAATATTTAAAAAAATATATGTGGAATAGGCATTTTCATTCTGGAATTTGTGTTTCCTCTGTCCCCTAACCTGCTTCCCTTCTACAAGAGTCATTAATTGATATTTCAGAACCAGCTTCAGCACAGGAGTAAGAATTTATATTTAGAACTGAAATTCTCAAGGACCACCTTCATAATACTGAAATACTAAAATGAAAAGTGAAAAAAAATCAGGCAGCTCTTCAGATTTTTAAACAAATCCAAGTCTTTGATGATTCCAAATATCCAGGGTTTAGTCTCATGTAGGAAGTACATAGGTCTTTGTATTTTTTCTCTATTAATAAAAACCTGATGCTTTATGCAGACAGCCTTGAATCTTCTCATTTTATCAGCCACAGGAACCTACTGGTGGTCACCTCTGTTATAGATTCTCTATATTAGATGCTATACTTGATTTTTGAAAATTTTATGATATTCCATATTCTAAGAGGATTATGTTAATCTGTTTTTAAATTGTTTATTACATTGATCTAGAGCCAGTTGCTAATCATATCCATAAAATGAGAATAGGTTGGACAGGAATCATTAGATATGCCTCAGATGGAATAAGGAGACTAATCTCATAATTTTAGAAAATTAGTTTAAATGTAGATGCTTGTGGATTTTCACCAGGATCTTGATTTAAAGGATAGTCAATATCAGGAACTGTGTCTACAGGGGCCTCAGACGTGACCCTCAGCAACACTAGTGCAGACACCTTCAACTGAGTGTGGTACAGTCTGCAGGATGGGGAAGAAAATGAGTGCATCTCTAATGAAGTGTGTGCCAAGTAGGAATGTAAAGATCTTTTTGGTTGAAATAGAACTTTATTCTCTGCAATGAAAGAAATTTTAATAATATAATTCTGCTTTTGCATCCTTAATGTTTAGTATTAAATCATCTCAAATGAACAAAATAAATTCCCAACACAAATGAACCTTCCTAATGCCAGGCCATTTTGTCAGTAAACATTTATGCGTTATATTATTGTTTTAAGCTTATTTTTGTTTCTAGTATATTATGTACATTAGAAATATAGGTACAAATTTAATTGTATATGAGAGATATTAGAGAAATGAAAATGATTGCAGCTGGGACAAATAATCAAGAAAACTAGAGTTAGGTGCTTTCTGCCCATATTTTGATACATTTTCCTCTTGGAAAAAAAGTCCTTTCTCATGTCCTGACTTTCCATTTCTGTTAAGAAAGATTGTTCAAGATAAAAAATAGTGAAAAGGTTTGAGAGTAAAGAAAAAAGAAGTAATGATTAGAGCTATTAGCTTTAAAGTGATTGTATCATATATATTTTAATTACCATTTTGTATATTCAGGCTGCCATTTATCACCCACATTGGACCACTTTTGAAAGGGAATAAGGGAAAGACATATGCGATGTGGATGCTGGATAACAGTTCTAAACTAGGGCTGTTTGGAGCAAACCAGGATATATTATTACCTTATACCCAGTCAACTGTCTTCTCTTTCTATATTTATTTGGCTTCTGTTGCTTATAGAATACCAAGAATAATTCTGAGTGTAATCCCATTCTTAATTCTATTTGTATGTCAGCAACTTACTTCTCATCATCTTTGTTTTTCTTCCCAGGAGGGCACATCATAACCTTATAAGAACCACTCAAAGATGACACCAGTCCCCACTTTCATTTCTCTTTCTCTCACTCTCTTTTTCTTCCTGTCAGAAGGTTCTTGGATTTTACTTACTGGAAACACACTGAATATAGTAATCTAAGAATATCCTGGGCACACATTTTTTAAAGGAAGATCTGTAAATGGAGCATTCCTGTATTTATTTTTGTAGGATAAAAAAATTAATGTTTATCTTTCTGAATGTCTAACACACTGTCACCTTCCTCCCAGGAACAAATCTTAGGAATGACTATTATTTTTCCTCACAGTTAATAATCTGGAGATCTTTGTCTCCATTTCTTTCAAAGCAAAATAAAGGAGAGCTCATTCAAAAGTGCATATTGATCTCTCATCGAATTATGCCCAGACTGAGATAATAATTTCTGTTTTTTAAATATATATATTAGTCAAAAGGGACATCTTATCATGTTAATAGTGAAGTCCTCATCATGTTCAAATACTTTTACCATATATTGGTTATTATAATAAATATTATGTTCAATAATATAAATATATTCAATTGAATATTATATTCAATTATTCAATCCCATGGTTGTATCCCAATTTTATGGAGGAAATAAATAAGTCTTCATTAATTCTCTATTGTGAAAGAAGAGAACTTATACTTTTACATACAGTTACTGAGTCCAAATTCCATTCACTGATGTTATTATTAAAATAAAATTGTCACATATTTCTGTACCTACCCTTCTATCACCTTTTTAATACCTGCTTTCCAGTTCAGGCTCTAATATAATTATAAAAATCAGAAACTTTATACAATTTCAGGAATCCAATTGGTAGCTGTAAACACACACAAATAGAATATATAACTGAAACATGAAATTGCAGTTTAGAATTTAGTTCTGAATATAGTCATATAATTTTGAAATTGACAGTTTACTTAGAAGTCTAGTCATTTATGTGATTACAGCAGAAAAACCCATAGGAACCTCTGATAAGTGAGTAATTTCTGAATGGGTAGGTTTAATTTGAAAAGATGGAGAAACCATGAACAGTGGGCTGGGGACCAGACCCAAAGCCCTGTGAAAGTAAAAAGATAATGAAATCCCAGCTTTTACCCTGGTTGGAAATGAGAAGGATATCCCTGTGAGTCATGGGGCACAGCACCCCTTGTACCTTCATATTGGAGAGGAAAGGAAATATGGAATCCAGGTACATTTAGCGGGATGAAGAAGTAGAAGGAATCTCCATTGGTCCAAAGAAGGACAAGCCCACCATGGCACAGATCTGTCACGGGCAGGGCTGGGCACAGCCGCCCCATAGCGTTACCAGAAGGTATCTTTGTCATGCTTGAGAAAAATCAACAGTTGTCACTTCATGTAGTCACTTACTCATTGTCTCAGCTTCTCGGGTACCCAGACCTCTCCTCCAGATGGAGGAGGCTAAAATGGAATTGTTGGATACAGATGCATGCTGAGCTGGCAGAGGTGTGTCTGTTGTCCCAGTGGGCCAGATGCTTTCTGTACAGTGCGCCAGTGGCAGCCACAACACTGGAAGCTCCCCAGGGAATGGACTGTGTCAGTTCTAGCACACAACATAGGAATTTTTAAATGTTCAGTATTTTTGCATGATCTGAAAGCATCATAGTTTGGAAACCAAAAAGAAGCACTAAAGTGGAGGGAAGGAACATCAGTAGTCGTGAAACAACCTAGAAAATAGAGAACCTAGAGAACCTCCTTTGAGTCATTGTGAATTTAGAAGGGCCTGTTTTTTTAAAAATAGACAATGATACTTTCATCTAAAATGTTTATGCTAAAATACAAAATGATAGAATTGAACTGAATTAGCATTTGAGAAAAAACTTTAAGGAAGCATAAAAGTTTGAGAAATATTAGAAAAAAGGAAAATCTTATTAAATCTGTTGACAATGTTGAAATATGAGCAGAATTACAAGGCAAATGTCCAACATAGGTAACAGTATGGAACTGAGGAACGAAATAACTGGACTACAAATCACTCTCAGAGTCTAGTTATTTGGTGAAACAACTCACACTGAGATGAAAATGAAGCAGGCAAATACATGCTGATTGGAAGTAGTATTGTAAGTGACATCAGTCAGTGTAGGAAAAATGGTGTTAATTAGGGCAGAACTTTGGGATGATCTATCCTAAAAGAAAACGAAAAAGTAAATTTTGGTGAGGAATACATGCAAAGAGTAGTGTTTAAATAAAAGCAGACTTTCACTTAAATGTTTAAATTCTGGACCAAACCAGGCCATGGTTGTTATGAACAGTGTGGTAGTAGAAATTCTAAGTGAAAGGTCTGAAGGAACAGCCAGCCATGAAGGGGCAGGTTGTTAACAGATAGGTTCGCAGTAACTAGAGTTGGCTTTTGTGCAAGCAGAAGTGTCAGGGTATCTTTGGGGCAAAGTTATCTAGGTCACAAAGGAGCAGGAAAGTGTAGCATTAAGGTGTCAGGAAGAAGGAAAGAGCATGGAACAAGTGGGAATGAGAAGCAAGAAAGAAGGCACAGTGTAGTCTGCTCAGGAACAAAGAGCCATGTGGCAAAGTCACAAGCCTGAGGGAGCTGAGGCAGGTCTCAGCCTCCGAGATGAGCCAACTGGGAACTTCTCTAGGAGGCTAATGACCAAAGTGGACCATTTGATGCTTGGCTTTTGAGTTTATCTTTGGTCCTGGATAAAAATTAAAAGAACTGTCCTCTGTGGGTGAGGAAACGCTGCCTAATTCTAAGGCAAAATACATCTGAGTGAGTAAGAAAGGGATCCAAAGGGAGTTCATCAGCTGAAGTAGTGGAAACTGTTCTGCAAATAAATACCAGTTTTTCATCACAGAGACAGACATTCAAATCATGCTGTTTAAATGGTAGCAGAACCAGCATTCTCTGTGGCATTAAAAAAAATGATTATATAAGAGAAATGATAAAGTTACAAATCACTTTCAAAAAAGAAAGGCCACATACTGTATGATTCCAAATTGTCCAGAATTGGTAAATCCATAGACAGAAAATAGATTAGTGTTGCCTGTTGCCAGGGGCTGGGGAAAGGGGAATGGAAAGTGACTGCTAATGGATATGTGGTTATTTTTTGGTGGGGAAGGGGGATGATAGAAATGTTCTGTAATTAGATTGTAGTGACTGCTGTACAACTCTGGATATACTAAAGAAATACTGAATTGTACATTTTAAAGGAGTGAGTTGTATGATATGTGAGTTATATCTCAATAAAGCTGTTATTTAAAAATAAAGACATTTCAAAATGATTTAAAATATGCCATTAATCCAAATGAAAAAAATTTTAAGGTATTAAGAGGTGGTCACCCATAAAAAGCCTATCAGTTAAATTCATTCAGTAAAATAACGAATAATGGCTTTTCTTTTCCCTGCAATTGTCATCAATTTGGAAATCTCTGAAGAAGAGGCTATGAAAGAAAGCAGCACAGATGGGCAGCCTGTAATGAAGCCTTAAAGAATGTGGAAAAGCATGTGAAAATGATAATGATGTCTTACATACATAGGCAAAGATGGAATAAGAACAAGTACAGAAAGAAGAAAAAAGGTTAATGGGCCTACTTAACAAATGGACAATTAGAAAAATAAAGTATAGGACTGGCTGGCAACATTGCTGAAGCGTTAATATGTATTTCAAGATCAGGATAATTAAACATTTATCCCAATCAGCTAAACTTAAAAATGTATATTAATCATTAAACTATCCTGCCTTTTATATATTTACCTACAAGTTCTCAAATAACCATGGGAACAACTGTATTTGACAGACCTAGACATACATTTTTCAGAATATAAAAACTGTGTAGTATCATTTTTGTGCTCATTTTAGAATTATTCTTGTTTGAAAGAACAACTTTTTAATGTTCATTTTTGTTCAGAGAAAGCAGCATATTACCACATTAAAATCCGAAGGGCAGATATCTGTAAAACATTGTGCATTGGGCTAGGAGCTAAGAAGCTGAAGCAAAAACTTCACTCTTCATTATTTCAGTGTAAATTATAGATGAAGTAGTGATTTGGGTTGGCCATGGCAGAAACAAATTGTTTTCCATTTAACATATAATGTGTCAGAGTTAGTTTTGCTATATATAGTGTATGTGGACGAACTTTAAGTATCCAGCATTTTTCTTGGTATTCTTATCTTCTTTGACCTGCAGATGATCTGGCTTTATGTCTGCACAAAAAGCTCTGAAGACTTTTTTCCATTCGTTGTCATGGCTTATCTGCATATTCATTATTTTTTTTCTGTGGATATATTTACTTTGTGAGTCAACCGAGAGATATGTAATTGGAAGTGACTTACTCTTTCTAGATGGTAATACATGAGACAAAATATTTGCAGTAATCTGGGTATTGAGAAGTATTTGAATAAAGGAACCAGTTCATTTTTCCCATAGAGTCAAAAACATGGATTCACATAAATTAAAATCACAGCTAGCATTTACTTGGTGCCTACTCGGTGGCAGACACTTCTGTACATGTATGCTGAGCCTCACCATGCAATTGTTAAAAATTTTCTCAGCTGTCTTATTCTGTGCAATGAGTATTTTATAAGGAAGTGTAATAAAATGTTTTCTACAAAAGTTTATTTTTTTCCATTTTTAAAATTTTGCTATTATTAATATACAATTACATGAGCAACATTATGGTTACTAGACTCCCCCTATTATCAAGTCCCCATTGCAGTCACTGTCCATCAATGTAGCAGGATGTTATAGAATCACTACTTGTCTTCTCTGTGTTATACTGCCTTCCCTGTATCCCCCTACCCCATCCCCTCCCCGCTACATTATGTGTGCTAATTCTACAAAAGTTTATTTTAAAAAAAGACAGAAAAGGACCAAAAGTCATAATTGTATTTGTTGCCACTGTAATCAGTTTTGATCCATATGCTTTGCCAGTTCAGGACTACCTAAAACGTTGTGACTTATTCATTTTTATATTCCCCAAATATTGTAGCACATAATCGATACATTAATTGTTGATTAAAGCAACTGAAATACATGTGCTATAATATGAAATAAAGCTCCTGAAGACTTGAAGGAATAGAGAAAAAATACACTAGGAATTAGTTTTTTATGAAGTAGGAATGATGTGCTAACATGTACAGTAGTCAAACAGAGTTTCACTGGAGCATATTAAAAAAGCAACTCAGTATTTCTCTTGAGTACATGCTACAGGTTCAGTCCCACGTTACAGTATAACTACAATACTCAAATTATGCAGGAATACTCGAAGATGGATCAGAATGCAAAGCATGACACTTGTAATTATGGCATTTTCAAATAGAAATCTCACATAATCAATATAGCCTCTCTTATTCTTTCCCCTGTCCTTTAAAAAAATATTGATGACTTTCTTATTTATAGTTAGCATGATGGAAAGGTCTGAGAAGAAAAACTCTAATTATATTCTTTACCACATGTTATATAAGCTACTCTCTTAGAAGAATTACATATTATTTGTTTCTTTATAATCTCCACAGATGGGGCAATAAGTAGGACCTTCCTTTTCCTGCAATAAGCATATGTCATATGCCAGTGAAAATAAGGTTCTGTGATATTTCAGTTAAAGGAAAAGGAAGAAAAAATGAGATGCTTTTCTGTTTAAATCTTGCTGCATCTGTCAAAGACAATTCATTCAAAGGAGAAAAATTTTTGGAAACAGACTTTGTTAATTTTTTTTTTATGTTTGAGGGCCCCTTGGAAGTATTTTCTTAAGACTTGATACTTTATGGAAAATGTAAGAAAAAATTAAAAAATAGCTAATAGTCTCTGTCCCTCACTCCCTTTCTCTCTGACCTTTTTATTTCTTGCTCTTTCTCTCTTTTATTCCCCCTCAATTAATTCCCTCTCACATTTTTTCTTTCATTCAATCTCACTGATAGAATTATTACATCTACAACATCTACAAGGTTTTCAAACACAAATGGGACATTTTTCTTTTGTTTTGCACCAGTATGCTAAATCACTATACATGTTCAGTTGCAGTCTGCCCTTCATCCTTCATTATAAAAAAATATAAAAATTCTATTAAATTTCCACTGATTTAATCTGTTTGTCATCTATTTAGCAACTGTTTGGCCCAAAGAGAATTTAAATTATTTCCAGCAGGGAGTTTACTGAACTACTAAAACTTGCATGTTAGGAGACCCAACTCTTACAACTCACCACACAAAGTTTGTGATGGTCTTTCTACAATATTGTCTCTACTGCAAATATAAACATATGAATTTTTCTTAAGCACTAATGGTTGAAACACACACACACATACACACACACACACAAACATACACTAGCATCCCAACACAGCAGATAAACATCCCACTTGGTTACAAATCACTGGACTACAAATCACTCTATGCTAGGGTTTCTTTGTTTTGTTTGTTTTCAGGGAAAAGAAGTATCTGCTTTAGTTACTGCCTCTTTCCTAGTGTTCTCTCACAAGGAGTCAAATCTTATTTTGAAGGATTTGATACGACTATATATTTGGAAAATTTTATCTCAGCCTGTCTTTTCCAGTGTGTTAGTTTTTAATTAGAAAGAAATGTCTTCCAGAAACAGAAAAATTGACTTCAGTGAGCTGATCACTGAGGCTCCTATACTTGTCTCCCTAGCTGCCCTACCCTCACCCAAATTCAAGTTCCTTCCACAGGAATGACTTGACAGACAGCCAGCAGGAAGAAGAGAAACCAGAGTCTCAAGTCCCTCACTTCACTTAATCCCATATTGCAAGTTAAGTCTTCTGTTTCATAGCAGTTACCAAGTTACATACAGCCTGCTAAGACTTTTGTTCCAGAAGCCACAACATCATACAATTAGAAAGCAAGTGTTAATCATCCTGTTGCTCAAAATTCTCTGGAGTAAGTAATATGCTGATATTTCATCTCAATTTGGGCATATAATTACATGAATTTTAAGACTGAAAGTCTTACTACTCAAAGGGTAGTCTCCTGACAGCAGCATTGGTATAGGGTTGCTAAAAGTAATACAGCGCATCCAGTGACATTTAAATTTCAGACAAAAATGAAATTTATTATATTGTAAGTATAGCCATGCAGTATTCATAATACATGTACACAAATGAAAAGTTTCTTTATCTAAAATGCAAATTTAAATGGAATGCCTGTATCTTGATTTACTAAATCTATACTCATCCATTGGCACTAGTTTGGAAATTTTAGAAATGTAGGATTTTAGGACCCATCACCAAACTGATCATATAGGAAATGAAATTCAAAATGAAACCCAGGTATTCTGTGTACACATTAAAGTGTGAGAGGCACTGAAAAATGCCATTAGAACACTTGAGTACTATTTCATATTTCCAGGTTCTTCCCTGCTAGGCAAGGAGAGTTGAGTAGTAACTACAATTAGCTTATATTAGATTGTTGACATTTTGCTATAATAACTTGCAGTCAAAGGCATAATTTGTCTACAGGATCTGAAAAATCTGTTAATTTTTTTTCAAACTCTATAGAGTGTACTAATATTATGGCTACCTTTGCAAACCTACCTGATGATTTTGTTTCTCAATTGGCCACTCTAGTTATCAGCTATCTCTCCTCTGCTATCTTGCTCTGTAGCAGAGTGATAATATGATCGCAATCACCATTCACTAAATACTACTAGCAAGAACAGTGTTTGATGCCTGTGTACATAGTCATTTTCAATTTTGTTATAACATTTCAGGGGAAGTATAAACACCTTCTTTTTCTGGTTGGAAAAGACTGAGGCTCAGAGAGGATGCTTACCTGTCTCACAGTGCCATGGGAGGGAAGTGGATGTCAGGGCTGAGGCAAAATCTATTTCTTTAAGGTTTCTTCCATTACAGACTGCCTCCAGCTACACTGTAGTGATGCTGGCCTTTAATCACTTCTTCCTTTTTTCACCTGCCTCTTAATTTCTTTTCAATGTTTCAATTAAAGGAAAGTTGGATTCAACTGCTTCTCTCCTTGAATTGAAATCTTTGCAAAAAGGCAGTGCTGACTTTTTTGATTAAAGTATTTTGTAAGACAGATAAGTGTAATTAAAATGAGTCTGCATAGTTCTATTTAAGATAAAATTTCAGTGACATCCAGAAAATAAATTTCATCTGATAGGAGTAATATGTTGGCACTAAAATGTCATTAGTTTTAGTAGATGATATTTTCCTGCTTCATTTTCCTGTTTTATTGATACCCTGATTCTCTTTAAGCATAAACCCATATGTGTATTGATAGCATCATTGTAGGCCTGGAGAAAATTGTTATCTCTCCCTCTCTGGGATCATTGTGTAAAGGGGGAACACAGGACCAGGAAGAGGTAATATTATTCTAAATGAAGTGGTTCTAATGGTGGAATTTCAGACACTATGCTGGCAATGGAAAGGAAGTAGACCCAATATTTCAAATTATAGTATATGGTTGACAGTTTCTCAGATGCATAATATCAGTATCAGTTCAAATTTGTCCATCTAACTTACTGGCAACGTCTTTGTGACTGTGCTAAAGCTGCAATTCAGTCCAAGAGGGACTGGAGCCCTGGAACGTGGTGTTCTTTTCTAATCCCTTTCCCAGTGTACAGAGTGCCTTTGCTTTAGCTCCACTTTAGCTCTGCTTGCAGTAACTCCATGCCAGTACCTTGCAGATGCCACCCATGTTTGTCTAACTAATTCTCTTCACATTTTTCAGATGTAAAAAAAAACTGCTTTTTTCCAGCTTCTTTTATAAGGCTCTAGTGTATGAACAGACCCTCCTGCTCAGCCATCACCTGACTTAACTTTTGTCCTCTCTACCTTCCAGCTAAAAAACTGCATGCAGTTTTACAGGGGAAAAATGAGCTGATATGTAAATGTGAAATTTTTGAAAAAGTGCAGATTTATAAATTGATGAGAACCGAGATCAAAGAAGTTATGAGGGAAATGGAGGACAGTTCAGAGGTACTGAACTGGAGGATACATTTTAAGGCAGGGATGATTTTGTTAGTGCTTCTTTAACGTTGTGTTACATTACTTACTTTAAAATCAGGAATTAGAGATGCATCTGTCATAATAAAGACCCATTTAAATAAACGAACTGTATTCCCATTCTGCTTGGAGCAGCTCTGGGTTGACCTGTTGTTTTGGCATAGTTATTAATAGTGTTCTTTTTCCCCACCAAATTACCATGGTGTAGACAAATTAATCTCTCTAAATGTAAAGAATGCAACAATATCTGGATATATTAAAAAGCACAGTTACATACTTTTTCTATAAAACACTTTTACTACTTTCCTAATAACTCTTAGCTAAGGTTCTTAGGTGCACCAAGAGAAGTGGATTCTTGGGAGGCTGGCTGTTGGACAATATGATATCCAATGAGTATTACTAAGTAGACCTGGAGATGCCGTAGTGGAGGCTTGAAGAAGTATCAGAATAGTTACTAACTGCCTACTGAACTCTTACTAAAGAGAAGTTTAGTAAACAATTCTGAGAACAAACGTTGCATTTTAAAAATAGGACTGAACCTAAACAAAATAGCATTGAAAATAATTTCCCTTCTTCTCTTCCTTCCTTTATGTTCTTCCTCCTTTTTCTTCTCGTCTTTTCTCTCACAGTCTCGTTCTGTCTCCTCTTGATTTCCTTCTACTTTCTGTTGGAAACTCATGTCCCGATAGTCTATAAACATGGAACTCAGACTTGTCCCATGTTTAAGGATTTAATGGTTCTGCCACTCCAGAAGTTTAATGTGACTTTATGAACTCTCCTGAGAACAGAGCTACAAGTAATAACTCTATTTCTGTGAAAAAAAACTTTCCAAGCTCTGGAGAAGTGAATTCTGAAAGAGTCGGTATAAAGCATACACTCTGCAGGTGGCCCATTGCCTGTGCTAGCCTAACACCGCTTGTGTGTAACGTCAGGAAGAAAGGAGAGAATGCCAGCACCACTGAAGTAATCTGGGCAACTGATCCATGATGTTAGTGTATTACTAATGACATCTAATACCCTGATCAGTTATTTCTTGAAGAGAGACAGTTCCTAAAAAAGAAAAAATCCTTTTGCAACCTGCCCTTGAATTTAAGTATTGCTATATGCACTGGGCTGATAGAACTGGCAAATTTGACAAGTTTTTAAGTGCTGGACCTTATGTTTGTAAGGAAGGCAGATAAAGGTATGAAAATCATTTTGCTTGTTTTATATCTCATACTAGATTGGAACTGCATAGTGGCATAGACTACATAGGTTTTGCTTGTATCTTTAAACAGTGCTTAACATTGTACATGACACATAGTAGGTACTGAATATTTATTGATTGAATACATGAATCATTTTCAAAGAATAATACAGAAAACTGTGATATATTAATAAAATCATTTTAGTCATGCCAACTGAGAAAAATCAGACTGAATAGGATAAACAGTGGTATTTCTTCTCTCTCAAATAATATAAAGTGATAGAGTTTACTCTGGAAAATTTTGTTAGGATTTTTTAAATATTTTTTTATTATATATGATTTCATTCATTGCATCCTTTATATTTCTCTGTAGTTTCTTAAGTTTTATAAGAATTTATTGATTGCTAAATCCCAACAAAATGTAATGAAAATCATAAAATAAAAGGTCCAGCATTTTATTATTTGAATAGCATCTGTCTTAATGCATGAATGTAATATTTGGATTCAGCCCTATGTTAATAGTCCTAAAAGTTGAAGTCAAATTATCAGGATTTTTTTTTCAGATCCATAATATGTGCTTAATGATAGTTACAATTACATTTGTTATGAACACCTCATAACTTTTTCATAAATGATTTATAGTCTGGTACTTAATCATAAGGCACAACTCACTGCAAGGGATGCTAACAAATATTTTAGCTTAGAGGCCATGTACCCAGCTAAAAATTAGGGCCTTCATTTACCAAGAAAAATCACTTACAGGATATTTAGAGCAGTTTCTTTCATATAGAATTTGGTGGGGGAGAAATCAAAGAAATAAAAGCTACAGTTCCTACTCTTAAGACAAGTAGTGATTCCATAACACCCTTCTACGCTGATGGACAGTGACTGCAATGGGGGTATGTGGTGGGGATTTGATAATAGGGGGAGTCTTGTAACCATAATGTTGCTCATGTAATTGTATATTAATAATAGCAAAAAAAAAAGAACCTCAAGTGCATTAAGCAGTAAAGACTGTTATGCAGGATTCTACCAGAAAGCAAGTACTTGTTTCATGTGATGGGAAGCACATTTTGATACCACATTGTGATAGGAAATTTAAGAGACATAGGAAGTTATGAAAGGAGAAGGGCAATCTGGATAGAAACAGAGAAAACATTGGCACAAAATAAACCTTCACTGAGAGAAGGGATGATCATTCCAATCCTTTTTTTTTCAGTTGAGAATATTCAAAGTCACACAGTACAGTAGGCAGTTAATTTAACATTTAATTGCTTATAATGACAGTTTACACTTGAGGCTTTTAGATAGACAGACATATGTATATGTGTATCTCTGCATGTGTGTATATGTTCTATCTATGATCAGTTTTACAACTTACATTAAGAAACCTCATTTCTTAAATTTACACTTTATCTTTTTTTTAAAAGGGATAAAGAGGAATATTCTTAGTATCTTTGGGACATTGTGAGCCATCAGTTAATTAAAAATGTCCCAAATGTACAAAATCCTCCCTTCCCTAAATTTGATAATATTTCCAAAGCTTATAGATATTGCATAGAGATAAGGCCAACCTCCTACCACACAGAAAGAAAATAATGAAAATATAACTTTAAAGACAACACTCACTAATCTTTGTGATGCATCTCTGGGGTAACTACTGGCATAAATTACACATTACATGCAAGGTAAGGGCTCAAAAGTAAATAAAAAGTAACAGAAGCAGAGTTGAGATGCAAAATCCTCTTTGTTTTTCAGTCTCTACTCATTCAGGAAGGAACAATAGGTGTTTCACTAGATGGAAAGCAAATGCAGGAATTATAAAAATGGGATACTGCATCTGGTGTTTTTATTCTTGAAAATGTCTGCGATTGTCTCTGAATTCCTTTGGCACAAGCACAGCCTGCTTGTAATCTTTGTCCCAGGATAACCATGTGTCTGTCAATGGATACATCTTATTGAAATGCAGACCCCTCTGCCCAAGGTTTTGTTTGTTGGGGTGCTGTTCATACACGAATGATTCCCTCTCGCATAATAAATAGTATAGTCATAAATTGGGTACCCTATTTGGCATGCACATTGTCTTTGTCCCTTCATCCCTGGCACACAGTCTTTGTCTCCTTGCCCCATATAAGCAGTTCCCAATCTGTCCATGAGAGCTATGCTCAGCCTCGTCTAACCTGCTGCTCCTGGGCTCCCTGCACGTAAGTCCCAATAACTCTCATGTCTCATTATGGTGTCTTGGTCTTTCCTTCAGTCTTTGGAGCCCTTTTCCATTGCAGCTCGCCCACTTGGGCATGCGATTGGACTTGTGATCACACACTTGCCCTAGGTAACCATCAGTGCCTCTTTATGTTGATGTTAGTATCTTTATTGGTGATTGGTGATTACTGTTAATTGAAGTATCAATAATTTTCTCTGAACTTTGAAATGATTTAATGGAAGTATTTTCCTTTAAGTATTGAGAACAAACTTATTTTGCAGGAAGATGAAAATTAGGGGTCTGAAAAAATCTGTTTGGAATAGCATTGCTGGAGGGTGAACTTTTTAGCTGGGGATTTATTCTCCACTGTTAGGGTTCCATGTTAGTTCCATCCAAGTTTCAGAGTATGTTTCTCATTTTGTTCTCAATAGATGGTGCTGATCTTGTAAAGGAGAAATGCTACCATGATGGAAGAAAAGAGAATAATTGAATTCCCAGTCACTAGAGCCTAAAATGCTTTATGAGTTCATTGAGTCTCTTTCAGAAACCTGAACCTGATGAAATAGTGTCTCACCCAAGACCACGTGGCTGGGCGAGAGCAAAGCCAGTCCTCACTCTGCTGTCTCTTTTAAGAATGTCAGTGCTCCTGGAGGAGGTGGTTCCCTGGCTGGGGCAAGTTCACTATGAATTCAGTGAGACAAATAACGACAATGGAGTGTTAGGGGTTAAAATGGGCTCATACTAAGTTTTATTCTCTTGGTGGTCACTGGCTATGTACAGGCAGCAAGAACAGTCTCCCTCTCAGTCTCTGCTGGCTCCAGTGCCGCTCCCTCCCGCTCCTCAGCACTGGCTCTCTTCTCCCTTCCTAGCGTCAGGGCTCAGAGGCTTCTCTGTCCTGCGTCCTCTCTCAGCCCCCTGAACTCTGCTTCTCCTCTCCCGCCACTTTCCCGCTCTCCCACCTTGCCCCTAGCACTGGGAGGAACTTTGCGGTCGGGTCTTTATGGTGATTGGCATACACCTGACCAATTACCTCCAGGTGCTGTGTGTGTTTTCTCTCCACCCCTCCCCTGAGCCAGTACTTCTGTGACTGACAGCTCACTCTGGGTGGCTCTTCCTAAGGCAGTATCAACCATAAATAGTCTGCCAAGGGGTATGCAGGCAGGCTAAATATGTATCCAATGGGCAATATTAGAATCAGGTGAAGTGAGCATCTTGGTCATAAAATTTCCATTTTCCCTATAAATGTCAAGGCCTGAATCTCTTTAACTTAAAAAAAGGCACCCAAGGAATAATCAGTCATCACTTGAAGAACTGTTCCACATTTCATAGGAGATTGCCCTTTTGCTTCTGCTGCTGGAATTCCTGAGCCTTGTCCTTGTTTTATCTTCAGTCTGCTTTTACAATTTTGTTTCTGCCTTTATTTGCTTCAAGTGATCTACAAACTACACACAAGTCTGCTTTAAGGCAAGAATGACATCACACATAAATAATAGAGATATCATGAACAATGAAAATTATGGCATCCTACTGAGTGTTGTTTTTTTTTCCTTTTATACCTTAATCTTTAGGATCTTATTTTAATTGCACAGCAATATTGAAATCTACCCCTTCCTGCTACAGCCATCTTCAGACCCCACCACCCCCACTCAACTATGCTGTTATCATATTCTCATTTATATTTGTATTTGCTCTGAAAAGCATTATTGTTTCACAGACTTTGTGAAACAAGTTATAAACCACATCAACCCTTATCAAACGTGGAATTATTGAGGTTAAGACCATTTTTAAAATTCGTCTTTTTTTAATAAGCCATCTAAACTGAAACTGATTAAAATGTTTTAATATTTGAGTGTCTATATGTGTATGTGTATATATATATCTTCAAATTATCCTAGTGTATCTTCATATACCTAACTATAAATATAAAGCAGATGCTACAATAAAATCATATATAAAATGTGTTTTTATCATTGTAATATAAGTTTCTTACACTCTCAGAAACATAGTTCCATTGATGAAGTAATTTTACTAGCTTTCAATAAATAATGACAGGTTAAATGTCAATGTTCTAAAGCCAGAAATATTCATATAAAATCTTCACACTATTTCTTTGTTCATTTTTAATGAATATTCTCATTTTGCACACCTAAATATGTTCCATTAGAGAAACATAATTCAGCTCAAAAAGTTTAAAAAGTATAATTCTTATAGATTTTTAAAATTTATAATTTAAAATTTTCTTTTAAAATGTGTATATTTGTAGAAGTAATTTCATTCATATACAACACCACCTAAAATTTCCTTTCCTTCTTCCCAAGTGAGAGCATGTTGCTAAAAACAAGAAAAGATAAAACAGAGAAAAATTGATAATGCAAATTATATCCCCAGTATTAATATAAAATCTGTTTCCTGGGTTTTTCAAAAATGTAATGTCCCTCTATGGTTCAGTTTTCTGGACAATAGGATAAAGCATTAAAATGATCTATAAAAGGAAAACAAATGATATGCCATAGAGGGACAAAAAAGAATAAAATAATGTAGAAAAAGCAAAAATAATATAACTTATTACTAAGTAACTATGAAAGTGTATCTGAGGTATCTGGATAGAAAATGATGAATAATTAAAAGCTATCTCCTTATATTCTGTTTCATAATGATAAAATATAGACAGAATCATTATAAAGTCTTTCTTTAACCATAGTTCCATAGCAGCAATTACAATAATCATTATCTTACACTGTATGAAACTATGGAAGTGCGTGTACTGACTTGCACCTTCCCCTTTCATAGGTTGTACACATATTTATGCCCAGAATAAAATATTACATAGGATTTCATACAATCTGAAGAACATAACTGAGAAAAAAATCTGATTTGTTGTTTGTTGTGTAAGTGGTAATAATAATGGAACCTAATACTAAGTACATGTGCTACCTACCATTTGAAACATTTCACTTTATTGTAGTAAATTTTTCATCAAATGTTTATTAATTGATACTATTATAATTAATTTCATATGTATGACCAACAGATAAATAGATTGCTCAAAGTCAGCAGCTGTAAGAGGTGGATCCAGAAGCATCTCCACATTTGGTTGTGTATGTTGTACCCTGTCCCAGGTCTCTGTGCCACGTGATCAAGGAGTGAAATCCAGCCCTTATTCCTTCACAAAGCTGTTCCCCTTGGGGAATCATTCACTCGGGAGTACCTTTGCCTAACTTGTACAGAGACATTAAGTATACCAGCAGGGGCTCGTATACTCTGGCTTGTACATTGATCTATATGATTCCTGAATTTCAATTATTAATCATGCATTTGGCATGTGAAATAAACATGACTGAGTTGCTTTTCCAAGTATTTGTGAATATTTAAAAAGATTCTAAAGTGATTTATGTAGTAAAATAGCTTGAATTAATCCCTCATACAAAACAGAATAGTACAGTAAATAAGTGATGATCATATGGAACATTCTTCATAAGACAGCAATTTTGGGTTACTTTGGTTAAAAAAAAAAGTCAGTGCTCCATGTGAAGCAAAGCCTCAAAATGAGGTATCTGAGGAATTTTTCTGTAACAAAGAAACAGCAACATAGAGAAGACCAAAAGCAGTGGATAACAAAAGAGATTACAAAATTTTAGAAGAAAGCAGGTGGGCCTGCCCTCCCTGATATAACAAACTGGAGGAACTGAAACCTAAATGCTCAGACTTGGGCGAGCCAACAAAAGCTAGCTGACTATTGAAGAATTACAGAAGAGACATCTGTACCCTCAGGATAGTCGGATCCTTAACCAACCTCCCAGAAACGAATCCACTCAATAACTGCACCTTCTCCCCAATACTAGCAGAACCTCTGCAGAGGGTTAGGGGACTCTGAGTTGAACAATGCTTGTGGGTGAGGGATGACACTGGGAACGGGAGAACTCATTGAAAGGCAACAAGAGTGAGATACTCAAAGCTCTTCCCTGCTTGGATTCTCCAGTTCTGACTGCCAGATTTATGACCTCTGTCTCCTGCTTCCTACTAGCACAGGAGATTAGAGGAAGATTTCTCTCTGGGAGACTGACCAAGGGAAGTGACATTCGGAGGTTCTGAACAAAATGGCCAAGTCCCTCTTTAATCAATCTGTTTTCTACCAGCTGACAAGTCCCATTCCACATTTAAAGAATCCAGTCACATTCTTGATTATGTGATGTGATGGAGGTGTTAGCTAAAGCAACAGTGGTAATCATATTGCAATGTATAAGTGTATCAAATCAACACATTGTACACCATAAACTTACACAATGTTATATGGCAATTATATCTCAATAACAAAGAAAGAACCTAGAGAGTTTGATCATAATTAGAAAAGAGTCACAAACTTTCAGGGACATTTGTTAGGAGAAAGACATCCTTTCTCATGATAATACTGCAATTTATTTCGGATGCTCCCTATTCAGTTTTCATCATCACTACTGGGAATTGGGCAGTGTCCAAGTCAGAATCAATCCATGTGGAACTAGCAAGCCATGGCAGGCACTCTGCTGTGATCTGTGACTTAGATATTTAACAAGGTCAAACTTCCTACGAGATATATAATATTGTGATCTGAAAATTTCAGTGAAGCAGAGCAGTACCTGATATCAAACTAAAGTTCTGATATAGAATCATGTAGGAATAATAGATAATCATGTAGGAATTATTAGGAATAATAGAGCAATAGATTTCATAGCCAAACATTCAGCTTTTAGCATGGATATTTGTTAGATTTTGTTTTGATGAATATGTTAAAATTTTAAATTACAATTTTAGTTGACAAAATAAAATTGGAGAGCTGAAAGTTAAAGGCCGTAAATTACACTTAGCTAGAATGCAATTTTCAGATATTCATGATAATGGGAAGCATGTTTACTCTATATTGTATGCTTCCAAGCATATGTAGTAGTCTTAACACAATAAATGGTTTTCATAATACTGTGTAACTACTTAAGTTCTAGCTATATTTAACTATCACCCCAAAAAAATGTTTGGCAGAAAGAAGAACTAAAATGTAGTAAATACCCACTATATGTCTGACATAGTTCAAGAGACTTTTAAAATACAGTTTACTTCATTCTTCACAGTAAATTGGTACATCTTCATTATTTTCATTTGATAAATGAGGAAATATATTTTGATTAAGTTATCCAAGGTAAAAGTTCCAAAGGCCACATTCTTTGCACAGGGGCATAGAGGTGACACAAGAAATCTGTTTTTCATTGTTTTCTGGGTCAAATTAGTCTCTAAATAATATGCCTCACTTACAGAAGGCCAATCTTTTATCACCAGAAATGCAGATCCTGTTCTACCCTCTTTCAAAAACATGCTCAACATTTTCTCTTTAGAAAACATAACAGATTAGAATAAGAAGGGGAAAAAATAACCAAAACAAACAAAAATAATACATGTACTTGGTATTTAGTGTTTGTTGTGTTTATAAATTGCATGTTATGTATGTAGTAAAGTGCATTGTAATGTTTTCTGACAATTCACAGAATTAGGAGAGGGATTATGAATTAGTGTAATTTTTTCATTTATTCTTTTTCATTTACACCCCTTATTGTATGTACATATTTGGAAAATAATGGTGAAGCCATAAAATAGTAAAACATTTGGCCTGGCTTGAAGTATGCACAGTTGTAAACTATTGGAATGGTGTGCATGGAAGATTATTAAAATACCCACCTGGAGCCAAATACTCCCTTTATGACAGATGTTATTGTCTGAGTCCCCTAGGGTTCAGGTAACTATAAATACAAGGCAGACATCTCACTGGGGAAAAGCACTGCTATGGTGTATGGATTCCAGGAAGACAAAGAGGAAGAAACAGCAACAAAGGGAATTCAATTCAAATTTGCACAGTTTTATTTAAAGCCAAGAACAGTTGACAGATGGTGATTACAAGAATAGAGGACATTTTACTTTCAATAAAGACTGCTGACAACCTTTTAGATCTAACTGTATACTCTGAGGTTAAAATAGGAAGAACTGGTTCAGGTCAAATCTAGATTTGGTACTTGCTATGCAACTTTGGCTAAGTTACTTAATCTTCCTGAGCCTCTGTTTATTTATTTGTTTTTCCTATATAAATTGGGAAGGATTTAGGCTACCTCACAGATTTTTCCGGTAGCAACTAAATGACAAAATATGCATAAAGCACATAGGATAACCCTGGAAGTTCATAAATATTATTTTTTTCCCTCCAATAAAACTTTTGAACAGATGTCTGGTTCAGGCAGAAATGGGGTAGTCTGTCTCATTTGAAAATGTGCACCTCGGTTTTCAATTCACTGTTAACAGTTTCAAGACACTAGGATGTTTTTCTTCTGAAAGTTCTCAAAGGGGAAAGATTTCCTTGCAGTTTCATGAAGGGGAAAAGATCAGCTAAATGTGTTCTGGCTCACTTTTTAACTCTATCAGTTTGAGCATAGCCTCCTGATTTTGTTGGTCTTAAGTGAAATAATCCATTGGGTTTTTCCCCTTTTTAACACAGTGAGGGTGTTGTTTCAAACTCTCTGATGTGGTAAGAAAATAATTTCTGGTATTATCTCACCCATTCCTGTGTGCCTTTCTAAGAAGCTCGCCTGGGGAGAGGAGAGTGTACTAGTCCAGGAGTCAGTCTCATCAGAATCAGGTAGCTATCCCTCAGGAGCCGGGTAATTCCTGGCGGCTCATCTTGGTTTTCTGAACATCTGATGCAGTTAAAGCTGTGGAGTAATCTCTGAAAATGCACATAGCAGGCAGGTTCTAAGCATCACTTTGGGAGATGGGGGTGTGAAAATCTGTGACTTCTAATTTTAAGCTCAAATCTATTACTAATTCATACAGCTGCCTTAGGAATTAAATTGTTAGAGCTGATGACATTTGACTCTGACATCCTGGTGGAGGTAGAACAAACACGATAGTTCTGTTTTTCCTTTTAATTTGATAAGAAGGTAGATTGAGACATATTTTAAAGGAACCCAATTATTATTAAGTAATTTTTTACATAATTACATTTGTCTTAATAACATTTTCTTGTATAATCATTAATTGGTAAATGATAATATGAAATCATAAAAAAATACATTTTGAAGATGATATGCTCAGTCCATTTTGTTTCTTTTTAAATGTACAACCTATTCAGACTGGCCTGGAAGGCTGTCATTTGATAACTCAAAATGGCATGACCCAGAGTAATTTTTTAGCCAAGGGTTTCAAGTAGTCATTGACATGCAATCCAATACCATGATTTAGAGAGCTACTTCTTTATAAACATTAAATAGAATAAAAAAAAGAGCATTACCCTGAGATATCATATTGGGGACTTAAAAAGAATGTTAGGTTGAGTTATAGTAAAAAACTTCCCTTCTCCAAAAATCAAAATAAACCACTATACCACTAAAGTAAACACACAGAATTTGCTACTGAATATATTAAGGAGTATCTGAAAATTGTATAAAGACCCAAAGATAAGACATAACTGTTGTACATTTGGGCTTCTTAGCTGAAACGCATAAAAGATGAGCAATGCCAGAGAGTCCAGACATCAGAATAATGTCACTGAGCCCTAGGTTAGGTCTGTAAAGAAGTGGAATACGATAGAACATATTATATCATTTTCCTAATTTGTTATATATATACACACATACACAGAAAGGCAATACACACACACACACACACACACACACACACACACACATACACACACACAGAAAACAATGAGAGATCAGGTTAACTTGTACAAAACTGATAGCCCACAGGTTGGATTTCTAGAGTGGAAATTGGGATCTTGGATCATTTTATGATCTTATTTGCAAAAATTCCACATATTTACTTAAAAGTAGCATTCCTAACATGAGAAAGCAAATTGATAATTTAAAAAAACCTTTTGAATGAAGAAATATATTGTCTAACACTTCTCCTAACCATAGCAATCCATCATTCTACTCCTTTTAATTGTATATTACTAATATGCTGGGTACAAAATTGAGCCATTCAGGATCTCATGCACTTTTTCTGCTTACTTGCTATATTTACCACTTCTGGAAATCATGTAATGTATTAAAGCGAAACACAACTTTGTCATATCCTGAGAACTGTGTTCTTTTCCTAACTTACTTTTAGACAATGACTTAAGACTTATGAATGTTTAGGATATAAATTCTGTTTTTCACACATCGATTTTTGTTTTGAGTCTGGAAGAGAGGCGTGTGATCTGGGAGGTGTAAAATGAAGTTACATTGTTCTCCACTCTGTGATAAAAAGCTCTAGAGGACTTTTACTAAGTTACATAAAATCAAAACGTTTAGAGAGAACAATCTTTGTCATTTCACAAGTGGTTTTTTTAAGACTATATAGCTATAACAAAACTTTTTTTTTCTTAAATAGAGAAAAGCTTTTGGTATAATTTGAAAGCTGTGAAGGTAGCCATGGCTCAGTAATTACTGTGAATATGTTAAAGCTACTGACACTTTTCCCAAATGGACATTAAGCAGAAAATAAGGTCTACAAGTAACAGATGCTATAATTTATTTTTGTTTTCTTCTTCACTGAAAACTAACAAAATACTTTGATGTATGCCCTCAAGGATTCTTGCTGTAATATAAATATAAATATTATTTAAATGAGAATTAAAATTTTAGTTATGATTTTTTTAGGGACTAATAAATTAAAAAATAATAATGGCTACATCTTTTAAAGTCATTGTCATATTTAAAATTGTCATCATCCTGTGATGGCATGACCTGAATCAATGCACCTGGAGATACTATATGCTTTGAGCTGTTCTTACCAGCTGGGGCTTTTACTACTTGCTTGTGCACACAAAATACTGTCCTGACTGACATCCCAGGCTTTCATATGTGTGCTGTTTTATGTAGCTAGAGAGCACTTCCTTCAGTGAACCCCATGTGCAGACCTTAACAAGTGGAAAAAATCTTTTTGTTATTAAGAAATTTTGTCATTGTGTTTGAAGTTAAAAGAAAAGTTAGGGGTGGTGAAGATTTTAATCAACAGTCAAATGGTGTTTTTAATATATGTTTACCATGATTCTAGTGGTTATCATCCCTAGTTCTGGCTAACAATGAGACTAATGCGAGTTCCATTGTGTTTTGGAAGTTGTCTGCAAGGCATGGTTTGGTTGATGGTTCTGTGAAGTCATCTGAAGATGAAAGTTACAAAGCCTATCATTCAGAATGTCAGACCCACATACATATCTTTAAATTGCTTTCACTGAGGTTATACTTTAGTTGTAGATTTCAATTTTAAAGGGCTCATAAAAATAAGGATCAGTTATTCATGGAGCTGAAAATTTAGTCTGGTTGCCTTTTAGATAAAATTTTGGGTTTTAGAAACCTACTTTTATCTACTTCCAGATTCCAGCAGAAATTACTGGGGAATTGGGAAATTGGGACAAAACTTGCATCAATGTTTACTGCAGAAATCTGGGGGGAATATTCCACTTTCAGAAATTGTAGGAAACATTCATCTCATATAACATTTACCTTATATAATAGATTGTATTAGATTCCACGTTCCCAAAGACAGATAACCTCTCCAAAGAACGATGGGGCTTTGTTGAAAGTTAAAGATTGCAGGAGGTGGGTGGTAGGTGGATAAAATGGATCAAGTAGATAAAGAGGCACAAAATTCCAATTATAATATAAATTAGTCATGGAGATGAAAGTACAGCATAGGGAATATAGTCAATAATATTGTAATGTCTTGTATATTGACAGATGGTAACTAGAGTTATTGTGGTGAGCATTTAATAATGTAGTTAATTGTAAAATCACTGTGTTGTACACCTGAAGCCAGTCTTATATTATATATCAACTATACTTCAATAAAAAAAAATGAAGCAGGAATGTGGGATGCCGCCAGGAGTAAGGAGCAAAATGCTGAAAACTGTCGTGTAAACTCTTGTAAACTCTTGAGGGGAGGTTGCCAGACACGGCATGCCTCATCCTTAATAAACTGAATTATTTGATAGTTCAGGCTAGAAGACTCAATAAATGGGAAAATATGGTACCAAAAAATGGTACCACTATGGCAGTGGTGACAAGGTTTGAGTATTGTGTGTGGTGTTTTCAGTGAGCTATTTCCTAGGCTCATCTTGGTATCATGGTCGAATAGCTGAAAAAGGAGCTAGTAAGAGATGGTCATTTTGACCCCATTCAAGAATACTGTCACAGTGAATCAGAAACCAGAGTGACTTCACAATGAGATAAATATAAGATGAGTGAAGTGAGATTATGGGGGGATTTTTGAAACAAAATGGTTATTTGTATGATGTTTTCAATATATTAAAAGCAGTAAGCATCGAGGTAATACTTCTAAAGTAAAACGTGAGGTAATAAATAGATTATAGAGTTGAGAAAACCTTTGTTCATTCAGAAAAAAACTTCAAAGAAATGATCAGAAATTTTAAAATTATAGATGTAGACATTGAGACATAGCATATATACAATTGGGTTTTGTAAAGAAATATATATAAGGGAATAGGATCATTACTCAAAAATAATTTAACAAGGCAGACTGTGAAGCTGCAAAAATTCTCAGTTGAAAGATCAGACATATACACTGTGTGGCCAAATGAATGCAGAGAGAAGAACACTAAGATATACCCTTGGTGAACTTTAATCAAAAAGGAAGTTTCCCACTAACACTGGGGCAAAAGAAATAGCATAATCTGTTCCAATGTTGTTTCCAAAACATTAAAATATCTGAAGGCAATAGATTTAAATTTACAAATTTTAATTAAAAATACTTTGCTATGAAAAATAAAAATAGAATAATAAATAAACCTAATGAAAAATAGAGAAATTTAAAAATCATTTCTAATAGTAGTGGAAATAGATTATTCTTTCCTATTAAATAAAAGAGACTCTGGATGATTTAAAAAAGAAACCTAATACATATTTTATTTAGAAAGGGAACACCCATCATAACTCCAATAGATAAAAATAAAATAGATTTCAACAATGAATATCATATATGAAGAGGAAAAAGAAAATATACTGATATTGTAATTAAAATAAATTATAAACAAGAAGATTGATTGACAAAATAGGATAATTTTACATTAAGAGTGTAATTCACTGAGGATATAATATATAAAACCATATCCTCACTATAATAGGAAAACAGATTGAGATGTGGTAAGTTGGTATTAATGGGCTATATTAATACATACCTCTATTTAACAGAGTAAGTGGTATAAAAATCTATGTCATTAAATCATATGTTTACTCAGTTCACTAATATTTATAGGGGCTATCTTACAGTAACATGTTTTATTAGTAGTGATGTCAAATTTAATGATTGAATGAGATGATTTCTGTTGTGTTCCCATTATGAAATTGCTCTTTTCCTTTGCTGGAAATACCTAATTGGGAGATACTTTGAGACCATGCAAATATCCTCTTTCTCATCATAGTTTTCACCCACAATTTTGACATTCATTGATGGCTTCTAACAGTTTTTATTCTGGTGTTTCACTAATTTCCTTAATTTCTTCTACATTTATTAATGGCAATTCTTCTGTAAAGATGATTATTTATGATAGGGGGACTTCTCACTTTCTTGCCCATTTATTTTATTCAATTATTTATTTATATTACTATACACTCATGGATATTCATTTTATTCTGTTTTTTAGTCTAATACTATCACCATTTATTTTGCGACTGATATTGTTCCTGTGTTGACCACTAGAAGCTCTTTTACATTGTCTTCTGTGTCCTTTTGACATGTCCATCACTTTTTGAGCACTTCTTTAGTTACTGGCAATACAGAATGTTCATTTTTCTTCTCTCACCTGCTCAAGAATGAACTCTTTCTCCACATATCCTTGTTCTTTTTCTGCAAAGTAACATTTAGAAAACAAAATCTAAGCTCTAAATATTCTCATTGCTTTAAGAGGGTCATTGTTTCTAGACTCTCTCAGCAGAAACAATTTGACTATACACACATGCACACACCCCTCTCTATTTATTTTTGTGCCTATCTATCTGTGTATATATCAAAAACCACGAGTTGGTCCTGATACTTCCAATTCCAGTCTAATGCCATAGAGTTTGTTCCAACCTTTCTCTCTCCTTATTTGTGTCCTCTTTCTCCAAGAGTGCAGAACTGGGTTCTCATTATGGACAGTGTATTTACTAATTTGTTCCGTACTAACATACACACACCTTGCTAACCCACATGAACTGTGGTTATGAGAAATTTACTACCTAGGGCACAGTATTTATGTATAGTTCTTTTTATCTTTAACCTTACAGTAAAGAGGCAAATTCTGTTTTACATTTCTAGTCTCAGTTCTTTTCTTTCCCAGTTCTTTCAAAGGGATTATCCTAGGGGATGGCTGTGTCCTCGATCCTGGTGACCTTGCTTGTCTTCATAGCAGAAAGCCTGTGATTCCTCTGGAACAAAGTGAGATCACCAGCACAGTGGAGAGCTTTCATGAGGCAGTTTCTCATCTACCTCCCTTCCATAGTTTTATCTGAGTATATACCTTTCTAGTTTACTCTCCGTTTAGGAACAGCTTCAAAACTGCTGGACTATAATTTTGAATTGGCTGCTCAGTGGCAGAGCACCCCAGAATTCATGCTGCCTGTCTTTGGGTCTCTCATTCAATGTCATACTGTGGGAATAAGGGAGGAACATGGGTTGCTGATATGCTGATCTTGCTTTTCCCATTTTTTAACTATAAATAGACAGTATTTTCATGTGTGAATATACCCTAATTTATTCCATTATTTTAGATATGAGCATTTAGAATGTTTCCAATATTTTACTATTATAAGTAATAATGCAGTAAGGAACCTGGTACTTCCATATTTTTGTATTTTAGGATATGTATTTTTAGGGGAGAGTAAATCCCACCAAAAGTGGGATTGCTGGGTGAAAAATAAATTCATGTGATGCTTTGTTAGGTATTGGCAAGTCCCTTTCCAGAAAGGTTGTAACTGTGGGCATTCCCACCAGCAAAATGAAATTCCCAACAGTCTAATAGAATGTGGAATCACTCTCTTTAACTTTTGACAACCTGATGAAAAACTGCATCTTAGCCTTGTCTTCACTGAATGAATAAATTGTGAGCAAGGTTAATATTACGTAAGTTTGAAGGTCATGTCTGTGACTTTTTTGGAATTGTTCATGTCTTTTTTTACACATATCTGTTGGGTTTTTCTCACTTAGTGTCTCCAGTTTTAAGATACCTTTGTATATCAAGGATATTAGTCTTTGGCCTATGGCATATGTTGCAAATATTTTCTTCCAGTGTGTTAACTTGTCTTTTGACTTTGTTTATGGAGATTTTGCTATGTGAGGTTTTATTTGTTTTATGAAGTCACATTTATCAATCTTTTCTTTAACTGACTTAGGATTACCAATCAGTTGGAAAAGATTCCTTTATGTTATTGAGAAATTCATCCATATTTTTTTCTGATACCTACATGATTCATTTATGTTTAACATTTAGATCTCTAATGCATTTGGTATTAAAATTTGTGTATTATATAAGGTATGCATCTAATTTTATCTTTTTCCAAATGGCTACCTGTTTGTTCCAACAACATTTATCCATTTATTAAAATGTACATCTTTGCCCTAGTAATTTGAGATATCAGTTTTATCATGTATCAGATTTTTTCAGTCTATTTCTGGGATTTCTATTCAATTCCACTAGTCTATTTTCTATGTGTACTACAGCACCACACTGTTTTAATTTTAAGAGGTTTTATAGTACATTTTAATTTCTGGTAGGGCTAGTCATCTCCTCTAGTTGTTGTTTGTTTTTTGTTTAGTGTTTTCCTGACTGTATTTACATGTTTTTCTTTCCATATGAAGTTTAGGATAAATGTTTTAACTCTAAAAAAAGCTTATTTGTATTTTTATATAAAAATAAGCATGAAACATCAATTAAATTAAAGGAAGTGACATCTTTATAGTGTATTCCCTATTGAAGAATAAGGGACATTCTCCCATTTGTTTGTGTCTACTTCTGCACCTCTCAGGAGTGTTTTGATTATTACTTATATAAGCTTTGAACAGTTCTTAAGTTGATCCTTAAGTAGTTAATATTCTGTATTGCAATTTTAAATTGAGTTTTCTCTAATATTATATTATTTAATTAGCTACTGTTATGTGTATGAAGGCTGTTAATTTTGCATGTTAATTTTAAATGAGAATACTATTTGGACCTAAAATAAGAAAAAAAAAGGAATGTGACTTAGAAATTAAGGCTTAGAAAGAAGGAGGATATTGGGCTTTCCAGAAAAGCTCCCATTTGGATCTGCCTTCTTCTCTGGAAAGTTATTGGGGTGACCAACCAGAGGGCAGTGCGTTTCAAAGTCTAATGTGAATCTGAATCCCCTTGGAAACATTGACATTTCTAATCCATGAAACAAGAGTTAAAAAAAATTGTGTATCAGAGGTAACTCCTGCCCAATTCTTTATTCTTTCACCCAGGACTAGGATGTCAATGAATTTTTCTTGATTTAAAATGATTCCATCACCACATGAACTGGACAAAAAGCACATATTAGGGAAAAGGTTTGAATATATTTGCATTTGGGTGCATTTAAAGGACACCATTTTATTCTACACTAGATAAAATATATATCTTCAAGCAAACTTTTCAGAAAGTTCCTGACTCTAAAGGAATACCTTTCAGTGTAAGTTATATGTTGTTTAAAGAAATATTCTTAGGGCTTAAAGAGTGATTTCTTCTATCAGCATGTCTTTTTGACAACCAAGTCACTTAGGAAGTGTATAAGCATGTGTGTACACACACACAAACACACACAAATTTTAGTTGCCTCCCAATATTGACTCTGCACTTTCTGCAAGCACAAATTCAGTTATTATCATCCATGTCAGTTGTTATATTTGCTGCTGCAGTTTTCTGTTTTAATCTTCAAATATTGCTGAAAGTGAAAGATAGAGAAATAAGAATACATGGCACCATTAATTCTAATCTGATCACGATTGCTCATGTGTACAGTGGTGCTAAGCCATCATTTTTTTTTTTTCTGTTTTACTCAGCAGGGAGGTAGGAAATAACACTTGAATTGAAGTTCCTCTCTCATTCAGTTGAGTACTAGGGAAGAAAGTGACTGAATCCCTAAATACTGTGGTATGGGTAGAGTGAACAGAAAGATAGAATAATTCTATTGAATGTCAAGCTGTTATTTTCAGAAAATTGCAAAATAATTTAACTATATTTAACTTAATTAGTAAAATAGATTAAAAGGTTACTCTTACAGAAACTCGGAAAAACCAGAAAAATTTGCTCTGTTATTTCTTCATCCCTCTTTTGCATTCCTTGCTCTTAAGAATTTGAACGCTCTTGACCATTTCTGTCCTCCCCCCACAGGCCTCTTACTGATTACCATTTCCGTAAGCAGGTCTAACTTGTTATAACTCCTCATGACCCTGACATTTACTTTTGTCTTGTTCTTATTAACATTTATTGGTATTTACAGTGTGTTAAGCATGTAATGAAAGTTGTACACAGCATAGGCCCCCAGTTTCTGATAGATCTGTTGTTCGGAATACTAGGGGAATATGTATGAGTGGTGTTACTTGATATTATTTGACCGGTTTAAGATCTCAAAACAGTTAAGTTGCAGTGCCTGAGATTTGAATCAAGTTCCTTGTAAATTCTGAACTTAACATTCTTAATAGTGATATATTCTGTCTTCTGTATACAGTGGTGCTAAAGCTCAATTATATCTCCCTCACCCTTGTCTTCCTTCTCCTCTTCTTTTCTTCTTGTGCACCTTTATCATTTTATGCTAATAAATGCTCATTTCCATGCTTGCCAACCCAGTGTTTTAAAAGATCCTCCTAGCACTAAAGGATTGCCCACAGTTTCCAGATTTATATTTTGTTTGTTCATGAGACCAGAAAGATTGAGGTTGGAATTGGTTAATCACGTTCCAAGCTCCTGGGAGAAGAGATTAATCAGCCAAAGATGGTAAACACTTCCTTCCTGCAGGTGATGTTTTTCTTTGTGTCCCCCTTTTCTTCCCTGGTGACTT
This sequence comes from Smutsia gigantea, assembly GCA_032199065.1. NCBI lineage: Eukaryota > Metazoa > Chordata > Mammalia > Pholidota > Manidae > Smutsia > Smutsia gigantea. The sequence goes on along the minus strand of JAVSCE010016232.1, from coordinate 8,650 downwards.
GAGCCTGTTGTGTGACATGTGTTTCTTTGCCTAGCTTCTCATTGAAGCCATTTTCAACATTTACATAAATTGCTAACATTTGCATAAATATACTGCACAGAAAGCCTGCACACAAATGTTACTACCTGTGCCTTCACCTGAGGCTAAGCCCTCCTTGATTACCACCATCATCTCTCCCATTCTCATCTCAGCACACTTCTGGAATTACTCTTTCCCCTCGTGAGTTTCAAAACCAGCAGTGAGTAGAAAGTAGTCATGATATATTTCACAAATCCTGCCTACAAATTCAGCCATTTTCCAGATAATGGTCTGGCACTAATATAAGTTGCTAATATAAAATATTGGAAGACTTAAAGTCTTATATTAGAAGCTTGGAGTATCTGGTTCTGGTCATAGGCCTCAGTCCCCTACAGTGAAAATGAAGGAATTCAAAAGTTTAAGGTTATTTTTATCTCTACTTTCCATGTACAATGCATGTCACATGTGTTCTTGTTCATTACCTGCCTTTTTTCTTGATGATTGGTCTATTTCTAATATTCCAAAAACTTACAGGAATATCATAATTTAGAATGAGTAAATTTTCAACAGTTTTACTGAAAATCTGAATAAAGTATATATACTCCAAAACATATGCAAATTAAGAGTGTATATTGTAAGGTTGATAATAAAAGTTTATGATCAAATTCAGTTAATAAAATGTATTCATAAAACCCAGACAATTTATATTTTATATAAACTGGCATATACACATGGCAGCCTCCCATCTTTTTTTAATCCACTAAAATACTCCAGAGTCCACTCTCGGTTTTATTTCCATCCCTTTCTGCCTGCAACATGAACACATACACTGGACTGAGTATTTTTCTCATTTCTCAAAGTCTGTCTTCACGGAGAGCATTTATTCTACATTGGAACAAGGCAGAAAATCTTACCTGAATTTCATAGTAATTCTGTTGCTGCTTTGAGAACCCTGCAAATTGTGAAGCTGTCACTGGCTGCCTGTTTCTAATTTTCTCAATGAACCCATGTTAATGACTTTGGCTTATTACTCCGAAGGAGAAATAATGTCAGACTCACTTCATTGAAGGTAGCCATCTTTTAGGTTTCTACACCCTCTCATAGTTCTGTTCTCTTTATTACTACTGCCAAGACCTGAAGTTAGAGATTAAGATAATTACATCATGAGGATAATTTTCATGAGGTTAGAACAATTTACAAATTTATAAGGAGATCAGTGATATCACCGAGTTCATTTTAAAATAGTACATTTATGCTATGCTTATGTAGACCCACAGAAAGCACTAATGGAAGAGTAGACAACATGCAAATTCAGATAGGCAACTTTAGCAGAAAGAGGAGAACTGTAAGAAATAAGGAAATGGAAATGCTAGAAGCAAAAAAATTCAGTAGCAGAGGTGAAGGATGCCCTCCACTGTCTCATTCTTAGTCTCAACATAATGGAAGAAATAATTGGTGATACTGAAATTGTATTGAAAATAGAATTTACCAAATGGAAATATAAAGAGAAAAAAGGATAAATAAATCAAATTTGAGAAGACTGTATTTAGATAGTTTTATACATGGTTTTCCTCTAGTTATGCATAATGACCCTGTCTTCTGCTTCTACTTATATTTCACATTGTGAAATTTGTTTAATGCTTTTTCAGAAATGATGAATTGGGCAAATCTAAGTGTAATTTCTAAAAAAAATTATCTTTCCCCTCCAGAGCTAACAGTTCATATTCATGTAGGTGTGTATATTTCACAAAGATACTATATTTTTCTTATTATTTATAAACTTATTCTCTGAAAGGGAAAGGATAAATATTTATAAAATTTAGAGAAGTTAGTATTTAAAAAAAATTTTTATTCAAGTATCATCAATATACACACTCATGAAGGTTTCACATGAGCAATAATGTGGTTACTATGTTCACCCATGTTATCAAGTCCCCACCATTCCCCATTGCAGTCACTGTCCATCAACATAGTAAGATGTCACTACTTGTAGAGTAGTACAAGTAGAGTCACTATTTGTCTTCTCTCTGCTACACTATCTTCCCTGTGACCACCCCCACACCATGCATGCCAATCAAAATGCCCTTCAATCCCCTTCTCCCTCCCTCCCTTCCCACCCTCCCCCACACCTCCCCTTTGGTAACCACCAGTCCCTTTTTGAAGCCTATGAGTCTACTGCTGTTTTGTTCCTTCAGTTTTGCTTTGTTGTTATACTCCAGAAATGAGGGAAATCATTTGGTACTTGTCTTTCTCCACCTGGCTTATTTCACTGAGCATAATACACTCTAGCACCACCCATGTTGTTGCAAATGATAGGATTTGTTTTCCTCTTGCAGCTGAATAATATTCCATTGTGTATATATACCACATCTTCTGCATCCATTCATCTATTGATGGACACTTAGGTTGCTTCCATTTCTTGGCTATTGTAAATAGTGCTGCAATAAACATAGGGATGCATATGTCTTTTTCAAACTGGGCTCCTGCATTCTTAGGGTAAATTCCTAGGAGTGGAATTTCTGGGTCAAATGTTATTTCTATTTTGAGTTTTTTGAGGAACCTCCATACTGCTTTCCACAGTGGTTGAACTAGCTTACATTCACACCAGCAGTGTAGGAGAGTTCCCCTTTCTCCACATCCTTTCCAGCATTTGTTGTTCCTATTCATTTCTATGTTGGCCATCCTAACTGGTGTGAGGTGATATCTCATTGTGGTTTTAATTTGCATTTCCCTGATGATTAGCTATGTGGAGCATCTTTTCAGGTGCCTGTTGGCCATCTGAATTTCTTCTTTGGAATAGTGTCTGTTCATATCCTCTGCCCATTTTTTAATAGGGTTATTTGCTTTTTGGGTGTTGAGGCATAGGAGTTCTTTATATATTTTGGATGTTGAACCCTTGTCAGATATGTCATTTACAAATATATTCTCCCATACTGTATGATGACTTTTTGTTCTGCTGAAAGTGTTCTTTGCTGTACCGAAGATTTTTAGCATGATGTAATCCCATTTGTTCATTTTTTATTTGGTTTCCCTTGCCCGAGGAGATACGTTCAGGAAAAAGTTGCTCATTTTTATATTCAGCAGATTCTTGGCTATATTTTCTTCTAAGAGTTTTATGGTTTCATGGCTTACATTCAGGTGTTTGATCCATTTTGAGTTTACTTTTGTGTATGGGGTTAGACAATAATCCAGTTTCACTCTTACATGTAGCTGTCCAGTTTTGCTGACACCAGCTATTGAAGAGGCTGTCATTTCCCCATTGTATATCCATGGCTCCTTTAGCATATACTAACTGACCATATATGCTTGGGTTTATATATGGGCTCTCTATTCTGTTCCATTGGTCTGTTGGTCTGTTCTTGTGACAGTACCAAATTGTCTTGATTACTCTGACTTTGTAGTAGAGCTTGAAGTCAGGGAGCATAATCCCCCCTGCTTTATTATTCCTTCTCAGGATTGCTTTGGCTATTTGGAGTCTTTTGTCATTCCATATGGATTTTAGAACTATTGCTCTAGTTCTTGAAGAATGCTGTTGGTATTTGCATTGGTATTGACAAATACATTGAATCTCTAGATTGCTTTAGGCAAGATGGACATTTTAACAATATTAATCCTTCCTATCCATGAGCACAGGACGTATTTCCATTTATTGATCTCTTCTTTAATTTCTCTCATGAGTGTCTTGTAGTTTTCAGGGTATAGGTCTTTCACTTCCTTGGTTAGGTTATTCCTAGGTATTTTATTCTTTCTGATGCAATTGTGAATGGAATTGTTTTCCTGATTTCTCTTTCTACTAGTTCATCATTAGTGTATAGGAATGCAACAGATTTCTGTGTATTAATTTTGTATTCTATAACTTTGCTGAATTCAGATAATATCTAGTAGTTTTGAAGTGGATTCATTAGGGCTTTTTATGTACAGTATCATGTCATCTGCAAAAGGAACAATTTAACTTCTTCCTTGCCAATCTGGATGCCTTTTTTTTCTTTGTGTTGTCTGCCATGGCTAGGACCTCCCGAACTATGTTGAATAAAAGTAGGGAGAGTGGTCCTTATCTTGTTTCTGATCTTAAAGGAAAAGCTTTCAGTTCTTGCTGTTAAGTATGATGTTTGCTGTGCGTTTGTCATATACAGCCCTTATTATGTTGAGGTTCTTGCCCTCTATATCCATTTTGTTGAGAGTTTTTATCATGAATGGATGTTGAATTTTGTCGAATGCTTTTTCAGCATCTATGGAGATAATCATGTGGTTTTTGTCCTTCTTTTTGTTGATGTGGTGGATGATATTGATGGATTTTCGAATGTTGTACCATCCTTGCATCCCTGGGATGAATCCAGCTTGATTATGATGGGTGATCTTTTTGATGTATTTTTGAATTAGGTTTGCTAATATTTTGTTGAGTATTTTTGCATCTATTTTCATCAGGGATATTGGTCTGTAATTTTCTTTTTTTGTGGTGTCTTTGCCTGGTTTTGGTATTAGAGTGATGTTGGCCTAATAGAATGAATTTGGGAGTATTCCCTCCTCTTCTATTTTTTGGAAAACTTTAAGGAGAATTGGTATTATGTCCTCTCTAAATTTCTGATAATATTCAGTGGTGAATCCATCTGGCCCGGGGTAGTATTCGCAATTGAATTTGTTCTTGGTTGTTTTTTGATTACCCATTCAATTTTATTGCTGGTAATTGGTCTGTTTAGATTTTCTTTTTTTTCCTTGGTCAGTCTTGGAAGGTTGTATTTTTCTAGAAAGGTGTCCATTTCTTCTAGGTTATGCTCTTTGTTAGCATATAATTTTTCATAGTATTCTTTAATAATTCTTTGTATGTGGTATCCATAGTGATTTGTCCTTTCTCATTTATGATTCTATTTATGTGTGTAGACTCTCTTCTTTTCTTGATACGTCTGGCTAAGGGTTTATCTATTTTGTTTATTTTCTCAAAGAACCAGCTTCTGCTTTTATTGATTATTCCTATTATTTTATTCTTCTCAATTTTATTTATTTTTGCTCTAGTCTTTATTATGTCCCTCGTTCTACTGACTTTGGGCCTCATTTGTTCTTCCTTTTCTAGTTTCATTAATTGTAAGTTTAGACTGTTCATTTGGGATTGTTCTTCTTTCCTGAGGTTGGCCTGTATTGCAATATATTTCTCTCTTAGCAAGGCCTTCACTGCGTCTCACACATTTTTTGGTGTTGAATTATTGTTGTCATTTTTCTCCATATATTGCTTGATCTCTTTTTTTTTTTTTTTTGGTCATTGATCCATTGATTATTTAGAAGCATGTTATTAAGCTTGCATGTGTTCATGGGCCTTTTCCTTTTCTTTGTGTAATTATTTCTAGTTTATACCTTTGTGATTTGAAAAGCTCGTTAGTACAATTTCAATCTTTTTGTATTTACTGAGGCTCTTTTTGTGGCCTAGTATATGATCTATTCTTGAAAATGTTCCATGTGCACTTGAGAAGAATGTGTATACTGTTGCTTTTGGATGGAGTGTTCTGTAGATGTCCTTTCAGTTCATCTGTTCTAATACATTTTTCAGTGCCTCTGTGTCTTTACTTATTTTCTGTCTGGTTGATCTGTCCTTTGGAGTGAGTGGTATGTTGAAATCTTCTAAAATGAATGCATTGCATTCTATTTTCCCCTTAAATTCTGTTAGTATTTGTTTTACATATGTTGGTGATCCTGTGTTGGGTGCAGAGATATTTGTAATAGTTATATCATCTTGTTGGACTGACCACTTTATCATTATTTAATGTCCTCCTTTGTCTCTGTGACTTTCTTTGTTTTGAAGTCTATTTTGTCCAATACAAGTGCTGCAACACCTGCTTTTTTCTCCCTATTAGTTGCATGAAATATCTTTATCCATCTCTTTACTTTCAGTCCGTATGTGTCTTTGGATTTGAAGGGAGTCTCTTGTAGGCAGCCTATGGACGGGTCTTGTTTTATATCCATTCAGTGACTCTGTGTCTTTTGATTGGTGCATTCAGACCATTTACATTTAGGGTGATTATCAATATGTATGTACTTATTGCCATTGCAGACTTTAGATTCGTGGTGATCAACAACTCAAGGGTAATTCCCTTACCATCTAATGGTCTAATTTAATTCACTTAGTGTGCTACTACAAACACAACCTAAAGGTTCTTTTTTTTTTCCTTCTTTTTCTTCCTCTTCCATTCTTTATATGTTAGGTATTGTATTCTGTACTCTTTGTCTAGCCCTTGATTGACTTTGGGGGTAGTTGATTTGATTTTGCATCTGCTTAGTTATTAATTGTTCTACTTTGCTGTGGTTTTATTTCCCCTGGTGATATCTATTTAGCCTTAGGAGAACTTTCATATGTAGGAGTCCCTCCAAAATGCACTGTAGAGGTAGTTTGTGGGAGGTAAATTCTCTCAGCTTTTGCTTATCTGAAAGTTGTTTAGTCCCTCCTTCAAATTTAAATTATAACCTTGCCCAGTAGAGTATTCTTGTTTTGAGGCCCTTCTGCTTCATTGCATTAAATATATCATGCCACTCCCTTATGGCCTGTAAGGTTTCTGTTGAGAAATCTGATGATAGCTTGATGGGTTTTCCTTTGTATGTTATCTTTTTTCTCTCTCTAGCTGCTTTTAAAAGTCTGTCTTTATCCTTGATCTTTACCATTTTAATTATTATATGTCTTAATGTTGTCTTCCTTGGTCCCTTGTGTTGGGAGATCTGTGCACCTCCATGGCCTGACAGACTATTTCCTTCCCCAGACTGGGTAAGTTTTCAGCAATTACCTCCTCAATGACACTTTCTATCCCTTATTCTTTCTCTTCTACTTCTGGTATCCCTGTAATACAAATTGTTCTGTTTGGTTGGTCACATAGTTCTCTCAGTATTCTTTCATTCTTAAATATCCTTTTGTCTCTCTGTGCCTCAGCTTTTATTCCTCTTCCCTATTTTCTATTCCACTTACTGTCTCTTCTACTACATCTAATCTACTTTTAAATCCCTCCATTGTATGTTTCATTTCAGATATGGATTTTCATAATGATTGAATCTCCATCTTAAATTCATTCCTGAGTTCTTGAATTATTTTCTGTTACTCCATGAACATGTTTATGATTTTTATTTTGAACTCTTTTTCAGGAAGATTGGTTAGTTCAGTTTCATTTGACCCTTTGTCTGGGGTTTGTGAGATTTTGGTGTGAACATATTCCTTATACATTTCCTATTTGTATGTGATGCCCCCTATTGCCCAGAAGCTCTAGTCTCTGAAGCTGCTCAGCCCCTGGAGTGAGGTTGGGGGTTGCAGGGGAGTGGAGCTGGTTCCTGGTGGGAGGAAAGAGCTGTTTCCTGCTTCCCAGCTGCTGTGCCTGTCTCCAGTGTCAGAGCCAGTAAGCCAAGCACAGCTCTGTGCTTTGCGTCTCTAGCTGTTGTAAGCAGGACCTCCCTCTGGCTGGCTGACACTGCAGTGACTGCCAGTTAGCAAGCCGGTGCTGGCATCCAGTAGGATGGCCCTGCAGGCTGCGTGTCACAGTGGGGGTCATCAGAGCTGAGTAGTCTGCCAGGAGTATTGAATGCCTGAAGCTCCTCAAAGTTCCCAACCTGCTGGGCAGAGTCCACCCAGGCAACCTTGTCCATCCATCCCTTTTCCTGCACAGCAAGCTCCATGCAAACCCCACCCCTTCACCCGCCCTCCCCCGGCTAGAAACCTCTCAGACCGCCTGCCTTTCCTTTGTACCAGAGCAGCTGGATGTGGATCCCCGTCTTCCAGAAATGACCAGAATCCCAGTCTCTCAAATACTCCACCTGTCCCAGCTCCCCAACCCCTCCAACCTCCAGAGCACGACACAATGCAGGTCTGTGCTCCAAAGCATATCTGCATGGCTGGGCTGTCAGCAGTCCTAAGCGCCTACTCTCTCCCAGCTCCCTTTCTCCTCCTCCCACTAGTGAGCTAGGGTGGGGGAAGGGCTTGGGTCCCACTGGATCAAGGCTTTGGTACATTACCCCATGTCATGAGTTCTTCTCAATTCTCCAAGTGTATTCATTCTGGTGCAGCCTTCCCTCCTGTCTCTGTTTTAGGATTAGTTGCATTAACAATATTTTCTTGCCATATGTAGTTTTGGGAGGAGTTGTCTGTCTCACCTCTCATACCACCATCTTGTATCAGTCTCTGTAATCACCTGATTCTTTTTATGGGTTAGATTTGCACTGTCCAGTATGCTCAATACTAGCTATATATACCTAGTGAGCACTGGAAATGTGGCTAGTGCAACTGAGGAACAGTATTTAATTGTATTTAATTTTTTCAAATTTAAAAAATAGATACACAATTCAATCACTGGAACACTTTTAAGTCTATTTAGTATAATTTTGGCATGCATGTCTCACTTTTTCAATTATTTAACAATAGACTTCAGGTGCATTTATCAACTGAAACCATCAGAGAATTTGCATTATTGGTGAAGACATTTATGAGTTTTTGACATAATGCACATTTAGAAATCACTACAGAATGCTCTCATTCTCTGAGGTAAACACATCTCCCTGAGAGTCATTGCTTATTATTGGTATTTGTAATAATGATAGCAACTAAAAAGCTGGAATCCATTTAGGCAATTAGACATTATATTTAGGCAACATTCTGAAATAGAGCTTACAT